>FR989933.1:8389750-8989750 GCA_905404155.3 Plebejus argus
TTATTCATACCGGCGTAAGGGTGAAGATATGCCTAATAACGTTATATTCTTCGAAACACGATTAAAGTAATTTGCCTCGATAGAAAAAAATCGTGAAAATCATCATAAATTGCCATTTTATTGCAATTTTTCGATTTTACGGCGAATTTAGATCAATTCTAGTAAAAAATTTATGTTTTCATAAACCTTTCATCAAATCCCATAAGGTAGTATTTATGGTTTTCACTAAAATGATAGTTAGTCATTCAAAATAAAATAATAACCTATAACGCTCGCACTGTATGAGGGCGGCGGGGATGCGGGGTGGCGATTCAGTCGGCCGCGGAGCCTCGTCGCAAGCAGACACGTACTACTCGTCGGCCCGCTCTTTACGAGAATTTGATGTGAAAATGGGAAATAAAAACTGCAGAGGAAAAAAATATCCCTTTTGCGGAAAAGAATAATTAAAAAAAAAAGAAGAGTTAAGGGAAAAAAAGAAATAAGGGTTACCGTACACTTGACTGAGTATCGGTATTATCTTTTTTTTGACGTTATTTTTTTCCTCAGTAGGCATTAGAATAAGGGTCACCGCATATTTGACCGGGTACCGATATGGGTATTGGGTATCTTGTTTTGACTATTCTTTTCCTCTGTAGGCATGAATTAGTAGAAATAAGAATAAGCGTCACCGCACACTTGATCTGGTATCGGTATCGGTATTATCTTGTTTTAAATTTTTTTTTCCTCAGTAGGTATGAATGAGTAGAAATAAGGGTCACCGTACACGTGACTGGGTATCGATACTTATAATATTTTTTTGACACAATTGTTTCCTTAGTAGGTATGAATGAGTAGAAATGAGAATAAGGGTATTGTCCAGTATCAATAACAATATTGAACGCCGGGTGAGTAGCCGGCACGTTGACGGAGACAAGGGCCCTGCGGATAACGTCGTTCAAGGAGGCATGGCGGGACTGGCGGCCGGCGCTGCGTCGACAAGATAGACCGTGGTGACCCTGGCGGTCTACTGCGGCGCCGCAGGGGCAGCGGTGGGGTTCGGTGATATTGGCTCCTAGTCGCAAACTGAGTGAAAGATTGAATGTGTGGTTATCTAAAAGTGTTCCGGTATTGGATGATGGGTTAGCCTGGAGCCAGTAGCCTGATTCCGGCTCGGCGGACGCTAGAAGACGCGCCCGATCTGTGGTGGACGAGGAATTTAGAATTTCTGATTGTGCCAAATTGATTAGTGGTTCATCCCAATTCTTTTGGATATTGGGGTTAACTGAAACGTCACTAGGACAAACACGTTTCCAAGCGTTGATCGCCTCAGCTAGTGACTCAATGCCTACGTTTCCAGAAGAATTGGTGATGATTTTGATGAAAAGAGGATGAATGCTGTGAGCTGAAGAAAGGAAGGCAGGAAGGGACACACTGGACACGCTTCTAAGACCCAAGCCACCGAAACGAATGGGGAGAGTAGCTTGGGCCCAAGAGGTGTCAGAGATTTGGCAGTTGAAAATATTCATTATTGTGTCTTTTAAAATAGTGTCTAAATGGGAAAGAAGGTTGGGGTACTCCCATAGAGGGCAGCACCTCAGGACATATGTGAATTGGGGCACAAACAAACAAAAACGAATTATTTGGTAAGCCATATGGGATTTTATTGCGACGAGTTTGCCAGAAGATACTACGAATTTTTGTTTTTGTTCCGAAACGTAAGGCTCAAAACCGTCGTTGAATATAGGGGCACCTAGAAGGCGGAGGGATTCTTTACCGAGAATTTTGATACTAGGGGCCAAATTGTTAAATTTAGACATTATTACGTCATGCGGCTGTGCGATTGGGCCATTAAAAAAAAGTTCACATTTGGAGAAATTTAAATCCAAATCTATTGCTTTAAATTTTCAGTTGTACCTATGGGGACCCCTAAAATTTTTAATATTTTTTCCATTTTTGCATCAAAATCTTAATGCGGTTCACAGACTACATCTACTTACCAAGTTTCAATAGTATAGCTCTAATAGTTTTGGAGAAAAGTGGCTGTGACATACGGACGGACGGACAGACAGACAGACAGACAGACATGACGAATCTATAAAGGTTCCTTTTTGCCATTTTGGCTACGGAACCCTAAAAATTAATAAATATATTTTTATAAATAAATTGACCATTGTATACTCTGACATAATAACCTAATAAATATGACATTATCTCATAACGTATGTCAAGTAGGCTTGTACTTTGAATATCATTCATTCATTTATTTATGTTTGTTTGTTTGTAAAAAGAATCTGCCTGAAGTTAGCCAGGGATTAGTTTACTCACGTTCAATGCGCGGCCTATACATACTAGCATAGACTTTGAGTCGGGAATTAGGGATAGGTATGGGCTACAGCTACGAGTCTGGGCCCAGCACTAAAGAGCATCTGTGAGCGTACGGAAGCATTCGAGACAATTTGGAATTGGTAACTAATGAGGTAAGTATCGGTATTCTCTTGTACAATCAACCGATAAGTGTGTACATCAAGTGTACGGTAAACATTATTCTCATTTTTACTCATTCATACGGCATACCTACTGAGGTTAAAAAGTGTTTCAAACAAGATAATACCGATACCGATACCCGGTCAAGTGTACGGTGACCCTTATTTCTATTCATACAATACCAACTAAGAAAAAAAATTTTTAAAAACAATATAATACCAATTATAACTATGCCCGGTCAAGTGTGCGGCGACCCTTATTCTCATTTATGCCTAGTAAGGAAAAAATTTGTCTAAAAGAAGATAATAAGAGGGTAAAATATTGAACTCGCATGCCCGGTCGCCGCTGCCGCACGCACTGTCTACGCTACGCACCTACTAGCAGGCGTGCGCGGGGCGGAAGATGGTTGCCCCGCGCATGCTCCCGCCACGCTTCATACCTCACCCCCTCAGAAACGCGATGCGCACCCTACCACTTCATCTTAAGATGAAGTGGTAGGGTGCGCATCGCGCAATGCGCAATCGCGCAATCGCGCGCATGCGCATCGCGCAACGCGATGCGCACCCTACCACATCGCGCAATGCGCAATCCCGCAATCGCGCGCATGCGCATCGCGCAACGCGATGTTGCATATTTTTTAGTGTTTTTGTCTATTTTTTGGTGTTTAAATATTTAGTAGTAAATTTACTAAAAAATATTTAAACAAACATTTTTTTTTTAGTATTTAAATATTTTGTAAAAAAAATTTGTTCAGGACCCTAGGTAATTACTATCTTAAGCTGAGAAATAACTCAAACATGTTAAATATTTTCGTATATGAAAATGATTTTGGTATTAACAATGTATGAAAATTTCGAGGGTAACCCGGGCCCTTAACATGATGAAGACTGAGAACAGATTTACTATGTACAGAGTAAAAATTATTACTACTTACTTTTTAGTTCATTTATATTTTAAAGAATATTATTGTTTAAATAGAGTCTGGCTAACGAAAGATGAGACTGGAAAAAGGCGGCAAATTCAAAAAATCGACGTATAAAAACCCCATCTATAGCCAGAATTATAGTTTTGATATATGAACTACGAATAATAAAGTTCCTTAGTTTTTATTATTCGTAATTCGTAGATCAAAACTATAATTCTGGCTATAGACAGGGTTATTATACGTCGATTTTTTGAATTTGCCGCCTTTTTCCAGTCTCATCTTTCGTTAGCCAGACTCTACTACCTTGGAAGTAGGTTTCAGTTTTTTTTTTGTTTAAAAATAATCAATATCTATTGTGTTTACGAAAATACGCAGATATAAACATTTAACTACGAATACGACTTAAATTTGTAAATTTTAATTAAGAAAATCTTTTGGATTTGTAAGTAGGTACTTTAGATTTTATTTAATTTCTTATATGAAGGACATACAATATAGATTTTGTTGTGGAAAATGTACGGTTCCCACGCATTCATACATTAGTTGGCACAACAGAGTTGCGGGCGTCATTTTGTATTAAAATAAGTTTGATATTTTTTCAGAGTTATAAATATTAGCATGGACGGCAAAACGAAATCATTTGATAAAAATGCTTCTGGATGTTCTAAATCTGAGGCTATCAATATTCTTTTCTTACAAAAAGCTAAAGATTCTCTAAGGTAATAAACACTTACTTTGTTTTTAATTTCATTCATAAGTAAAGGTAATCCCAACACCACAAATACTTTTGAACCAACATAATCAAACGTCATTTTACAGAATTTATGCTTATGTTGTTTATGCTAAATGTGAATACATGTCATTGCCCGAATGTGAAACTGGTGCCAAATATGGCTTCATTCGCAATCCAACCGACATGACTGGATTTCTGAAGAGATTTTACGATGAAGCCCACGTCTCTCCCAAAGCTGTACAATATGTAGAAGCTTTCGGCGCTGGTAAATCATTTAAATCATAATAACCAATTTTAATAGCACATAATTTAATAGTAATAGATTTCAACTTTTTATTAATATTTTAGCTACACTAGAGAGTGATAAGATTGAACTTGACGTGATAGACGAATTTTTCTGCAAAGAAAGAAATAAACCATTAATGGTCGGCAGTGTTATGTCCAACATTGGGTATGTTGCATCTGGAACGACAGCTCTGACTAAGGTAATTCAGAAATCTAAAATAATAACTACATTTTTCAATATAATTTTATCTGAAAATGCAAAAAGTTGTGTTGAACTCGATAAGATGAACGTGATATTAATGATAAGTAATGAAGTAACAAAAATTAGGTGCTGCTGGGTTACCATTGCGGCAAACTGGCTGGCAACCTTCACTATAAAACACCTCGAGATGATATAGCAGCGATAAGAGATGGACGTATTGAGATACTTACTGACAATAAGGAGTTTGTTCCCACATACACTGCAATCAATGGCTTGTCTATGAGTGGAAGTTTTTCGCATGTTCTTCTGCATGGCTATTATAAGAAAAAGGTAGGTATGATTGGCACCTAAAAATAAGAATATAATATAATATTATATAAATCATACACTGAACATGAAGAGAAGTTCATTCCTAGGCCGATGGGGACCAGGGACCTACATAGTTTGGTCGCGCTACGTCAAACCCAGCCGACCGATCACAATTAACATTGAATTGAAATGATCCGACCAAATGACGTTGGTCTGTCAACTGCCTAGGAATCAATTTCCTCGATGGTACACTTGAAAATTTACGAATTCAACAAATCGAAACTTGTACGTTCAATTTTAGATTAAATCTAGATATTGTGCCAAACTCTCAGTTATATAATATTTACAGTGAATTTTCAATTTACGAACGCCATTCAGGATCGCTCTATTCAAGCCTATATACTTACAAAGAAGTTAAAATACAAACACACAAGCAAGAAATTGAGTATGCAGTATGCATAGCATAAGATAGTTTTACCTTTAAGTCCACTGTCTTTTTATTTTAGGATATCAACAAATACAAATCCAGTATTCCGCGTATCGTTCTATGTTCTGGAAGGCAGGAAAGCTCAGCAAGAAAAATTATCAACGATCTCAAAAGTCGAGCGATAGACCCAGAAGAGCATGCTCTTCTTCATCATTTTCATGAGACACGGGTAACAGGGCATTTGGGTCGAGGTTTTGTCATACTGGGTAAATTACATTATCTATCTTCTATACATATTATAATAAAACTGTAGAAATGAAAATCCTGTACATTAAAGATATTTAAAAAACAATAAGCGGGGTCACTACATCGCTATTATAGAAGACAAAAATGTGGTTAGTTTTTTGTCTGTCAGTCTGTCTGTATGTTTGTTCCACTATCACACGAAAACTACTGATCCGATTTGAATGCGGTTTTCGCAGATATATATTTTGTCTTCTTCCAACTTAACATCTGGTGTATAAATTTTTTTCCCCCCACCCCTCTAAGGGGACGAAAGAGGGGTCAGATTTTGTATCAAACTTTTTTCTTTAACACGAAAACTACTGATCCGATTTGCATACGGTTTTTGCAGATATATTTGTCTTCTTTTAACTCAACATCTGCTGTTTAAAAATCCCCCCTCCCACCCCTCTAAGGGGACCAAAGAGGGGGTCAGATTTTGTATAAAACTTTTTTCTTTGACTTATTTCATAATTATTATATTATTAACTGTGTTTTCCAACTTAACATCTGTTGATAAAATTTCCCCACCCACCCCTCTTAGGGGACATAAGAAGGGGTAAGATTTTGTATCAACTGATGAAGTGGAAATACTTTAATAAGTTTATTATATCCTTTAAAATAATATTATCTTTTACGAGCAATTCTTGTATACATATAATTGGAATCTCGGAATCGTCTTCTACGATTTTCATGAAATTTAGTATATAGGGGGTTTCGGAGGCGATAAATCGATCTAGCTAGGAATAATTTTTAGAAAATGTCATTTTATTCGTATTTTATGGAATACCGAGCAAAGCTCGGTCAAATAGGTATCTGGTTTATAAATACAGTAATTTGTACTGAGTATATTTTTTTGTCGATGGGTGAATAATGTTACTTTATTTCGTTTAGATACAAACAAAAATGGTAAAACCATTAGTCTAATTGAAGAATGTGCTTATTTCGACCAAGGAAAACGCCCTCTGTGGTTCGTGTACAGTGGAATGGGCTCGCAGTGGGTTGGAATGGGAAAGGACTTAATGCGCATACCAGTTTTTGCTTCTGCCATCGAAAAGTAAGTAATGTCTTCTTACAGTAAACATTAATTTAGGGGACCGAAGATTGTATGATGATTGATGAATGTAACTACTAGTTATTGTAACCGAATTTTATTTTTTAGATGTCACCGAGTGCTTAAACCAAAAGGCATTAATATTATTGATATAATTACATCAAACGATAAGGGGATATTTGATAACATATTGCACTCATTTGTTGGTATTAACGCTATACAAATTGGACTAACTGACGTCTTACGAGTAATGGATATCATTCCAGACAACACAATCGGTTAGAACTTAGAACACACTCTACATAACTATTCAATAAATACTTATAAATCTTTCAAATTAAGGATTTAAAGCACTCTAAATCTGTAAAATTAATATTATGTAAATAGCATTATAATTTTAGGGCACAGTGTAGGTGAGATTGGGTGCGCTTACGCAGACGGATGTCTTACAGCCGAAGAGACTATTTTGTGTGCTTACTATCGTGGTCTGGTTTCTGTACAGACACCTTTCATTTACGGGTCTATGGCAGCCGTTGGTCTTGGTTACAAAGAGGTTAGCAGTTGATATCATAGAAAACAAAGTTAGCTGAGTCTTACATTCTCAATAACCGAAGATACTTCTTTTAGATTTCAAAGATATGTCCTCCAGAAATAGAAGTAGCCTGCCATAATTCTGCTGAATCTAGCACTATCTCTGGCCCAGCAGAGATCATGAGTGATTTCGTAACGAACTTAGTCAAAAAAGGGATATTCGCCAAAGAAGTTCCTTGTTCTAATATAGCGTATCATTCAAGATACATTGCTGAAGCTGGTAAGTAATTATTACCAATAATTATTAGCATTATTTAAGAATTTAGATCTGTTATTTGAATAGGTATTAGGTTTATTGAAATCAAGAAAAATAAGATTAGAAAGCCCATTTTCACAATCACTTTTTTCTGAATTCAGGACCCGCTTTACTTCAAAGTATGAAAAATATTATTAAGACCCCGAGACTGCGCAGCCCGCGTTGGGTGTCCACATCAGTTCCGGAAGACCGATGGCATGAACCTCTAGCCAAATACAGTTCTGCCGAATACCACACCAATAATCTTTTGGTAATTATAATTTAGTACTATACTGCTTATTATATTAATGTTATCTAGCCATAAGATACTTATAACCTAACAGTACATAACATTCAATCATAGTTATTTATTAATAAAGAATAGTGATAGTAAAAAAGTTTCAAAGCGATCACATTCTAAAATTGGCTCGTAGGTACTATTTAAATTTTGCAAGTCTATCCACAGTACAACCCTGGCTTTTATATAATAGTATGGCCGCCAGGTACGCAGTTAACTCGACCGAATTGTATTTTCAAATATTTATTTTAACAATTTTTATTTTTAAAAATAAAATATTATGATAATTTTTTACAGAGTCCAGTTCTGTTTGAGGAGACCACTAAATTGATTCCACCTGATGCGGTGCTGATAGAAGTTGCACCTCATGTACTATTGCAAGCGATTCTCAAGCGCTCTCTGCCGAAGTCCTGCAAGTTACTTCCCCTGACACGTCGCGGACATCCCGATAATTCTGTTTACTTGCTCGAAGCTATTGGAAAGTAAGTAAGCATAGAAAGTAATGTAGGCGAAGACTTATAAACTAATATACTTTAGGAAATTCATTTTTATAAAGTTTTATATAAGTAGTTCTTAAATCCAGATTCTTATTAATATTGTTGATGATAATTGAGTTTATGTTATTTTGCAGACTTTACATGGAAGGATTTTATCCTAAAGTACGGGCTTTGTATCCAAAGATAGAGTTCCCAGTTTCCACGTCAACTCCTATGTTGTCGCATTTAGTGGAATGGGCTCACCAAGAAAAATGGTAAAATTATAAATAATATCATCATTTTAATAAAAATTTAATTCGAAGATTGTAATAGTAATAGGTCGGTAATTTTATTACATTTATTAAAAACCTATGCAGGAGTTTACCATTGCCAGAAGCAGGCAACACGATTAAGGCGTCGGCATCGAAAGATGTCATATCAACGTATGACACTGAGCACACCTACTTAAAAGGACATGTTATAAGAGGTATGAGAGTACTACTATAATATTATACCCTAATCTGTGTATGAGAGATAATAATTAATTATAATCAAAAAACTTTTTGAAAAAAGGTTTTTAAAAAACACTCTACAAAGAAGAAAATTCTCCTTAAAATTTCTACTTCAATATTATATCATACAATTTGCGGGATAGTAAAAGCTTATCGCGCGATTTGTAAATGAACTAGTACCAAATCAAATTGTTACGGTATGTTTTTAACCGACTTCAAAAAAAGGAGGTTATTAATTCGACGCGTATGTATGTAATATTTCCAGAACTGCCCAATTTTTAACCCCCGACCAAAAAGAGGGGTGTTATAAGTATGACGTGTCTGTCTGTCTGTCTGTCTGTCTGTCTGTCTGTCTGTCTGTGGCATCGTAGCATCCATACGGGTGGACCGATTTTGATCTAGTTTTTTTTTGTTTGAAAGCTGACCTGACGGTGAGTGTTCTTAGCTATAGTTCATCATCATCAGCCTGCTCATTGCTGAAATATCACGGAATATCTGGTTCGTGATAGGACGATTAGCAACTTGCAGTCGTTTGATAGGTTTTATATTTTGCATCCTGGTTCGAGACACTTATGAATATATACACATTATTGGAAAGTTGACCTGGTGGTGCAGCATCACCTGGTAATCAATAGGATACCCAACTCCTCACCAACTTAGAGCAGAGGTTTCGTGTTTGGGCTCATTTTAATTGTGACAACCAGTAAGACGTAGATAAACAGTAAATATTTGCATGCTGCTGCTGCAGCATCACCTGGATTCTATAGGAGCCAAGCTCCGTATGAACCTAAAGTGGAGGTTTCATGTTTTGGCTCATATTGATGGCCTCATCCAAGAGGACATATTTTATAGATGGTATTCTTTGGGATATGATCCAGTTGATAGGAATTATTCTGCACAAGTTTAAAAAGCATAAAATAAAATTAAATTAAGAAATTTAAAAAAACCCCCGCCAAAAAACTTTAAAAATTAATGAAATAACATTTCCTGACTTTAAGTTTAAATCATTCCTAAGAGTAAAGTAATATTTTAGTCCATAATTGTTGTCAAGGTGAACTGTGTCGGGGGACCGCTAATGTAGATGTTTGATTTCACATAACAATATAAATTAAGGGTCTGTTTACAGCGACCCGAATCGAGAGAATCAGCGACTATTATGGCGATACAAAATGCAAAAGTCGCTGTTGTGGTAGTTTACTTAGCGGTCCCCCGACACACCTTGACAACAATTATGGACTAAAATATTACTTTACACTTAGGAATGATTTAAACTTAAAGTCAGGAAATGTTATTTCATTAATTTTTAAAGTTTTTTGGCGGGGGTTTTTTTAAATTTCTTAATTTATCGTATAATAAATTATGTTAGTCTATATCAGCGTCTGAACAAATGTGCCAAATTTCAAAAGTGTATGTATGTATGTTTTTATGTTTGTGTTCGCTTATCTCTGGAAATACCGTACCGATTTCAGTAATTCTGTTTCGTTGTACTAGGTATTGTTCAACTTAGTTCAACTTAGGGAATAGTGCAAGTTTAATCAAAATCGGTTCAGTAGTTTTGAAGATAGGATAGGGGAGTTTTAATTCTCAAAATTTACGTACAATTTTGAAGTCGGTTTTAACTTTTTAAAATATGTATCATATTGAGCTTGAAAATGTTTAAGGAGAAATTTATTTTCTTCTTTTTAGAGTGTTTAAATAAAAGCTTTTTTCAAAGTTTTAATAAATAATTTATTTTTTGTTTTAATTTTATTATTCCAAAATTTATTTTAAATTAAAAATTGTCGTTACTTATACGACTAAAAAAGCTTTAAAAATAATTATTTTACACAACTCTACTAATTTTTATTATATTTCAAGGTAAGAACCTTTATCCCTTTTCTGCGGCTCTGGTTTCTGTATGGAAAACTTTGGCAGCCAGCTTGAACAAAAGACCAGAAATTTTGTCGGTTCAGTTTGAGAATGTTTATTTGTATTCTCAGCCTATATTGCATAAAAAACGCCAATTGCATATTGCTGTAACTCTACATAAAGGCACGGGCCTTTTCGAGGTAAATATTTACACATTTATTGCAAATCGGCAAATCCATTAGCAACTTGCGTATTTGCGAATATTATGTACTGATGATAAAAAATTGTTTTTTACCAGGTACTAAATGAGAATTCCCTTGTAATTAAAGGAACTATCGTCCCAGATGTTACTAACACAAAACAAAACGAAGATACTCCAATGTCTAAAACAAACGTTAGTTCTAGCGATATATACAGATTGCTGTTGGCTAAGGAGTATCAATATCAGTAAGATATATTTAGTATATTTATTAAGTAAAATATAAGATACAAAATATATAAAAAATAGAAATTAAACAATACCACCTCCGCCTTTTAGGAATGAATTCCGCAGTATATACAGGGTTAATGAATCTTTGACCGAAGCTCAAATTGAATGGAAGGATAATTGGGTTACTTTCCTGGATGGAATCATACAATTGAATATTTTAAAAAGAAAACATCATACTATATCTAAGCTAAATTTTATTAGGAAAATGAGTATTGACGTTAATAAACAACGTTGTAGTGCAATTTCAAATGATGGCAGAATTTTGCTTAATGCAAAAATATTAAATTTATTTGATATAACAGTGTAAGTGATGAAGATTTATACATAATATTGATATATTATTATTATAGTAACGAAATAAGAATTAATATAAAACATACTTTTAAGTTTTATATTTATAATTTTTTTTATATCTAATGTTTTATTATAGTTGCGGTGGAGTCATAATAGAAAACCCTAAATTCATTGATTTACCTTCTCTAAATGAGGCTAACATTGTTCTTAAAACTCCTGCATTAATTCGCAATGTGACCGATACTGAAAATGTAAGTAATCTCAATGTATTTCAATGACCTAATTTCGCAAAATAATTTTGTTTTTAACTATTCAAGCATCATTTAATACTAATACATATATTTTCTTGTTTATGTGTTACCTCGATTTTAGAAAGCATGTGAGGGAGATTACTACTTGCCATTAGAAGAAGCAGTTAACCATGATTCCGGCGTACACCTAAAAATCGGACAACTTGGGGATTTCGACTCAATTAGTTGGGTTCACGCCATTGAAAACAGTAACCTGGGTATTGATGTTAAAGTATGTAATGAATTTGATCTCGATTCTCGATAAATTTATTTAGGTTTAGAAGTTATTTAGAAGCTATATAATAGTCAGGGTTCTCTAGAACAAATTTTTTTTTGATTACTATCAAAGTAAGTACCTAATTGTTTGTGAGTAGCTTAATTTTGATAGTAATAAAAAAAGTTGTCCTAGGGCTCCCGGACTATAAATATTATGTTGGAAATAATTATTTTAAGGTAGCCTATTCTGGAGTCAACATGGTCTACGTTAACAAGCTTATGGGAACGCAATTTATCAAAAACATTGACCAAAATAAAAGCGTAATTGACTTTAGTGGAACCGCAAAGAGGTAATAAAATATTTCAGGACATTGTCGATTGAAGACTTTAATATTATAATTCTTGATCTTGATGTAAAATTGGATATTGTCTTATAAATACTACTATTTTGTTACACACAGTGGCACTAGAGTAATGGGAATTATACAAAGTGAATCAATATCATCGCAAATCAAGGCTGATCCTGAGTTTCTTTTACCAGTTCCTTCGCATTGGACACTGGAGGATGCCGCAACAGTTCCATTATCTTACTCATTGGCATTTTATATTCTGGTACTTTTGGTTTTAAAAGTTGATTTTATTAATTTTTATATACTACAAATTTTTATATACTACTAACATTATAAAAATTGTTTGTTTTTAGTTCGTCAAGGCAAAAATTGCTGGAAATTTTCCAATTCTTATTCAAGGAGGAGCTGGGGCCTTAGGTCTTGCTTTAATAAGTATAGCTTTAGCTCATGGTTGTAAAGTATTTACAACAGTAAGCAACAAAGCTAAAAAACAATATCTGAGAAAAATATTTCCTCAACTTCAAGGTATATAGCTGGTATAAAAAGCGATCAAAAATAAAAGCTATAATAATGTTGTTAAAATTTAAAATTTGTTTCAGATGATCACATCGGCCATTCTAGTGATCTCAGTTTTCTAGATTTTATTCTTCATGCTACCCAAGGAAATGGTTGCCAACTTATTGTGTCTTATTCTAAAGGGCAACTCAAAAATGTAAGTAACAATACGATTGTACGTAGCAAATAATTTTATCCCACTATAATAATATTATATAAATTGTTATTTACACAAGTTTCATGCAAGTTAAGTACACTACAGCTTATCAGTTATCACGTACTTTTTTATGCGTATTATGATGGTAACCCCCTTCGAAACTTCGGTAAACTACACCTGCCGGTCAAAACTCGACTTGTTCCCTACGGGTGTGGCAAAAACCTTGACCAAAAAGAATTTGACTATGTGGCGGAAGTGCAGACACTGGACCCTCAAGGGTGGTCTTCAAATAATAAATCTTATAGAATGACTTAAGTCTTAAATCCTGAGAGATTAAGGTGTCTAGGTCGATGGTAACTGTGTTTAAAAGTATGTTTAAAAGTAAAATATTATTTAAAATTCTAAGCCAAATAGATACGAACACAAATTTATTACTGTATAAGTACAAAATAAAAACTATAGCAAATTTGGAAAAATATTTTATTTTTACAGTTCCACCTTAAGTGTCTTGGATTTAACGGAAAGTTGGTTGATACAGCAGTTATTCACGATCACGAAGACTTCAATTATGGCATGAATTATTTAACAAGGCAAAGGGCATATCTTCCAATCGATATGTCTTCTCTCTTCCAGCCAAAGTACAAAGAAGAGGCACTAGTAAGTCAAATGATATTTACGCAATTGTAATTACCATTTGGTACAAATGACGAAAAGTGATAGAACGAGATATCTCATAAAGCTATACAGTTAGCGGCTTAAGTGTGTTAACAGCGATATTGATGTTAATTAAATATTTAATTTCAGTACATACGAAGGCTGATGGTCGAAGGTATAAGGCGTGGCTACGTAAGACCATTATCGCGCGTTACGTTTGCAGCCGAGAAGGCGGCGAGTGCCTGCCGATTGCAGGCTGCCGGCTGCAACCGTGGCAGAGTTCTACTCGATTTGCAACAAATTAAGGCCTCTGTACAAACAAGGTACAGGATCTTCGAAATGTTCGATTAATATTTTAATGTCTTTAAAGAAAACGTTTTTATTTAGCTATGCTAAAATATTATAAACGGCATAATAGACATTTAAATTTCAGAATCAAATGCTCCAACTCATCCTGGCAACTTATTATATCTGATGATGAAATAGTAGCTATAAAACTAGCAGAAAGATTAATTAAGAGGGGTGCTAAGAAATTAGCTTTTCTTTTAAGTAATATATCTAAATGTATTGATGTTCATACAACGTAAGTAACCCATAATGGTGAGATTAGGTGTGAGTCAAAAGCGATTTCAAAGTCAAACATTGTGTAATAAGTAAGTAATAACTATAAAAATTATACGATATTAAAGGAAGATTCAATATCAGGAAGATACAATTTTTAATGAAAAGGGCAAGAAAATTAATGTTGTAACAAAGTTAGTGAAGTTCGTTGTTATAAAACAGGCTTTATATTATTTTAGGATTTGGAGTGATGATCTTGTGGAAGTAAAAGTCACAAAAGCTTCTTTAAAGAATAATAATTCGTCTTTTGTTATTCAAGAGTGTGAAAAGAGCGGTGGTCTTGAAAATTTGTTTATAATAACTTCGAATGAAAGGGCAGTAGATATGAAATGTTTTGTGAATAGTCTTGCAGATGCTATTGCTAATTCAAAAATAAGGTATGTAATAAAAATAAATTGAAAAAATTAATTCATACGTAATTTAGCCGAGTTATGTCAGATCCAGCCAGATCTGGGGGGTGAGCCAAAATCATTTCGTTTTCGCTTCGTTATAGAATCGCCGATCAAAATGTATGGAATTGACATAAGACGAGTCGAACGTCAACGTCATATTAACGAACGCTTATGTCAATTCCATACATTTTCATCGGCGATTCTATAACGACGCGAAAACGAAAACATTTTGGCTCACCCCCCAGGGCCTATAGCCGAAAATTTTTCGTTTTCGCTTCGTTATAGAATCGCCGATCAAAATGTATGGAATTGACATAAGACGAGTCGAACGTCAACGTCATATTAACGAACGCTTATGTCAATTCCATACATTTTCATCGGCGATTCTATAACGAAGCGAAAACGAAAACATTTTGGCTCACCCCCCTGATCACTACATTTGACATAATCCGGCCAAATGTTATAGATCTGCCGTCTGTCTGTGTAATAACGTGTATTCATTTCTTCAATGATACATATTTTTGTTAGTAAAGATGTATCAATATTATGTATGTAGAATCCTCGAGACACTGGCTCACTACAACATCCAGTACGACCATAGGTACACGTCTTCACTCTCTGACTGTCACTGCACGACTGACTCGTTGGCAGCCAGACAGATGACTTATATAGACTGCAACCCTACTACTGGCGTGAGACAATGTTAAGTATCTACTATATAGATACTCTGCGCATACACTACATCCCTTCCCTTTTCTAATTTTGATTAAACTAGAGTGATTGCAAAATCTAGATGTATACCTCTATACTCCTACTTTCAATACCTTCTCCTTGCCAACTTGTTTCTTCATCTCAGCGACAATTCTTCCAATAGATTTACAATACTTACGAGATTTCTTTTTTTTCTCTACTCTTCTTTCCCTCACCTCTTTCCACAAATATAAGCTTCCATCTCTTTTTTGCCTATCTTCCGTTTTGATCATTTCTATTATATCTATCCTTGTTTTTTCAGCACTTCCAATATAATTTAATGGAAATAAACTACATTTTCAATCTAACCACATTTCCAATTTTGTAGAAAACCACATCCCAATTTAATGGAAAACTAAATGTCTTATTCAATGGAAAACTACATTTCCAATTTTAATGAGAAACCACTTATTAATGTCCAATTATTAAATTGGTTTTTCATTGGTTTTTCATTAGAAAAACCAAGTTCTTATATTTTATTACCAGATTTAATAAGAAACCACTTGTTAATTTCTAAAAGCTCTTATTTATTCCCAATTTAATGAAAAAACCAAGTTCTTATTAACTTCCAATTTAATAAGAAACCACTTGTTAATTTCCAATTTAATGAAAAAACAAGTTCTTATATTTTATTACCGAATTTAATAAGAAACCACTTGTTAATTTCTAATTTAATGAAAAACTAAGCTCTTATTAATTTCCAATTTAATGAAATCTCACTTAATTTCCAATTTAATGAAAAACTGAGCTCTTATTAATTTCCAATTTAATGAAATCTCACTTGTCAATTTCCAATTTAATGAAAAACTAAGCTCTTATTAATTTCCAATTTAATGAAATCTCACTTAATTTCCAATTTAATGAAAAACTGAGCTCTTATTAATTTCCAATTTAATGAAATCTCACTTGTCAATTTCCAATTTAATGAAAAACCAAATGTCCAGTTTAATGGAAAAGTATATTTCCAATTCAATGGAAAGCTATATTATGTCTAATTCAATGGAAAACCTTATTTCCAATTTAGTGAGAGTCATGTTTCTGAAACCGAAAACATCAGTCCAGCCATTTGTCATAACTACATAAGTACTGTAATCCTGTATTCAAAAAATCATAATAATATTATGATGATACCAAATATTATTTAGCTTTACTTTAAATATTTTATTTAACAAACTGAATAAAATTAAACATATTTAGTGGAACTTATTTTCAAATTTATAGACGTTCAAATGCATATCTGTCATATTATATTTTTCTACTGATGCAATTGATTTATATATATCATAGTACTATTAATCATTTGCTATGCTAACAAACATTGATCACAAAATTTGACCATGAATTAATGATTATTCATAAAGTTAATTGCCATTAAATGGAGTAATTAATTATATGTTTTATTTTCCATTTTTTCTGTGCTAATTCTTTAGACTTCATTATCAGCTCAATTTTGGCAAGGCTTTTCCAAACACTATTATTTTCTGTTCGTGGCCGTGTTTGCGCCAATCTATCTGTAAACGCTTGACGCGTCAATTACTTCACTACCGTTTGACGACGCATCAAGTTATCATTACACTAGTGCCAACTGCCAAGTATAAATCATTGCTCGTGGGCTGGTTGTCAGTTGTCACCCTTGCATGTATTCCTATTACAATGGAAATCTCTTATAATTCCTTTTTAGAGCATTTCCTAATTTCAATTGGAGGAAATTCAAGTCCTCTCGAAATAATTTGCAAATGGTATAATTTGTATCCAAGCATTTCATTGCATGAAAATCATTTTCTCAAAATTAAATATATTATATTGTCTAGTATTTACTAATTTCTCCCACTGTGTAATTTAACGTTCACATAATAGCAAGTACCGTCATCTAATCGAATAACTAAGTATTTACAACTACCCAACTAACTAACTCCGTTGGTTCAGCGACCCGAAGTGGATCTTGGTCTTCAAAATGAGCTTTCGCCATTGAGCCCTGTCCTGCTACCTAGCTACCTCCTGTCAGCTACCGACCTGAAGGTCGCGAAGGTCAGCCTCAAGCATCTGCATTTGCATTATAATATGTAATTCTTCCAATTTTTCTTTTAGATATTAACATTATTATCTATCTTTACTAAAGGATTTCGATTACGCGACTGCATCATCAAATCCAATTATTACAAACATATCTTCTAATTTCTGACATACTCTGTATTTGTTTGCATAATTGACAATATATTTTATTACCATACTGATATTATCGTTTTGTCAATATTTCCATATTCATATTCAATATTTAAACTCAAAGTAAACTCTGTTTTACGCATTTGTTATTGCAAAAATAATTAGTTTCAAAGTCTTTCTTGCTAGCAGATTACTCCGCTTACATCGATTATTCGAAGTTTATTTCTAATATATATATTGTTTACAAGAACTTCCATAACAGTAAAACTTTATCTGAATATACATAGACCCAACATGGACCTTTTAATAATTATTATGAATATATTTTGGTCAAAATATTTTTTCTGTAATAATTTTACATCTCAACGTTTCATGAAAAGAAAATTTAAGATTTATCAATGAATAAATACACATATCTCTCGATATCAATTTACTACTAGATAAATTAGATTCATGATCTAGACGAAATAAAACGAAAAAGGAAATTGGACCGCAATTTTTCATTTATACTTCTTCCCCTTCCATTTTCAAAAAAAAATTTTTTTTTTTTTTTTTTTTGGCAGTCCAACTCTTTGTTCAAAACCAGAGAACCAATTCACGTACTTTCTTTTTTATTAATACAAATTAATAATTATTATAATACTAGCTGGTCCGGCAAACTTTGCCCTGTCATATAAATTACTTGTAGTTGTAAATTTGTAATGTAGTAATGACTAAATAATTAGTATGGCACGTCTATCGCTGTTCCGTCACACAAACAATAATGGTCGCCGTCAGTCTCGAGTCGAAAATTAATAATTTACTATTTTTTATTCACAAATGCACTTATAGTAGCCGATTCTCAGACCTACTGTATATGCATAATATAAAATTTGGTAAGAATAATTAGTAAAGCCGTTTCGGAGAGGATTAACATTGTGACACGAGAATTTTATATTTTATTAGGGAATAATCTCCGTCTCATGTTTTGTCATCAACACACGAAAATTAAACTTTACTTTACTCAATTTCTAACGTTTCTTTTTGTCTTCAGTTTATATATTATATACTGTTGTTAAAGAACGAGGTCTTGAATGTCTTTATCACGTGACATATTCTGTACCTGTACTGTAAATATACTACGCAACTTGTCACACAATGTGTAACTGTTTATTTTTACTACTACATATTAAACGTATTAAAATATTTTTATTCCAAGGGTTCTATTCTATGAATAGAAAGCAACAATAAAAGTAAGTATAAAGTGTAACGTACATTGCATCATTTTTACCTAGCTTGTTTTGCAAGCTATTATAGGATCATACGGTAAACTCACTCAAGGCATCCGGAAAATCAACACAGCGACGAGCTACATTAGATTAAGTCTTTATTATTATGATTATTATGATTAAGTAATTAAATTTATATTACCCCGAACATTCGGGCTATCGGAAAACACTGCAATGTACGAGCATGTCGAAATTGGGTGCATAAAGATGTCTACTGTACTAATTTATATTATGGCACTGACCCAATTTAACACAACAACACTACCCTCAAATAATGTATTTATTATTTCCTCTATATGATTTTGTTACTTGTAACTTTATTGTAAGATCGATCTTAGTCTTACCGGTTAGCTCCACATTAACCTGATTTAGTATATTGTTTGTATATATTTTTTGTCAATTCTTGTTTGAAGAAGTTTCCATATTATAATTTAAACCCTAATAATTTTTTATAGTCTTATTGTTGCTTATTATCACAACATGAATAATAAAGTAGGTTGTATTTATTCCACATACCTACTATTGAGATTGAGGAGCACTATTCCTATAATTCTTAAGAACCGTTCTTAGCTCAATAATTTAAAAAGTCCTTAACATTGAATATATTATAACAAGTATAATATTATTATTATTATTATTTGCCAAATATTTTACAATTTGGTCTTAATATTACAACACAGGAACACTTAACAAAATAATAATTATAATGTCTAATGTCTTTCAATTTATTTCTCTCTTCTTTTTTTTTTTTTTTGTACCGTAGAAAATAGGGAAAACTGTAGAACGTCGTACACCATAATATATTAACAAGGAACTATCCACATTATAATTATCTTTACTTCATAAAAAGATTAGTTTAAAAGCCATTAAATTTTCTTTTGAATACTTTTGCTATTAAGTTTAGTTTTCCAACGTTTCCTTTATATGGTAATTTAGCGCGCTGTTACATTTAGGCACCACTTATTTATTGAGAACGCTGTGATTATTATTGTACTTGTTTTGTACAAAATATTTTGGGTTATTGTCTTAAAGCTCTATTCATTATTTCATCCATGACTGTATCATAATAAAATATGAATTTAGTATTATTCACTGAATTTTACAAGAACGGATAATTTCCATATAAAATATAAGACACATCAAAGAACCTATCATGACGTATACTCCTACCACCAAAGTAGAATACTTATACCTCTTAGATTAAATTTAAATAAGTTCAAATTAAATTCCACTTACCTGCGTACCGAAACAAGAAAATCGCAAATCGATTGTAATTATTAGTACACTCAACGCGCGCCCAACTTCACTTCGGTGCATCTCCTCTTGTTCCGTGGTTATTAAATTGGAGAGCTTCAATCAGTCTCTTCAGTATCGCTAAGTGTTAACTTGTGCAGTGCTCTGGACTTCTAGTGCTCATAATTATTTAGTGTGGTGATTAGTGAAGTGACATCAGTGTTTAAATACAAATTTAAATGTAAGTACCGATTATGCAATTATTAGCAAAATTTATGAAATAACGTAACAAAATAAATAAGAACGACAGATTCAATGTTTCATCACGTCGGGGTCACCAATGTGGGTTATAATGCGTGGAGGCCCAAAGGAAGATCCTCCGACCAGGCGAGGTGCTACGCCCGGTCAGGCCGGAGCCCACGTAATACAATTCAGTTGTCGTATATATACCGACGCGCTCAGAATACTTCGATAGCGCGATGCAGGAACGTTAGGCGAATGTGGGTACCGCCACAACTCCAAACATTTTAAAATTAAATATATAGCTAAAAGTTTGATACAAAATCTTTACTTGAAGAAATATTCAAATTCACAAACTTATTCTCAAAAGTAATATTTAACGAGTACCATTAATTATTTTAAATCACACTTCAAAACACACCATTTTAACGGTTGTTCAGTTACTCATTGCACGCGTTATAAATATCTTGTAATATTCGAAAGGTAAGAAAACAATCAAAACGTAAGCGTATTAGTTTTGTCCGCTTTACAAATTTCAATCTCTGATACGAACTATAAATACATTTAGATCTTCCTTCCCTTTTTTTTTTGAAATATATCATTTTCCATACCTTAATTGTTCATCATCGTCGCCACTTGTAGAATCCTCGAGACACTGGCTCACTACAACATCCAGTACGACCATAGGTACACGTCTTCACTCTCTGACTGTCACTGCACGACTGACTCGTTGGCAGCCAGACAGATGACTTATAATATAGACTGCAACCCTACTACTGGCGTGAGACAATGTTAAGTATCTACTATATAGATACTCTGCGCATACACTACAATGTAAATATAAGTTACGTAAAAATATTTTTGGATCATCTGAAAATCTTAGCCTTTTCAGACATACTACATTTGTTAGTTGTATAGATGAAGAGCTGGGGCCACTTTACAAATCCATAATTGGAAGTAATAAATTAGTATCACAAATTAAGTTGCCTAAAATAACTTTGGTGAGTGGTACACAATGAATAAAATTAATTATAGACTTTATTTTTACATACTTATAAAAATAAATGTATTTTCTTATAGACGCACATAGAAAATGTTACTCGGGATATGATATCAATCAATAATGCTATTGAAATTATAGAAAAAGCATTATCCTCTTCGAAAGAAAAGGTATTGGCTGAATCAAATTACACTAAACGAAAAACATTGCTGGAACAAATACTTCAGGTCGCAGGTGAAATTTAGTAATAAATATTATCTACATATTTTAATAAAAATAAAAAGTCTAGGTTCATAGTCAATATTGGAAGCAACTCGTTTTGTAAAACAACAATAATAGACTATCATATGTACATCCTAATAATCATAGTCACATTTACATAAAACATTTTTATTATTTTTCCAGGCTTAAAACTACAAGACGTACCAGATAATGCAAAGGTTGATTTTATTTTGAGTAATTTAAATCTTAATAACTCAAACCTATTAGCTATACAGGGATTCCTAGGCGACGTATATGATGTCCGCCTAAACATAGAAGACATAAAAGAACTTTCCTTGCAATCGTAAGTACCGTTTCGTGTCGATATACCTAATTACTTTGCATCATCTTCCGGGGGTATTCTGTATTCATAATATTATTTTTATCTATTTCAGAATATACGAACTCGAAAGAAATTGTATAGAGTTTGACTTTACTGACAGCCAAGGTGTTGATGCCTATTTTCCTAAACTGTACACCGATGAGTTATTATATGCTTCGGATGTAATATTTATGCCAACATTAAGGTCTACTAATTTGGTATGTTGTATTATTTTTAAGTTTTAACTATTATTTAGGTAATATTTTTCCATTTTTATATTTTAATGTTTTTTAATTGTTTAAGGCTTCTTCAAATTTAACCTGATACCAGATGATAATAAGTTTTATAATATAAAGAAGTTTCATTTTCAAAGTAACTAGTAAATAAATTCAAATTTATTTGCAATAATTGAACGAACGTTTTTATTTCAGTATGAAAATTATATAAACAAGGAAGAAGCATTTTTATGCATTATCCCAGGCGTGGAAGGACATTTTTCTGCTTTTACCAAATTTTGTGAGAGACTGAAGCTTCCAGCTCTGACACTGCAACCTGGATTGGATCATCCCAATGAAACTGTCTCTGAACAAGCAAATAGATACATTGAAACTCTGTACAGGAAGGCTGCGCTGAAGGACAATTTCTATTTCGCTGGCTATGAAGGTGGAGTCATGGTTGCGTTAGAAATGGCATATATACTAGAAAAAAGAGGTATAGAAATTTAATAATGCTATTAATATGTATTTTTTAACCGACTTCCAAAAACGAGGAGGTTATACGTTCTGTTATATCCTGCATCTGTATCCTAACATGCTCACCCTAGCTTTCCCATATTGCTGACCATAGATTCCTTCCGACCTCCTATATCTAGGTCCCAGATCAGTCCCGCCAGTCAGTTCCCGTCTTCCAATCGACACAGTTGTGCCACTTCTACTATTTCGTTGTTTTACTATTTCAATTGTACTATTTCTTTGTTCATCGAATAAATCTTTTTTTAAAAAAGTGAAAATCGGACTCCCGTATAACATTGGTGGCAGCGGTGGGATGATAACTTCCACCACGGTACGCCTCGCGTTTTCTTAAAAGTACTAGTCCAAAGTGTCCGAAAATCGTGAAAAACTCAGTTTCCAGGCAGTGAAAAACTCAGTTTCCAGCCAGTGACAAAACTTAGTTCCAGCCAGTGAAAGTGTACTAAATCTAAATATCAATACTTAATAATAATTAATCGCGATTAAATAATAACTAAACGCCGCGCCGGGAATAAAAAATAATATTCATCGAGATCAATCTTCGCCTACCTGGTCTACGCCACACGTAGACGCGCCTTATCACCGTCTTCGGGCCGGAGTTGTTTTGACTACCGCCCACGCATCGAGAAATGTTCCAGACGCTCCTTATCGCCGCATTCCTGTGAGTCCCTTGCATTATATTCTATTTTTGGTCATTGCATTTTAAATTTGAATATTGCCGAACTTATTTTATTATTGAAATAGTTTTTCTATTGTGTTTATTGTAAATTACTTTTGACAAAATGGCAGCGAAAGATAGAGCACCGAGTCCCGCTAAATTTGAAAATATAGAGTTTAATGATGAGGAGGAATACCAACCTCCTGCAACCTTACAAATTCCGTCAGACAACCAAGGCCCTAACACTAGATCTAAAAAGAAGGGCAAAGCAGACCCTCCGAGCAAACCAGAGTTAGACTTGAACATTTTACTAAAATTTATTAAGCCATATGACGGTAGCAGGGATACACTTAACTCATTTCTAGTTAATTGCAGTAACGCATTTGATCTAGCCTCTGAATCACAGAAAGATATTTTGTTTAAATTTATTTTATGTCAACTTCAAGGAAAGGCCGAAATGGCCTGTTCAATTAAAGAATTTGTGAACTGGCAACAGTTGAAAGAGTTTCTGAAAAATCAATTTAGTGAAAGGAAACATTACGCTCATTTGCTCACAGACTTACAGAATTGCAAACAAAATTTAAACGAACCAGTTAGTCAGTACGCGCTTCGAGTTGAAACATATTTATCTCAATTACTAACAGAAATTGCCATCTCTCACGGTTCCAAAAATAGAGAAATGATAGGTCGCGTAGCAGCTATGGAGGAATTAGCTCTCCACCATTTCCAAATGGGACTTTTACCACGAATTTCAAATATAGTGAGATGCAAAACTCCTAAGACAATTAATGAAGCCGTTAATATAGCTATTTCAGAGGAGAAAATTCAACAATTTTTATACAAATCCAACCCACAAAATAAATCGGCTTCCCCGAAATCTAATTTTGATGTTAACCGGCGCTATCAAAACTCAAACCAAAATAATTCTAATTTTGCTAATCAGCGTTTCCAAAATTATAATAATAATAACCGAAATCAAAATAATAATTACAATCGGTTCCCAAATTCTACTAATGCCAGTGCATCCCCAATTTGCAAGTATTGCAAAAATGTAGGTCACACAATAGATCAGTGCAGGAAACGCGAATATAACAATAATCGTGCTCAGAATTTTAAGCCTTTTCAAAGGGTGAATTATACGTCACGTAATGTCGATGATAATAACGAACAAAATTATTCTGAAGAAGGTTATGACACTGTCGACGATACTCCAAAAAACTAAATAAAGTCTCGTCCCGGTGTCGTGCGGGACAAAAGCTTACTAAATCCGACACCATGCTACTAAATCAACGCACATGTGGTGCAATTTCTAATTCTCCTAATTCTATACAACCCCGTTACACGGGCAAATTGTGTAATAATTTACCACTTTCTAAATCCACTGTATCGAGACCTACTAATTCTAAGTCCACTGTATCGAAGAATAATGCTACATCCACTGTATCAAGGTCTCATATTTCTAAATCCACTGTATCAACATCTACTAATTCCAAACCCACTGTATCAAATGATAATTATACTAAATCCACTGAATCTAATGCTACTAAATCTTTGAATGAGTCCTCTGTATCGTTAAAAAACACTGAATCCTCTGAGTCTAATACTTCAAAATCCTCTGTGCCTACTAAAATTACAAATTCTACAAATTCAATGCCTACAAGATCCTTACACACTGAATTAAAAAATAATTCTCAACTTGAAAGTACTAATCCTGTAATAAATGATACTGAAAATCCTTTAGAAATTTATGAGATCAATACTAATCATACAAATAAAACATTGCCGCATGTATTACTTTACACTCAAACCTCTGACATTCCTTTAGCCCTCCTTGTTGACTCTGGTTCCGCCATTAGCTTACTAAAAAAAAATTCTATAATGAAGCCGCAAAAACTTACACCAGAACAAATAAAAATAAAAGGTATTGATCCAGGAAAAGAAGTCACACATACACTCGGTCATTTTAATCTAAAACTATACGTATCTGATAACTCTAATCAATTTATCTCTAGTAAATTTCATGTTGTAGAAAATATTGACTTACCTTACGACGGCATCATTGGCAGTGATTTCATGAATTTATTCCGCTGTAATATTGATTATAACCGCGATGTACTGAAAATTAAAAATCATGAAATTAAATTAAATTTCTATGAACCAACTTACCTTATCCCAGCTCGTACAGAGATGGTTATTGAATGCTCCGTTATCAACCCCGAGTTAAAAGAGGGTCTTATACTAGATAAAAAAATATCTAAAGATTTATTAATCGCTAATTGTCTCGTATCTGTAAAACCTAACAAAAGAATTAATTTATCCGTCGTGAATACTTCCGAATCTCCAGTGCACATCAAATCAAATTTAAACTTAGTTCTTCTACCTTACACTTATGACGACGTAAAGGATGATATCCCTCCTACATCTGTTAATTCCGTCAACACTGTATCACATGCAAATAGTTTCCAACGTACTCGAGAAGTGTTGAAACAACTACGAGTCTCTCATCTTAATAAAGAAGAAACAAATGCCCTTTACAAACTCTGTTCCGATTATTCTGACATTTTTCATCTTCCCGGGGAACAACTTACATTTACAAACGCAGTTCGACATGAAATTAAAACCGTTTCCGACGCTCCAATTCACACTAAGACTTACCGTTTTCCAGAAATCCATAAAGAAGAAGTAAATAGACAAATAAATGAAATGTTGCGACAAGGAATTATAGAACCTTCATCATCTCCATGGTCAGCACCCATTTGGGTTGTCCCTAAAAAATTAGACGCATCCGGTAATCGTAAATGGCGAGTTGTCATCGACTATAGAAAATTAAATGATGTCACAATTGGCGACTCCTATCCCATACCAAATATAACAGAAATATTAGATCAATTAGGCAAAAGCCAGTATTTTAGTACCCTAGATCTTGCTTCCGGTTTTCACCAAATTGAAGTTTCCCCTGAAGATTCACCTAAAACCGCCTTCTCCGTTCCTCAGGGACATTACCAATTTAAGCGCATGCCATTTGGGCTCAAAAATGCACCCTCAACCTTTCAACGCCTTATGAATACTACACTCTCAGGACTCCAGGGCCTACGCTGTTTCGTATATTTGGACGATATTGTTACATATTCATTTGATCTAATTTCGCAAATTCAAAATCTAACCGCAATATTTGATAGACTTCGAAAATATAACCTAAAACTGCAACCGGACAAGTGCGAGTTTCTCCGACGAGAGGTCGCATATCTCGGACATATAATTACTGAAAACGGCGTCAAACCTAACCCAGACAAAATCGAAGCGGTGACACAATTTCCAACACCTAAAACTCCTAAAGATGTAAAATCCTTTCTTGGCCTCGTCTCTTACTACCGCAGATTTATACCTGACCTCTCGATGACAGCAAAACCACTGACTTCTTTACTAAAAAAGGATGTAATTTTCAAATGGGAAAATCAACAACAAGTCGCATTCGATACTCTAAAACATAAACTTACCTCTGCTCCCGTTCTCTCTTACCCCGACTACGATCTCCCTTTTATCCTTACCTGTGATGCCTCTGAACACGCCGTCGGCGCCGTACTATCCCAAGGTCAAATAGGTAAAGACCGTCCTATCGCATTCGCCTCACGCACATTAAATAAAAGCGAAAGTCATTACACTGTAACTGAAAAGGAATTACTAGCAATAATATTTGGTTGTAAAACATTCCGCCCATACATCTATGGCCGGAAATTCACTATAGTCACAGATCACCAACCCCTAAAATGGCTTTTCAATCATTCAAATCATAACAGTAAACTTCAAAGATGGCGCTTACAACTCGAAGAATACGAATATGAAATAGTTTATCGTAAAGGCAGACTTAATTCAGCAGCTGATGCCTTATCACGCTATCCTGTCAATCCTATTTTCCCAGATGATGACGATGCACAACTATTTCCCGAATTAATACCTCTGAATCCTGTCCAAGATCCTCTAGACTCTGTCCCATCTCCAAATAATGTATTAGAAGAGTTAGGCGCTCCACTGAATCCTGAAGAAAGAAATAATGAAATTCCTGAACATAATAATAATGATAATAATATAATTCCTGAAAATTCTAATCCATTGCCTGAAAATGAAACACCACTAATACCTAATCCATCATTTGACGACGTCCTATCCCCTTACCTTCCGTATGCCGGCATCGATCCTGAAAATAATATTCCATTACCTAATGATAATCTTTCAGACATTGGTTCCTGTGGTTCTAATCAACAAGCCCCTGATCTAGCATCAGAATTAGACTTAGATGAATTATTACGTCCACCTAACAATAATCCCTTACCTATAATTTCAGAAGAGCAACAGTCCCCATCTACCAATATAAATTCTAACGAAAAATATTCACAATTTCTTAAAACAATCGCAGATAAAAATAAATCTTTTAATACTAACATTATTGAACACAACGAGTCCCTGCTTAAAACTTCCTGTTCACACATTATTATTCCAACTTCTATCGATCTAGATGAATCTAACCCCTATATAAATGATGTCCTATCGTATTCTACAAATAAAGAAGAAATATTACAAAGCGAAAAAGAATTATACTCATTTAAAAATTTAGAAATCAATAATAAAACTTACTACTTACTCTTTACCAAAGTACACCACTTCGAAGAAAGCTCTTACCGCGACATTTTTCAATCCCTGGAAAAAATAAAAAATATGTTAGTAAATTCATCCATTATCACAGAAATTGCCATATCAGATTTCAAAAATCCGTTTGATAAACATACATTTAGCAAAATATATAATATGATTACATACCTGTTTCACGATTCTAGTATAGCTGTCCATATTTATCACAATAATATAATGTATCCATCACTCAGTGAAATTAAAACTATTTTGCGAGAAAATCATGACTTACCTGTAGCCGGACACCTTGGCTCCGTTAGAATGCTAAGTAGAATTAAAGAAAAATATTACTGGAAAGGTATGCGTTCAGACATCGAAACATATGTTAAAAATTGCAAACAATGCCAAGAAAATAAAGCATTAAGACAGGTCAATCGAGCTCCTATGCAAATAACTACTACATCCACTGCTCCATTTCAACGTATAGCTATTGACATCGTAGGGCCCCTGCCAGAAGCAGGAACAGCCAAACTTAAATATATTATGACCTTCCAGGACGACCTAACGAAGTTCTCAACAGCTTATCCTATTAGATCAATTACAGCAGAAGAAACAAGTGATTGCTTAGTCCATTTCATTTCCTTATTTGGTATCCCCAAAACCATTCTTTCCGATCAGGGCACCAACTTTACTGCAGAACTGTTTAAGAAAACCTGTAATTTCCTAAAAATCAAACAAATTTGGTCAACCCCATATCATCCTCAGACTCAGGGCGCACTAGAGCGCAGCCATTCTACATTAAAAGAGTACTTAAAATCGTTCACAAACGAAAACCAGGATAACTGGCCTCGCTATGTTTATACAGCCATGCTCACTTACAATACTAATATACATTGTACTACCAAATTCTCACCCTACGAACTACTATTTGGACATAAACCTTACCTCCCTGATTCTATTTATAGCACACCACAAGATGTCACCTATCCCGAGTACCTAAAAATGCTCCAACATAGATTTAAACTCTCCCGAGATAAAGCTATCCAAAATATAGTCGCATCTAAACAAACTTCCAAAACTTACTATGATAATCGCACTCGACCAATTCAATACAAAGTAGGCGACTATGTATATTTAAAAAACCATTTACGTCTAAGGAAAGCTTTATCGCCTCAATGGAAAGGCCCATACAAAATCGTTAAAATTCATGGCTTCAACACAGTATCTCTACTTATAAATCGTAGGCATGTTAAGCATCACGTCGACGAACTAAAACACGCGTCGACTCAACCCGTAGAATAAGATTAATATTTGTAAATAAACTATTAGTATAATAAATTAACAAGTAAACTTAATCAATTTGAATTTAAGGAAAATATCTTTCTATTTCAGCGCATCTGCGTTAGCGACGCAAGAATATGTTCAACAAATTAATTCAAGTCCGGGAATTTACTTTGATCCCATTGGTAAATTAAAAATATGTTCAAATTATCTAGATATTGTTACTCCTATAGATATATCTCATTTTCAACCTCATTTAGCTAATATAAATTCGATTATTGGTACATTACGATTTCTATGTCACAAAGTAGAAAATGAATATGATGAAAACTTAGAATGTAACAACATACTGCAACCTCTTACCGTCAGGTCTAATGACTTAGTAGAAGAATATAATTCTATATCTCACTTAATAGATCGTAGATTCCGCAGGTCTGCATGGTTTGGTGGTATAGGCTCTGCTTTTAAGACAATTTTTGGTACTCTCGACGAAAATGACGCTGTTAAATATGACGAAGCAATTCAAAAGCTTCACTCAAATCAAAAGTAATTGGCTTCATTAATTAAAGATAGTATTTTAATAACAACAACAACTTTATCAAATTTAAATGTCACGCTAAATAAAATCAAAGTTAATGAAGGCAACCTTAATGTAGCTATCGACAATCTCTCTAATAAAATAAATAATATATCTACTATTTCTAAAGCAATTATTATGAGAACTAATATGATCAGTATATTAAATGGACTAGAAGCAAATATTATTACCTTATCTTTTCAACTAGAGGATATAGTCAACGCGATAATGTTTAGTAGTCAAAGTATACTACACCCTTCTATATTATCACCCAATTATCTATATCAAGAGCTTGTCGATAACTTTCGTCACTTACCTGTTGATGTAAAATTACCTGTTAATTTAGACTTAAGCGAAATGTTTACCCTTATAAATGTTTCAAATGTATTTAGCTATAGTGTTAATAATAAAATTGTATTTATTTTAAGAATTCCTCTTGTATCTTCATCAGAATATAATCTGTATCATAACATTGCTCTTCCCACACCACACGATGTTTCTAAATCTAATTATTTTACTTATGTTGTACCGAATAGTAAATATATTGCAATGACCAATGATAGAACTTCGTATTGCAACTTAGACTCATTACGGGAATGCAAAGCGATGAACTCGCTAACCTACATCTGCGACGTGACTACGGTACTTTCTACCAGCGAGCATCCCAGTTGTGAAAGTGAAATATTAGTGAATGTCATAAAAGCCTTACCAGTGCAGTGTAAAATCGATAGTGTTCACGGAAAGATTGACGTTTGGAAATCAATTTCAAACAATAGATGGATTTATGTACAATCCACTTATAGCAAAGTTTTACTAGAATGTCGTAATAAAACTAATGTTGATTTTGATATAATAGGTACAGGAATACTTTATGTGCCTAATAACTGTTTAGCTTACTGTAAAAATAATAAACTTATTCCTAAATCTAAAATTAAAGAATTTAAAATAAATAAGATTGTGTCTAATATAAATATTATAAATGATTCTTGTTGTAGCTTTAAGGAATTAAATAACATTAAGATGAATAATGAGAATCATAAAATAGACTTACAAAGTTTCGATTTAGATTTAATTAGTAACGAAAATATATTAAAATTAAAATCATTTTCAAAGGAAGCAGATAAAATTATTAATGAACATAGTTTTATCAAATATGAAACTCATTATTCCGTAGTTTTAACAATTGTTTCTTGTTTTATCGTTTTATTGTGTTTTTATAAATTTTATGTTTTAATAAAGGGCTACAACTGTTGTCACCGTGTCCTTCCAAGGTTTTCCCAAACATTTTCTCCAACTGACGATACGCCTTCTTCTTCTAGTTCTTCTCCTCCTTCCATTCCTCTTCAGAACCTACCTAAAGTTAAAGTCGACACAAATCCCGCTCCTGCTCCTACCCTTAGAATTAATGTCTAAACCCCTAAATCCGTTTTCCATAAACTTCGTCCCCGAAGTTTAGTCTTCCGCGGGGGGGTGTTATATCCTGCATCTGTATCCTAACATGCTCACCCTAGCTTTCCCATATTGCTGACCATAGATTCCTTCCGACCTCCTATATCTAGGTCCCAGATCAGTCCCGCCAGTCAGTTCCCGTCTTCCAATCGACACAGTTGTGCCACTTCTACTATTTCGTTGTTTTACTATTTCAATTGTACTATTTCTTTGTTCATCGAATAAATCTTTTTTTAAAAAAGTGAAAATCGGACTCCCGTATAACAGTTCGTCTGTGGATATTTTTTTTTTTTTTTTTTTTATGTATGTTCAACGATTACTCCGCCGTTTATGAACCGATTTTCAAAATTTTTCTTTTGTTATAATAGGTTTCACTCCAATTTGGTCCCATTTTGACAAAAGTGGTGATCTGATGATGGGATCCATGAGTAATCGAGGGAACTCCTCAAAATTCAAATGGAAACATATGTTTTTTTTGGTTTCATATGAAGTATTCCAGGCATATGTTACCAAAAAGTAAGATTTTGCACCAGGATTTACTATGGTTCGAAGGTGGTGAACAGAACTCCTTACTCCTTATAGATACATGTTTGGGGGTTTCGGCGTTGTCTTAAGAACTGAAAGCATATACTACTATGCAAATTTAATTAATCATCATCATCATCACCACCATTCCACCATACATCCGTGAGTAATCGAGGGAACTCCTCCAAATTTATATGGAAACTTATAATGATTTCGATTTTATGAGAAGTATCCTAAGCATATGCTACCAAAAAGCAATGTTCAGAAAAGTGGTGACCTGATGATGGGATCCATGAGTAATCGAGGGAACTCCTCAAAATTCAAATGGAAACCTATGTTTTTTTTGGTTTCATATGAAGTATTCCAGGCATATGTTACCAAAACTAAAAAGTAAGATTTTGCACCAGGATATACCATGGTTCGAAGTTGGTGAACAGAACTCCTTACTCCTTATAGATACATGTTGGGGGGTTTCGGCGTTGTCTTAAGAACTGAAAGCATATACTACTATGCAAATTTAATTAATCATCATCATCATCACCACCATTCCACCATACATCCGTGAGTAATCGAGGGAACTCCTCCAAATTTATATGGAAACTTATAATGATTTCGATTTTATGAGAAGTATCCTAAGCATATGCTACCAAAAAGCAATGTTCAGAAAAGTGGTGACCTGATGATGGGATCCATGAGTAATCGAGGGAACTCCTCAAAATTCAAATGGAAACCTATGTTTTTTTTGGTTTCATATGAAGTATTCCAGGCATATGTTACCAAAACTAAAAAGTAAGATTTTGCACCAGGATATACCATGGTTCGAAGTTGGTGAACAGAACTCCTTACTCCTTATAGATACATGTTGGGGGGTTTCGGCGTTGTCTTAAGAACTGAAAGCATATACTACTATGCAAATTTAATTTATCATCATCATCATCACCACCATTCCAACATACATCCGTGAGTAATTGAGGGAACTCCTCCAAATTTATATGGATTTCGATTTTATGAGAAGTATCCTAAGCATGTGCTACCAAAAAGCAAGTATGGGGGTTTCGGAGTTGGTTTAAGAACTGAAAGCATATTATGCTACCATGCAAGTTACATTCATCGTCATCATCATCACTACTACCGGTCACCACACCATGAATTATCTAATTATGACCTTTTTTTTTTTTTTTTTTTTTTTTTTTTTTTTTTTTTTTTTGAGGAGGGGAAATACTTTACGTATCCCCCACCCCCTCGGGGGAAGGGGCGGGGGTATGTGGGACTCCCTCGAGAGGTCTACCCACTAAAACCCCCCCAGCCCTCCGTCGTGCGCCTAGTGTGGGAAGGGACGGGTACCGCGGAGCGTCTTCATCTCCGCCCCTTCCCGCGCCCAGCCGCAACCGGCACCTTCTTCGAGCGGCTCGAGCCGCTGACCTCACCGAGAGCCCCCCGGACCATAGGGGGGCTGTCTTCTCGGGACCCTTGATGCGGGCGGGATCCCCCGATCGCCGCCCGCGGGTCTAGGCCTCCGTCTCCATCGCGGCAGAGACGGGCGGAGCCCGCGCGCCCTTAGGCTTCGGCTTTTGCCGAGCCTTTTTAGACGGGGCCTTCTCTTCTCCGGGGGCCGGCTTTTTCGCAGCAGAAGGACAACCTTTGCCGCCCAGCACGTGCCCCCTTTCAGCCCTGCCAGCGGCCTCGCACAGGGCGCAGTTTGGCGCTGCAGCCCCGCACTCCGCCGCCTTGTGCCCCAGTTTTCCGCACCGGAAACAAGTCCGGCTCCGGTCCTCCGGGCACTGGCACTTGGCAGCCACGTGGCCGGTGTCTTGGCAGCGGAAGCAGCGCGTCGGCCTCGCGGCCAACAGCGTCACTCTCGCCGACACCCAGCCAACACGCAACCGCCCAGAGCTCGAGAGCTTCTTGGCGGCCGCGACTGGGAGGCGGACCCAACACGATCCGTCCCCCCGTGGCCCCTCTCTTATTGGCCCCGTCCGGACATCACCGGCCAGGCACTCTCCTGCTCGTGCGACCGCTTCCACGACTTCAGCGGTCGTCACGGAGTCGTCGAGGCCGGCGACGCGCATCTCGGCGCATGCGGCTGGCCGCCCAACTCTCACCTCCGCAGGCAGGACGCTCTTAAGCCTTGCGGCGAAGGCGTCCGCCTTCTCTCTCGCGCCCTCACCAGCTATGGTAAGAAGGCGCCCTCCAGTTCGGGCCCGGCGGAAGCGAACTTGTGGAATGTCAAGCTCCACAATGTTCACCGCACGCCGGGCATCCTCGAGAGCCTTCGCATAGGTCAGACCCGCCTTCACAGCCGACTCTCCTATTGTAAGAGCGATGGCCGCAGTGGCGGGGACGCGAAGCCTCGGCTTCTTCTTCTTTTTCTTTGGGGCGGCTGTAGATGGTGTAGCCGCCCCCTTCTTCCTCTTACCCCTCGGGCCTACCGTGGTCCAAGGGGTCTCTGTACCAGAGGAACTGATGGTCACTCCCCCTTGTGCCGCCTCCTGCGCAGCCATTGACGGCTGCTTCTTCTTTCGGCCCTTCTTGGCCTTGGGCGCCTCGGGCGCGGCAGGGGCCTCTTGCGGGGCCGCTGCGGCGACTGGCTGCCGGGTCTTCTTTGTGGCCGGCTTCCCCTTGGTCTTCTGCCTCGGGGGCCCCGGCGTCACATTCGGTGGAGCCTCAACACTCACGACGGGAGCCGGTGTACTCCGAGCTCTGTCCGCCGCGAGCGGAGGTCTCAGTCGAGGCTCTGGAAGGAGCCGACTCTCCAGACCGGCCAGCCGAGCATTCAGCATGTTGCTGAAGGTCTCTACGTTGGAGCGAGAGACCTCAGACAACAGCTGGCGCATGTCCTGCTCGGATGGCTTCATCACCTGACGGCGTAGCTCCTCTAGCTCTTTGCGCAAAGACTCCACTTGATTCTGGAGCCGCGCATTCTGAGCCTCGAGGGCCTTGACCTCTTCGGTCGCTCCGCGTCTTCTCATTTCGGCGACGGTGGCGCGTATGTCGCTGACCGCCTCCTTGAGGAGACGCTGGAATGTCCCCTTGAGGTTTTTCGACTTCGCTGCGACCATGGAGATCGATTCCAGCGAAGTCTCAACACTTTGGGCCAGAGCGTGGTTAGTCTGTTCTGGCCTGTCTTCTTCCATGGGGGCGGGGCTCGCGAGGAGCGAAGAGCGCGTCTCTCGCGCTACCTTGGCCGCCTCGGCTACCTCCTCCTCCGCGCGGAGTCGAAGAGCTTCCTCTTTCTCCCGATTCAGATCGGCCTGTGCCTTCGCCAAGCCGGCATATTGTCTGGTCGTTGGCGGGCGGCCGCGTCCTCTCTTGGGTTTGGGCACCGCCCCTTTACTGAGGGGTGGTGCCATATCTTCGTCCGAGCGCCTCTTTCGACGTGTCCTGTCCAGGAATGCGGGCAGGCCCACGGAGTCCAGCGACATGCCGGACATTTCGGTGGAGTCCGAGAGCCAGTCCTCGCTGTCACGTCCGTGTGCGTCGTAGCCGTGCTGGAAGACTCGACCTCGAGGGGAGTCTCTACCAGTTAAGTCGTCTCGTCCGGTACTACTAGGGGGCGGCATGAACACATCGCGGGTCAAAAGGACCCGCGGAAGATTCTTGTCGCCCCTGTCCTTCATCTTCTGTAGGAGCTTCAGCTTCCGTTCCACCCCGTTGGGCTGTGGTTGGCTGAAGTCCACGTCCTCATCGGTAAGTAGCTCCTTCGCCGGCGCGGTAATGGGCGCCGGCTTCGGGCTGTCGCTCTTCTTCTTACCGCCATCGCCGCTCAATGCGGCCAAAATGGCCCTCTGCCTCGCCGCCTTAGCGGCCTCCTCTTCCTTCTTCTCCGCCTTAGCGGCCCCCTCGTCCCTCATCGCAGTCGTTGGTCCCTCCGTATACACGGACCTCGCACCCCCTTGCGGGAGTGCACGGGATTCTCCGGCCCCAGAGGAGCCGGGACCCGCCCGGAGATTATTTTGACTCGTGCGATCTGCCATATTCCTCCTACTCCGACACCCCGGGTCGCGGGCTCGTTCGTCACACAGCGAGCTCTGCCAGACATACACAACAAACACGCACACAAACACACGCCATACCGGCGTTCAGCCACCCCTCCCGTGTCATCGTGAAAAAGCTCACGACGGCACGGGGGAGGTGCCCAGGGACACGACGTGGACGGACCGGTATCGCCCCCATCTAATTATGACCCTATTATTGTTACTATTAATCGTCTTTAAGAACAAAGCCCGAATTTGTCGAACGATTTAAAAATTATAATGTTATTTCAATGTAAATGACTCGACCTTGGTGTTTAGGTTACCAAGTTAGCAATTTGATTATAAGATCTATGAGGTTAGTTATTCTTAAAATTTATAAGGACGATTTTAGTTATATTATTTGAGCATTCATACTAATATTATAAATGCGAAAGTGTGTCTGTCTGTCTATCAGTCTGTCTGTTTGTTACCTCTTCACGCTCGAACCGCTGAACTGATTTTGCTGAAATTTGGCATGGAGATACTTTGAATCCCGAGAAAGGACATAGAATAGTTTTTACCCCGGAAACAGTTAAAGTTTCCGCGCGATAAACGAATTTTGGCGCAACGAAGTTGCGGGCGTCATCTAGCAATGTTGAGTTGTTTTCATGAGTGTAATGATAGAAAGAAAGTCACTGAAAACTTTAGAGCCTTTAAAGACAGGCGTATGAACATTAATTTTATCATTGCTTGTTTAACGCCAAGCAATAAGCATATACATACATTAGGTACACAGTGGTATATGCTTAGAGTTGCTTAAGCAATTCTGAAGTAGTGACATCAGACAATGAGTTCTCATAATATAATGAAAGTGTATCCTGGATCCAAAGTCACTAAGCATAACACATTAGTATGTGCAGAAAACCAGCTTATAAATCACTTAAAAGAGTGAAATTATTATTTTTAACAAAAAATTAAAACCGACTTCCAGGGTAAAAACAATAATAATTTGTAATGAACAAAAAAGTGTTAAATAATTCTTACTCTTTAAAGTGCCTTATGCATAATTCTCCTAAACCTCAACTATTTCTGTACACAATCTACATTATTTTGAAGTCGGTACCAGTCTTAAATATTAAAAATATTTTGTCATAGAACTCAGCATTCTTATCTGGTACCGTCTTCAAAGTAATGTAGATTGTGTACAGAAATAGTTGAGGTTTAGGAGAATTATGCATAAGGCACTTTAAAGAGTAAGAATTATTTAACACTTTTTTGTTCATTACAAATTATTATTGTTTTTACCCTGGAAGTCGGTTTTAATTTTTTGTTAAAAATAATAATTTATTAATTAGTTTTGAAAACAAAAGAACTTCAACTTTGCTGTCATAATATTTTGAGGTCACTATCATATTGTATTATGTCATAACTCATAACACTAATTAATTTTCACATATTGAGTAATCACTTAAATATATTTGATATTGAATTTCGTTACGAAGTGCATATAAATCAAGCTCCTGTTGACTGTTCGACGTTCGTGTTATGTTTTACCAAATTTTTTTTATATGTCATGTTGCAGGTTTAACTGGGACAGTATTTTGTATCGGCGGATCTCCGTCTGAAGTTATTGATAGCTTTAAAAATAAATTGAAGACTTTTAAAACTATAGAAGATTTACAAATAGCAGTTCTGAAACATGCGTATTTGCTTATGACTTATAAAGACCCTAGCATATTTGATCAATTGGATAAAAATATGAGTTGGAAGGAAAAATTGAATACGTTCATGGACATAATACTCGGAAAGTACCCACATTCTATTCAGTATACAAGGAAGTGGGTCGATTACATTTATAAAAAATTGTCATCTTTATTGAACTGTAAGCCTGAGTTCAAAAAGATAAGATCAAAAATAATATTTCTTCGCCCAAAATATTTTAGTAGTGTAGATTCGCCTTCGCAATATTTTTCAGATGAAAAAATAATTTGGTATCAACTCGAAGCACCAATGTCTTCTGCTCTAAATGATTTGATGTGTACTTCTATAATAAACCAACACCTGGACAGTGGTGTCATTGAAAAGTTCATGAACAGAAACATATGTCAAACTTACGTCCTGAATGCCGATGGATTGATGACATCCTAATTAATTTATTATATTTTCATAATGTGTGGGTTACATTTTATGTATTTTAAGAATTTTTGTTATGTTTAATTGAATTTTAAATAAATAATGTAGATCTATCTACAGTTTTTTATTTACTTCAACAACTTTTGTAGGTACATTATACATACCTGTACTAAACCACCGTCATAAACGGTAGCTATAAATGATCAAACGAACTTACCAAGTGAAGTTCGATCATTATTATATGAGTCGCTTCATTCAAAGATATATTAACCAAGTAGTCCTTTGTCTATCTGCTAGGCAATCGCGTTTTTTAAAGACGTATGTAGGTAGTTGAAAAAATAACTTCCCACTTCGTTATGTTTAGAGAGAGGTAATGCAAAAAATCTTTCTTTCTTTCTTTGGGTACTGCAGGTTTCTTGCAGACTGGGTGGGAGGGAGATTATATCTTTGAATGAAGCGACTCATATAATAATGATCGAACTTCACTTGGTAAGTTCGTTTGATCATTTATTATATTTCTTCGCTTCATTCTTCGATATATTAACCAAGTAGATTTTCAGAGTAACGAAAGAAAGATTTTTTACAAAATACTTAGAATTTATATATACTTATATTATACATTATGAATAGTAATCATTATTGTAGTGTATGCGCAGAGTATCTGTAGTGTATGCGCAGAGTATCTATATAGTAGATACTTAACATTGTCTCATGGACACCAGTAGGGTAGGGTTGCAGTCTATATAAGTGTCTGTCTGGCTGCCAACGAGTCAGTCGTGCAGTGACAGTCAGAGAGTGAAGACGTGTACCTATGGTCGTACTGGATGTTGTAGTGAGCCAGTGTCTCGAGGATTCTACAAGTGGCGACGATGATGAACAATTAAGGTATGGAAAATGATATATTTAAAAAAAAAAGGGAAGGAAGATCTAAATGTATTTATAGTTCGTATCAGAGATTGAAATTTGTAAAGCGGACAAAACTAATACGCTTACGTTTTGATTGTTTTCTTACCTTTCGAATATTACAAGATATTTATAACGCGTGCAATGAGTAACTGAACAACCGTTAAAATGGTGTGTTTTGAAGTGTGATTTAAAATAATTAATGGTACTCGTTAAATATTACTTTTGAGAATAAGTTTGTGAATTTGAATATTTCTTCAAGTAAAGATTTTGTATCAAACTTTTAGCTATATATTTAATTTTAAAATGTTTGGAGTTGTGGCGGTACCCACATTCGCCTAACGTTCCTGCATCGCGCTATCGAAGTATTCTGAGCGCGTCGGTATATATACGACAACTGAATTGTATTACGTGGGCTCCGGCCTGACCGGGCATAGTACCTCGCCTGGTCGGAGGATCTTCCTTTGGGCCTCCACGCATTATAACCCACATTGGTGACCCCGACGTGATGAAACATTGAATCTGTTGTTCTTATTTATTTTGTTACGTTATTTCATAAATTTTGCTAATAATTGCATAATCGGTACTTACATTTAAATTTGTATTTAAACACTGATGTCACTTCACTAATCACCACACTAAATAATTATGAGCACTAGAAGTCCAGAGCACTGCACAAGTTAACACTTAGCGATACTGAAGAGACTGATTGAAGCTCTCCAATTTAATAACCACGAAACAAGAGGAGATGCACCGAAGTGAAGTTGGGCGCGCGTTGAGTGTACTAATAATTACAATCGATTTGCGATTTTCTTGTTTCGGTACGCAGGTAAGTGGAATTTAATTTGAACTTATTTAAATTTAATCTAAGAGGTTTAAGTATTCTACTTTGGTGGTAGGAGTATACGTCATGATAGGTTCTTTGATGTGTCTTATATTTTATATGGAAATTATCTGTTCTTGTAAAAGTCAGTGAATAATACTAAATTCATATTTTATTATGATACAGTCATGATGGATGAAATAATGAATAGAACTTTAAGACAATAACCCAAAATATTTTGTACAAAACAAGTACAATAATAATCACAGCGTTCTCAATAAATAAGTGGTGCCTAAATGTAACAGCGCGCTAAATTACCATATAAAGGAAACGTTGGAAAACTAAACTTAATAGCAAAAGTATTCAAAAGAAAATTTAATGGCTTTTAAACTAATCTTTTTATGAAGTAAAGATAATTATAATGTGGATAGTTCCTTGTTAATATATTACGGTGTACGACGTTCTACAGTTTTCCCTATTTTCTACGGTACAAAAAAAAAAAGAAGAGAGAAATAAATTGAAAGACATTAGACATTATAATTATTATTTTGTTAAGTGTTCCTGTGTTGTAATATTAAGACCAAATTGTAAAATATTTGGCAAATAATAATAATAATATTATACTTGTTATAATATATTCAATGTTAAGGACTTTTTAAATTATTGAGCTAAGAACGGTTCTTAAGAATTATAGCAATAGTGCTCCTCAATCTCAATAGTAGGTATGTGGAATAAATACAACCTACTTTATTATTCATGTTGTGATAATAAGCAACAATAAGACTATAAACAATTATTAGGGTTTAAATTATAATAAGGAAACTTCTTCAAACAAGAATTGACAAAAAATATATACAAACAATATACTAAATCAGGTTAATGTGGAGCTAACCGGTAAGACTAAGATCGATCTTACAATAAAGTTACAAGTAACAAAATCATATAGAGGAAATAATAAATACATTGAGGGTAGTGTTGTTGTGTTAAATTGGGTCAGTGCCATAATATAAATTAGTACAGTAGACATCTTTATGCACCCAATTTCGACATGCTCGTACATTGCAGTGTTTTCCGATAGCCCGAATGTTCGGGGTAATATAAATTTAATTACTTAATCATAATAATCATAATAATAAAGACTTAATCTAATGTAGCTCGTCGCTGTGTTGATTTTCTGGATGCCTTGAGTGAGTTTACCGTATGATCCTATAATAGCTTGCAAAACAAGCTAGGTAAAAATGATGCAATGTACGTTACACTTTATACTTACTTTTATTGTTGCTTTCTATTCATAGAATAGAACCCTTGGAATAAAAATATTTTAATACGTTTAATATGTAGTAGTAAAAATAAACAGTTACACATTGTGTGACAAGTTGCGTAGTATATTTACAGTGCAGGTACAGAATATGTCACGTGATAAAGACATTCAAGACCTCGTTCTTTAACAATAGTATATAATATATAAACTGAAGACAAAAAGAAACGTTAGAAATTGAGTAAAGTAAAGTTTAATTTTCGTGTGTTGATGACAAAACATGAGACGGAGATTATTCCCTAATAAAATATAAAATTCTCGTGTCACAATGTTAATCCTCTCCGAAACGGCTTTACTAATTATTCTTACCAAATTTTATATTATGCATATACAGTAGGTCTGAGAATCGGCTACTATAAGTGCATTTGTGAATAAAAAATAGTAAATTATTAATTTTCGACTCGAGACTGACGGTGACCATTATTGTTTGTGTGACGGAACAGCGATAGACGTGCCATACTAATTATTTAGTCATTACTACATTACAACTACAAGTAATTTAAGTATATGACAGGGCAAAGTTTGCCGGACCAGCTAGTATTATGATAATTATTAATTTGTATTAATAAAAAAGAAAGTACGTGAATTGGTTCTCTGGTTTTGAACAAAGAGTTGGACTGCCAAAAAAAAAAAATTTTTTTTTGAAAATGGAAGGGGAAGAAGTATAAATGAAAAATTGCGGTCCAATTTCCTTTTTCGTTTTATTTCGTCGGGATCATGAATCTAATTTATCTAGTAGTAAATTGATATCGAGAGATATGTGTATTTATTCATTGATAAATCTTAAATATATTCATAATAATTATAAAAAGGTCCATGTTGGGTCTATGTATATTCAGATAAAGTTTTACTGTTATGGAAGTTCTTGTAAACAATATATTAGAAATAAACTTCGAATAATCGATGTAAGCGGAGTAATCTGCTAGCAAGAAAGACTTTGAAACTAATTATTTTTGCAATAACAAATGCGTAAAACAAAGAAAGTTTACCTTGAGTTTAAATATTGAATATGAATATGGAAATATTGACAAAACGATAATATCAGTATGGTAATAAAATATATTGTCAATTATGCAAACAAATACAGAGTATGTCAGAAATTAGAAGATATGTTTGTAATAATTGGATTTGATGATGCAGTCGCGTAATCGAAATCCTTTAGTAAAGATAGATAATAATGTTAATATCTAAAAGAAAAATTGGAAGAATTACATATTATAATGCAAATGCAGATGCTTGAGGCTGACCTTCGCGACCTTCAGGTCGGTAGCTGGCAGGAGGTAGCTAGGTAGCAGGACAGGGCTCAATGGCGAAAGCTCATTTTGAAGACCAAGATCCACTTCGGGTCGCTGAACCAGCGGAGTTAGTTAGTTGGGTAGTTGTAAATACTTAGTTATTCGATTAGATGACGGTACTTGCTATTATGTGAACGTTAAATTACACAGTGGGAGAAATTAGTAAATACTAGATAATATAATATATTTAATTTTGAGAAAATGATTTTCATGCAATGAAATGCTTGGATACAAATTATACCATTTGCAAATTATTTCGAGAGGACTTGAATTTCCTCCAATTGAAATTAGGAAATGCTCTAAAAAGGAATTATTTAAAGAGATTTCCATTGTAGTAGGAATACATGCAAGGGTGACAACTGACAACCAGCCCACGAGCAATGATTTATACTTGGCAGTTGGCACTAGTGTAATGATAACTTGATGCGTCGTCAAACGGTAGTGAAGTAATTGACGCGTCAAGCGTTTACAGATAGATGGCGCAAACACGGCCACGAACAGAAAATAATAGTGTTTGGAAAAGCCTTGCCAAAATTGAGCTGATAATGAAGTCTAAAGAATTAGCACAGAGAAAATGGAAAATAAAACATATAATTAATTACTCCATTTAATGGCAATTAACTTTATGAATAATCATTAATTCATTGTCAAATTTTGTGATCAATGTTTGTTAGCATAGCAAATGATTAATAGTACTATGATATATATAAATCAATTGCATCAGTAGAAAAATATAATATGACAGATATGCATTTGAACGTCTATAAATTTGAAAAATAAGTTCCACTAAATATGTTTAATTTTATTCAGTTTGTTAAATAAAATATTTAAAGTAAAGCTAAATAATATTTGGTATCATCATAATATTATTATGATTTTTTGAATACAGGATTACAGTACTTATGTAGTTATGACAAATGGCTGGACTGATGTTTTCGGTTTCAGAAACATGACTCTCACTAAATTGGAAATAAGGTTTTCCACTTTTCCATTAAACTGGACATTTGGTTTTTCATTAAATTGGAAATTAACAAGTTCTTTCTCATTAAATTGGAGAACTTGGTTTTTCATTAAATTGGAAATTAATAAGAGCTCAGTTTTTCATTAAATTGGAAATTAAGTGAGATTTCATTAAATTGGAAATTAATAAGAGCTTAGTTTTTCATTAAATTGGAAATTGACAAGTGAGATTTCATTAAATTGGAAATTAATAAGAGCTCAGTTTTTCATTAAATTGGAAATTAAGTGAGATTTCATTAAATTGGAAATTAATAAGAGCTTAGTTTTTCATTAAATTGGAAATTGACAAGTGAGATTTCATTAAATTGGAAATTAATAAGAGCTTAGTTTTTCATTAAATTGGAAATTAAGTGATATTTCATTAAATTGGAAATTAATAAGAGCTAAGTTTTTCATGAAATTGGAAATTAACAAGTGAGATTTCATTAAATTGGAAATTAATAAGTGACATTTCATTAAATTGCAAATAAATAAGAGCTTGGTTTTTTCATTAAATTAGAAATTAACAAGTGGTTTCTTATTAAATTGGAAGTTAATAAGAACTTGGTTTTTTCATTAAATTGGGAATAAATAAGAGCTTAGTTTTTCATTAAATTAGAAATTTACAAGTGGTTTCTTATTAAATTTGGTAATAAAATATAAAAACTTGGTTTTTTCTAATGAAAAACCAATGAAAAACCAATTTAATAATTGGACATTAATAAGTGGTTTCTCATTAAAATTGGAAATGTAGTTTTCCATTGAATAAGACATTTAGTTTTCCATTAAATTGGAATGTGGTTTTCTACAAAATTGGAAATGTGGTTTCCTATAAGATTGAAAATGTAGTTTATTTTCATTAAATTATATTGGAAGTGCTGAAAAAACAAGGGTAGATTAGAGAAAATGAAAAAAGAAATCTCGTAAGTATTGTAAGTCTATTGGAAGAATTGTCGCTGAGATGAAGAAACAAGTTGGCAAGGAGAAGGTATTGAAAGTAGGAGTATAGAGGTATACATCTAGATTTTGCAATCAGTCTAGTTTAATCAAAATTAGAAAAGGGAAGGGATGTAGTGTATGCGCAGAGTATCTGTAGTGTATGCGCAGAGTATCTATATAGTAGATACTTAACATTGTCTCATGGACACCAGTAGGGTAGGGTTGCAGTCTATATAAGTGTCTGTCTGGCTGCCAACGAGTCAGTCGTGCAGTGACAGTCAGAGAGTGAAGACGTGTACCTATGGTCGTACTGGATGTTGTAGTGAGCCAGTGTCTCGAGGATTCTACAATTATATTCGAGAAAAATTTTAACATTATGCCCATAAATAATAATAATAGTCGAAACAAAACTTAAGAGACCTCTATGGTTTTGTGATTCAAATGATAACGTACTGGGATCATGGTGATTAAGATTATATAACTGATTCAGCGAAACTTTGTTCGTCGATAAAATTATGGCTTAGGGAAATAGCGAAAGTATTGGAGTCACTAGTCCTGCCTGTCGACTGTCGTCTTACTAATAGGTCCAGTATCAATCCCCGTGTCGGCGCTCGACGTGTCGACGCCGCGCCGCTCTCGCACAGCACCTGCTTTATCCAGCGGCTATTACCGAATGGGAGCTGGCTGTTCTGTGCAGAGCGTTAAACCCGTACTATCCTATTATTATCCAATTTAATATAATCTTGAATAACCATCGCAGGGCGTAATAACTTAAATATTATAACTTCTTCTTCTCTTTTTTTTTTTTTTATAAAAGAGTTACATAATTTAAGGGCCCGGGTTACCCTCGAAATTTTCATACATTCTTAATACCAAAATCATTTTCTCATACGAAAATATTTAACATGTTTGAGCTATTTTTCAGTTTAAGATAGTAATTACCTAGGGTCCTGAACAAATTTTTTTTACAAAATACAGTGTGAAATTTTAATGGTTGTTTTCCCGCAGTAAAATGATTCTATCTTAGTAGTGCAATAGATTTGTAAAGTTTTTTTTGTTCAAATCAAAAAAAAAATTCGGTCGGGTCCATAGTAACTCGCGCCTATCGGCATAAAGTTTCCATAGTACGTCATAAAAAATATTTTGTATTTTCAAAAAATAACATGCATGGTTCGATAGTACTACTATAGGTAAATCGTTCTGCTGCGGGAAAACAACCACTAAAATTTCACGTTGTATTTAAATACTAAAAAAAAATTTTTTGTGTTTCAATATTTTTTAGTAAAACTACTAAATATTTAAACACCAAAAAATAGACAAAAACACTAAAAAATATATAAATAAATAGTAAATTTACTACAAAATATTTAAATAATAAAAAATATTTTTTAAAGTTCAAATATTTTGTAGTAAATTTACTATTTATTACGGGCCCTTAAGGGCCCGGGTTACCCTCGAAATTTTCATACATTCTTAATACCAAAATCATTTTCTCATGCGAAAATATTTAACATGTTTGAGTTATTTTTCAGCTTAAGATAGTAATTACCTAGGGTCCTGAACAAATTTTTTACAAAATATTTAAATGCTAAAAAAAAATTTTTGTGTTTAAATATTTTTTAGTAAATTTACTACTAAATATTTAAACACCAAAAAATAGACAAAAACACTAAAAAATATATAAATAAATAGTAAATTTACTACAAAATATTTAAACTTTAAAAAATATTTTTTATTATTTAAATATTTTGTAGTAAATTTACTATTTATTTATATATTCTTTAGTGTTTTTGTCTATTTTTTGGTATTTAAATATTTAGTAGTAAAACTAAAAAATATTTAAACACAAAAAAATTTTTTTTAGTATTTAAATATTTTGTAAAAAAAATTTGTTCAGGACCCTAGGTAATTACTATATTGGGGGCGATACCGGTCCGTCCACGTCGTGTCCCTGGGCACCTCCCCCGTGCCACCGTGAGCTTTTTCACGGTGGCACGGGAGGGGTGGCTGAACGCCGGTATGGCGTGTGTTTGTGTGCGTGCTTGTTGTGTATGTCTGGCAGAGCTCGCTGTGTGACGAACGAGCCCGCGACCCGGGGTGTCGGAGTTAAGAACGATGGAAACACGCAGCAAGCAAAATAATCTCCGGGTGGGTCCCGGCTCCGAAGGGGCCGGAGAATCCCATACGTCGCCTTCGGGCGGCGGGCGGTCCGTGTATACGGAGGGGCCACTTTCTGCGAAAACGAAGGGGGAGAGAAGGGAGGAGAAGGACGAAAAGAAGGAGGAGAGGAAGGGTAGCGCTAAGAAGCGCGCGGATCCCAAGCCGGTGCACCTAACCGCACCGGAGGGGGAGCCGCCTACCGATGATGACAAAGACAGCGAGGTCTGCTACTCGGCGTCCGGCAGCAATATGTCGCTGGACTCCGTGGGGTTGCCCGCACAATCCGGACGAACGACTCCCCTAAAAAGGAGACACCTGGACGAGACTGATGAGGCGCCGTCGACTAGCAAGTCGACGGTGCCGGCACCCAAAAGAGGACGTGGCCGTCCTCCTAAGACCGGCCAGTACGTCGGCCTGACTAAGGCGCAGGCCGACTACAACCGTGAAAAGGAGGAGGCTCTCCGGCTTCAGGTCGAAGAAGACGTTGCCGCACAAGTGAGCAAGGCGAGGCTTGCGCATGCGTGTCTCAGCGCCGCCTTCAGAGAGTCCGAGCTCTCCGCCTCTTCTCCTTCGGGAAAAGAAGTTGAGAGGCTATGGACGGGCGCTGATATCACCAGGACGGTGGCGGAGACATTGAAGACCATCAATATGGTCGCCACGAAGTCCACGAACCTTAAGGGAACATATCAGAAGTACCTTAAGGAGTCGGTGGTGACCATACAGATGGTCTTCAACAAGTTGGCGGACCTCTCTACAACAGAGCAGGTGAAGGAGCTGGTGGCCCGAAACACGCGCCTCGAAGGGCAAGTGGCGGCGCTGCGCCAGGAGCTGGACGAGGTGCGGAAGAGGGCCTCGCAACCTACCGGAGACGACATGCGTCAGCTGTTGGCCGAGGTTTCCCGTGCGAACGCGGAGACCTTCGGCAATATGCTGAACGCCAGGCTCGCCGGGCTGGAGGACCGCCTCCTGCCGGAGCCGAGACGGAGGCCACCGTTGGCGTCGGATGGAGTTCGGGATAGGGACTTCCCAACCGCCCCCGCGAGCGTCGTTGCGCCCATTGAAGAAGAGTTGCTGGGACCCCCTCGGCCGAAAAAGGCGAAAGGGAAACCGGCCAAACCGGAGAAGATACATACGCCCGTTGCTGTAGCGGCCCCTACAGAGGCTCCTGCTGCACCCACGGCGCCCGGGCCTCCAAAGGCCAAGAAGAAGAGAAAGAAGAAGCGGCCTTCAATGGCAGCTCAGGAGGCGGCACAAGGGGGAGCAAACACCAGCTCCCCCAGTACTGAGGCCCCATGGACCACAGTTGGTCCCAAGGCCAAGAAGAAGAAGGGGGCGGCTACACCATCTACAGCCGCCCCTAAGAAGAGGAAGAAGCCAAGGCTTCGCGTCCCCGCCACTGCGGCCGTCGCTCTCACTATCGAGGAGTCGGCCGTGAAGGCGGGCATGACGTACGCCAAGGCGATCGAGACGGCCCGGCGGTCGATGACCATTTCGGAGTTCGATATCCCGCAAGTCCGCTTCCGCCGGGCCCGAACTGGAGGTTGCCTCCTTACTATCGCCGGTGAGGGGGCAGAGAAGAAGGCGGACGCCTTTGCCGCAAGGCTCAAGACCGTCCTGCCTCAAGAAGTGAAAGTCGGGCGGCCAGCTGCATGTGCTGAAGTGCGTATCGCCGGCCTTGACGACTCAGTGACGGCCGCCGAAGTTAAGGAAGCGGTCGCACTCGAAGGAGAGTGCCTGGCCGGCGATGTCCGGGTGGGGCCAATGAGAGAGGGGCCACGGGGGGACGGATCGTGTTGGGTCCGCCTCCCAGTCGCGGCCGCCAAGAAGCTTTCAAGCTCTGGGCGGTTGCGTGTTGGCTGGGTGTCGGCGAGAGTGACGTTGTTGGCCGCGAGGCCCACGCGCTGCTTCCGCTGCCAAGACACCGGCCACGTGGCTGCCAAGTGCCAGTGCCCGGTGGACCGTAGTGGGACTTGTTTCCGGTGCGGGAAACCAGGGCACAAAGCGGCGGAGTGCGGAGCTGCAGAGCCAAACTGCGCTCTGTGCGAGGCCGCTGGCAAGGAGGAAAGGGGGCACGTGCTGGGCAGATGTCCGTCTGCCGCTAAAAAGCCGGCACCCCGAGATGAGAAGGCCCCGTCCAAGAAGGCCCGGCGAAAGCCGAAGCCTAAGGGCGCACGGGCTCCGCCCGTCTCTGCCGCTATGGAGACGGAAGCCTAGACCCGCGGGCGGCGATCGGGGGATCCCGCCCGCATCAAGGGTCCCGAGACGAAAAGCCCCCCTATGGCCCGGGGGGCTCTCGGTGAGGTCAGCGGCTCAAGCCGCTTGAAGAAAGTGCCGGTTGCGGCAGCGCGCGGGAAGGGGCGGAGTTGAAGTCGCTCTGTGGTACCCGTCCCTCCCGCACTAGGCGCATGACGGAGGGCTGGGGGGGTTTTAGTGGGTAGACCTCTTGAGGGAGTCCCACATACCCCCGCCCCTTCCCCCGAGGGGGTGGGGGATACGTTAAGTATTTCCCCTCCAAAACAAAAAAAAAAAAAAAAAAAAGGGTAATTACTATATTAAGCTGAAAAATAACTCAAACATTTTAAATATTTTCGCATGAGAAAATGATTTTGGTATTAAGAATGTATGAAAATTTCGAGGGTAACCCGGACCCTTAACACGTTCCCAGCGGCACAGATATATCTGTACTTTCCATTACTGCGTTACGGGTCGTTTTAAACCTTGTCCTATACCAGAGATTGTGGCGGCACGAGGCATATTAAACCCCACCGCCCGTAGGAGACCAAAATCCTTTTTTTGGCGCCAAATAAGACAAAGTGTGCGGCTTTTGTCGTGATTATTATTAACAATGAGTTCATTAACCTAAATCTACCGCCGCCCGTGGTTAGATTAGTTAGTTTAGATTCTATGGGTAAAATAAAATGTGGGGTCTGATGTACCCCATACCGCACTGAACAATAGCAGTTTTTCATATAATTTAGTGATGGGAAAAGAAATATCGATTTTATTTAATTGTATTTATTTATCAAACTTAAAGTAACTTTCTTCAAATAGGTTGATAATCATGATTACTATTAGTGTGTTTGTTCATTGAATCAACTAGCGGCAAATGCAAAACACCCTCGGTGTATGGCTCATCAAAATTTATCCTGATTTTGACTCAGATTTACCAGTTTGGTGAAACTGGTAAATCTGAGTCCGGTTTTTCTTCATCTTGCTCCTTGATTAACTTTTTTCGGCAACGTTTCGACATAATCGGCAGCAGTCGTACTTCGTCGCGTGCTCAGTCTCGAATGCGATGCACAACACTAACCGCGTGAAGCTAGCTTAGGGTGCGGTACGAGGTGCGCGGGGGTACGAGGTGTTCGCAACCTCGTTCCGCACTGTGTTAGAATTTTTATTTGTTCAGTGCGGCACGAGGTCTAAGAAACCCGGTATTAAGGTCGGTATACCATTGAACTAGGAATCAATAGCAGATCTCAGATATATAGTTATCACTTTCCTACACTGAACCAGATGGAAGTTATGCCTCCCGCACGACAGAGAAGTTTAAGTTTTTTCCTACCGCTATAACGACGAGACATGGACAGGGTGTTTCAAGCCCTGTTTCGCACCTAACGTGTTAAGAACATCCGATCACGCTCAGGAGTTTGTCTTTGTAATATAAATTTCGAATAATTTAAAAGTTAAAACCGTATTTTTTATTTTGCCGAGTTTTATTATTAGGCAGAAAGTTTTAAGTCAATGATCAGTATTCAGTAGGTACAGAGTGCAAGAAAAAACAAATAATTTATAAGTGGATCCTGGGTACTACACTAGGTACTCAGGTATGGGCTAGGAATTAGAATGTTTACCGGAAAGCTTCTTTCAAAAGACACTTTAAACATTCATCTAAGCCAATGTCACCATCCAATAATATCAACATTGTTCATAAACAATGACAGTGCACAGTGACATGGCTGTAGAAGATATCGTTTTACAGCCATTGTCAAATTGTTTGGCAAGGTTCTGATGAAGCAGACAAAGATCTCTGTAATAAGTCTATTAACTAATGAGATGGAAGAGAGTATTTACCTAAAATCTAAGTCGAAGTAGAGCATTTTAGAATAAATTTTAAGGCGTCTACTGTTATAACTCATAACTGTGTCCGGCCCTGTTGTCGTCGACTCGTCGATAGTGTGATTATTGCATATTACAAATTACAATTACAATATGATTGAAATTAGAGAATATTGTGTTCTCGGTCCAGCAGGATAAATATTTATACTTACACTTATATTATTCAAGATTAAGTGTCATTATGTTATCGTATTTATCATTGCATTAATTATTTAGTATTAAAAATTTTAATCGCTGAAAACCAGTTGCATTCCGCGACGGGGTCAGAAATCAGGTGTCAGAACACCTATCAGTTGAGGTAGCTCACGAATAGTACACTGATTTAACTGATCTATATTATTTCGTTTTTAATAGGCTTATATTATTATTATATAATATATCTAATATGTAGGTACATAAAATTCTCGTATCACGGTGTGCGTAATTGAACTCCTCTGAAACGGCTCGACCGATTTTCGTGAATCTTAGCGAGCATATCGGCTAGGGTTGAGAATCGGACAACGTCTAATTATTTTTATATTGATGAGTGTATTTTTGAATAAATAATAGTAAAATGTTACAACTCGAGACTGACGGCGACCATTGTTTGTACGATGGGATAGCAATCATAGACGTCATGGTGACATACTTACTAAGTCACTTCAATAAAATAATATGGGCAAAATACTTTATATGGTAAAACAACATTTGCCGAGACATCTAGTTATGTTATAATAATATGTATTGTAAGCGTTAAGACTTAAATATTTACATATTTGTTGTGGATTTAATACACCCATGGCACTATTAACAATAAAACTTAAACAAATTATTATTTTTAACAAAAAATTAAAACCGACTTCCAGGGTAAAAACAATAATAATTTATAATGAACAAAAAAGTGTTAAATAATTCTTACTCTTTAAAGTGCCTTATGCATAATTCTCCTAAACCTCAACTATTTCTGTACACAATCTACATTATTTTGAAGACGGTACCAGCTATAAGAATGCTGAGTTGTATGACAAAATATTTTTAATATTTAAGACTGGTACCGACTTCAAAATAATGTAGATTGTGTACAGAAATAGTTGAGGTTTAGGAGAATTATGCATAAGGCACTTTAAAGAGTAAGAATTATTTAACACTTTTTTGTTCATTATAAATTATTATTGTTTTTACCCTGGAAGTCGGTTTTAATTTTTTGTTAAAAATAATAATTTCACTCTTTTAAGTGATTTATAAGCTGGTTTTCTGCACAGACTAATATGTGTTATGCTTAGTTACTTTGGATCCAGGATACACTTTCATGATATTATGAGAACTCATTGTCTGATATCACTACTTCAGAATTGCTTACTTAACTCCAAGCATATACCACTGTATACCTAATGTATTTGCTTGGCGTTAATCAAGCAATAATAAAATTAATGTTTATGTACGCCTGTCTTTAAAGGCTCTAAAGTTCTGTTCAGTGACTTTCCATCATTCATGAAAACAACTCAACATTATTAGATGACGCCCGCAACTTCGTTGCGCCAAAATTCGTTTATCGCGCGGAAACTTAAAAATTTTCCGGGATAAAAATATCCTATCCTATGTCCTTTCTAGGGACTCAAAGTATCTCCATGCCAAATTTCAGCAAAATCGGTTCAGCTGTTCGAGCGAGAAGAGGTAACAAAACGGTCAGACTGATAGACAGACAGACAGACACACTTTCGCATTTATAATATTTGTATGGATGCTCAAATGTAACTAAAATCGTCCTTATAAATTTTAAGAATAACTTTCCTCATAGATCTTATGATCAAGTTGCTAACTCGGTAACCTAAACACCAAGGTCGAGTCATTTACATTGAAATAACATTATAATTTTTTTAAATCGTTCGACAAATTCGGGCTTTGTTCTTAAAGACGATTAAAAGTAACAATAATAGGGTTATAATTAGATAACTCATGGTGTGGTGACTGGTAGTAGTGATGATGATGATGAATGTAACTTGCATAGTAGCATATGCTTTCAGTTCTTAAACCGACTCCGAAACCCCCCAAACTTGTATATATAAGGAATCCGGAGTTCTCTTAGCACCTTCGGAACCATGGTATAACTAATTTTAAAATCTTGCTTTTTGGTAGCACATACTTAGGTTACTTCTCATAAAATCGAAATCATTATATTATGTTTCCATATAAATTTGGAGGAGTTCCCTCGATTACTCACGGATGTATGGTGGAATGGTGGTGATGATGATGATGATAAATTTAATTTGCATATTAGTATATGCTTTCAGTTCTTAAGACAACGCCGAAACCCCCAAACATGTATCTATTAGGAGTAAGGAGTTCTGTTCACCACCTTCGAACCATGGTATATCCTGGTGCAAAATCTTACTTTTTGGTAACATATGCCTGAAATACTTCATATGAAACCAAAAAAAACATATGTTTCCATTTGAATTTTGAGGAGTTCCCTCGATTACTCATGGATCCCATCATCAGGTCAACACTTTTCTGAACATTGCTTTTTTGTAGCATATGCTTAGGATACTTCTTATAAAATCGAAATCATTATAAGTTTCCATATAAATTTGGAGGAGTTCCCTCGATTACTCACGGATGTATGGTGGAATAGTGGTGATGATGATGATGATTAATTAAATTTGCATAGTAGTATATGCTTTCAGTTCTTAAGACAACGCCGAAACCCCCCAAACATGTATCTATAAGGAGTAAGGAGTTCTGTTCACCACCTTCGAACCATGGTAAATCCTGGTGCAAAATCTTACTTTTTGGTAACATATGCCTGGAATACTTCATATGAAACCAAAAAAAAACTATGTTTCCATTTGAATTTTGAGGAGTTCCCTCGATTACTCATGGATCCCATCATCAGATCACCACTTTTGACAAAATGGGACCAAATTGGAGTGGAACCTAATATAACAAAAGAAAAATTTTGAAAATCGGTTCATAAACGGCGGAGTAATTGTTGAACATACATAAAAAAAAAAAAAAAAAAGAAAAAAAAAAAAAAAAACCACAGACGAACGTATAACCTCCTCGTTTTTGGAAGTCGGTTAAAAAGGGGCGCCTGAGGCTGCGCCTAGAACACTGGTATTGCGAAAGCGTGGTAAGGCTAGTAGTGATAAAGCCTACTACGCCTGATCTGGTTTCCTTCTTTATATTTTTTTGTGAGAATAAATGTAAGCGCATCTGATAGTCTGTACGTCAAGACTTGAGGCTTTAAATCTTTCAATCGAATAGTGAGTTAATAGGAACCAACAAGTAGCTGGCTTTTAAATTTATATTTTTTGACAGATATCCACTTTTGGATATTGCCTTGAAAGCCGTACGGTAATTTTCCAAACTAGCATGTCAAATAATTATTTAGAAATAAACTTACGAAGTGGATTCAAATTGAAAATAATTTTTAAAAAATTGTATTTAAAATATAATACAATATTTAATAGTTTGAAGAAAGGAAAATCTTTGAAATAAGGTAATCTTCGGTGGAGTTACACGAAGATATAGTTTTAAATTCTAATAATAATTTATTGATGTCACGATGTATAATACATTAAGCCAGTGGCCCCCAACCTGTTGTTGTTTTTGGAACGAAGTTCCCTATTTATTTATTTTTAAGCGGGCCACAAACTTGTTTTGGTCTTGGTGTCGTGGGCCGCAACAAACATTTTTAGGTTTAAAAATAACGTTCAAAATCAACGATTTACTAGTGAACAAAAATAATTTACGAGTTACGACTTTCACGATTACTGCTGGTGGGCGTGAATTTCAAAATGCTTTAACATCACGCGGGCCACAAATAAAGTTCCGGTGGGCCGCAGGTTGGGAATAATAATTATAATTTAGTAACATCTATAAAATATGTATAAAAATAACTGTTAGCACTACGGCTGCGGTGTTGGGCATTTGTTCGCCTCAACGTTCTTCGAACTCGAAGGGGGTTGATTGTAGCGTTACAATACTAGTGGCGCCAGCCGACGGTTACCACAGTCCACATCTCTCCCCCCCCCCCCTCCTTGACGGGTAACGGGAAGGGTTTGTCAGAGCCCGAAAAGTACCCGATTGATGATGGAATGTACTAATTTGTCTCTGAGAACAAATACTGGAATTATCCAGCAAAACCATAATAATCTCGGTCTGATATAACAAGGCTTATAATCTTGTCTTGTCTGATAGTATATTATCTGATAAGTCTGATAATAATTAATATCGAGATAAGTTAGATACTGGCGATAACTGATAGGTCTTATAATTTCGAGACATTGTCAGGTGAAATCTATAATGATAATATTCGATCGAAATAGAATCGAGCTGCAACACTTATTAGCAGGAATGTTTTATAAGCAATAGCTTATCTTAATCGTCTTTGTGATCCTTTAAAATCATAATCTGGCGAACCCAACAAGGGTTCACCTAACGTCAGTAGAAGCTCTGGATCTATCCGGATCTGGTCCGGTGCCGGTGGGTCAGAATCGACCGTTGGCACCTGGTTTAGGAGTGGGAAAACTTCTGGTTTATTCGTAACCTGATCGACCCGTATATCGGTCACTTCTAGTTATATTTCCCCGATAGTCTGGTCTTAGTGACCTAAAAAAATTATTGGGGTAGTTATATTGTTCGTTATAATCGACTTATTTGTCATATAAATTAATATTATGTTACAAAAAATATTGAGGGTAGTAACTATCACGTTACGAAGATATTAAGTAAGTTTCGTTATACACTCGCGGTGTATTCCGAATCCCAACATTGGTGCAAAATTTATTTAATAATAATAGTTACATACCGTCAGACATAATAAATTATAATCGTAGTTCTATTTTTAGAACAAAAGGTGTGCGGGACGCGCATTGGTTGTTAACTGATAAGACTCGCAGTCAATGTAGTTATTAGCTCGAAATATTTTTGTATAAAATGGTAAAGATAATATTATAATAATTATGTAGTTCTATTTATAGAAAAAAGAGCGCGGGGGAACGCGCGGTAGTTGCTCATTTTTATTTTTAAACATTGTCGGAGACTCCCAGTTAATCCATACTTTATGTTGATTTAAAGAATAACAATATATTTTAAATTTAACTAGTAATTAACTCGCAGTTAATCATCTCAAACCAGCCGACATATATTATAGTTCTATTTTTAGATATAACATCGTCAGAGACTCGCAGTCAATTCCGATGCATAAGAATTGCGTTTAGAGACTCGCAGTCAATCCACACATTATGGCGGTTTATAAAATAACTCGCAGTTGATTCAGACAAACCGGCCAATATATAGCTATTTTTATAGAAAAGCTGAAAAAAAACATCGTCAGAGACTCGCAGTCAATTCCGATGCATATAAATTGTGTTTAGAGACTCGCAGTCAATCCACACATTATGGCAGTTTGTAAAATAACTTAATATAATTAAGTACTTGCAGTAATTAACTTGCACTTATTTCCCCCAATCGGACAAACGTATAGTTCTATTTATAGAATAGGTAAAACATCGTCAGAGACTCGCAGTCAATTCCGATGCATATAGATATAGATTGTGTAAAAGGACTCGCGGTCCAAACACACTGTACTTATTGACTTAGAGTCGCAGTACATGCCGGTTAATTAAATAATTGAAGATGTTTCCCCCAATCCAGCAAACATATAGTTCTATAATAATTATTATATTTATAGAACAGATGAAGCATACATAATATTATAGATTGTGTATAAAGACTCTCAACATTGTACGTTTATTGACTCGCGGTCGCAGTACATGCCGGTTAGTATTGAATATAATTGGCTCGTCTTGGCCTCGGTAGTGCCTACCGTTTATTTAAGTATTTAATAGTACTTACATGTATTTTCTTGTTACACGATAAAATAACACTGATTTTAATTACAACACTGACTCAATCATCTTAAAAAAATAACCAATTTTCGTCTGAGCGCTGCGCTTTGGCATGGTTACTTAGTATACGTGCACGCGTTGCCTCGCGTTAACAAAGAATGAGGCGCGTCGAGGAGCGAGTAACCGAAGTGGGAAGTTATTTTTTCAACTACCTACATATTACGTCTTTAAAAAACGCGATTGCCTAGCAGATAGACAAAGGACTACTTGGTTAATATATCGAAGAATGAAGCGAAGAAATATAATTATACTCAGAGATTTAGCCCTGAAGAATTGAGAGCTGAGCATCTCAAAATATACTGTTGGGTAACTCCGAATTTCACGTTCACAATATTAGTAGGGACTAAATTAGCATAAATGTGCTTATGCTTATAATAATATGTTCGACGATTACTTCGCCGTTTGTGAACCAATTTTTAAAATTTATGTTTTGTTGTATTAGGTTTCACTCCGATTTGGTATCATCTTCACAAAAATAGCACTTAATGATGGGATCCATGAGTAATCGAGGTAACTCCTCCAAAGGACAAGATCCACCGTCCATACAATTTTGGGCTAATTTTAAAAGTGCCGGTCAACGAAAATAAACCCATTATTTAGATAGAACATAATCTAAGGAATATTTTTTATTATGAAACCAAAGTTCTAAGTCAAGTTAATCAAAAGTTTTTCAAAGTCAAACATTTTTTATAACATAAGTAATAAATCTTATTTTATTAGTTAAAAGCAATAAGTAATCGATCCTAACGTCCCTATCCGAGTCATAAAACAGATAAGAGTAGCCTCTTATCTGTATATACCTACAAATAATTTGGAAAAACTCAAAACAAGTCAGAGGGTCCCAAACTTCTTTTGTCAACCTCCCACTTTGAGAACAAAGTCTTGTGTCTTAGCGCCCCGTTTGTTTCAATTTATAATGCATCCAGATAAAATAAATCACCCCAAGCCTACACAAGTCACAATGCCCTTTTATTTTGGTCGAATACCCCCCCCCCCCCCCTTTAGAACTTATATTAGAACTTATATAAGAACTTATATTAGTATTCTAAGTAAGCAATAAGTTGTGACTTGTGGCCTGGGATTTGGAGGCTGCCTCACTGGCTGGAGTGGATCCCATGGCTCCGTCAATGATGGTTGTGGAGGAGTATCGCCAAGTTTTAGTGAACGCCACGCTCAAAGCCCGCATTAAAAGCTATGCAATAGCTAAAAAAATCATTGTTTTTGTAATTAAAACCCGGCTTAGTATTTAATCTACGTGAACATCAAACTCTTTGCTAACTTTTTTTACGTGAAAAAAATACCGTTCTGCGGGGGATGGGGTATCCTACCGCGGATATGTGGACTAGCTGCGTCTTAAGATGGTAGTGCAGCCTCTACCCACTAAAAACTTGGCGGAACTCCTCCACAACTACCATCGACGGAGCCACAGGAGCCAAAACATTGCATCCGCGACTCCATCGGCGGTCGCCTGGTGATTGGGCTATAGCAGGCTCATCTTGGGGGAAGGTTTATTTACCTTCCAGGCCCAACAGATGTTCCTTTGGGTCTTGCTTGCGCTATCCTTTCTGAGTTCGCGATATTCAGAAGTACGATGCGCATCGCAACCAACTTGGAGACTCGTGCAATGGGCGATAGCATCCCCATGCAGCCACCCCGAGTGCTCCAGCTAAGGCGGAACGGTCAGCTTCGCCTCGTGCTGTTTCGTGAACGCCTCCCGCTTTCTTAGACGCTCAGCGTCATTTTTTGACGACCTCTGTGGCTCAGTGGATAGCCGTTGGTAGCTTAAGCCGGAGGTCGCGGGTTCGAATCCCGCCGACGGAACAAAAAGTTTTCAAAGTTCCTGGGTCATAGATGTGTATTAAATATATTTATCATATAATAAAAATCTTAAATATAAGTATGTATAGTATAAAAGTATTAAATATATTTCCGTTGTCTGGTACCTGTAACACAAGTCCTTCAGGTACTTAGCATGGGGCCAGACTGACGTGGTGTGAAGCGTCCATAGATATTATTATATTATTATTATTATTATTGTGGCATGTGTATGCCCTATATATCATACAGTACACACTCTTATTATTTATTTAATAAAATCAATTTAAATATATACACACAATAGTTAAGATTAAAATATTTGCAAATTTCATTTATTACTAAAAATAGATTAAACTAATTAAAACACAAAATCAATACGCATTCATTAAAATTGACTATTACTTAAATTAATAATATATTTTAATATACTTACTTCGTTTGCATAGTAAACACGTTACGTCACGGGACCGCCGCGCCGCGCCGTATTGCGCACACCCTTAAGTACCTAGCGAATCCTTATCGCTAGATGCGCGAGCGCCGGCCACCGCGTTCGGTCACCTTGCTACTTTAGTCGGAAATTTACCTTCGTACGTTGAACCCGTGTCGCTTGCTGCCTCGCCGCGACATTTATTTCTTACGCGATCTTTGTATTTTTGGTCCGCGTTAGTTATTAATCAATAGACTATAATCCTTATATCTTTCTCCTTCTTAAAATATGGTGTGTGGTTAAAAGTGTGAACTGTATACGCATATTAACTGTGTAATCGCTAATAAACTAAAGTTTTAGTGAATCGTGTTAAGTTATTTATTCCGCCTAACACTCGTCTTCACACTGTCCCCGCTACCCATAACTGGTGACCCCGAGAACACTTTTAAGGATTATTTAAACTATTAAACATGAGTGATAGTGACGGTGACAAAAATGTGACGCACCGGGCGCAACGTGCTCAGAAGGCGCGCGATCACACGGTACGTGACGGATCCGACACGACAACGTCATCGAACTTTAAAATTAAAGTTCCGCCATTTTCTCCCGATGACCCGGAGCTGTGGTTCGCGATGATCGAAGGTCAGTTCGACGTACATAAAATAACGGACGACCACATAAAATTCACGAATGTTGTCACAAATTTAGACATACAGTACGCTAAGTCGGTCAAAGATATTATCGTGGCACCTCCTTCAACGGACCGCTACGAGAAAATAAAACTAGAATTGATTAAGAGACTTTCTGCGTCCCACGAGAAAAAGGTAAAACAGCTGCTGATTCACGAGGAACTTGGCGACCGGAAACCGTCCCAATTCCTACGCCATCTACAGGACCTTGGTGGACATTCCGTGTCAGATGAATTATTGAAGTCTATATGGACTAACCGGCTACCTCACAATATCCAGACCGTTCTCATATCTCGGGACTCCGATACTTTGGAGCAATTGGCAGATCTGGCAGACCGTATCCAGGAGTTGGCCTCACCGTATACTGTTGCTGCTATGTCGACCGGTACTTCGCAGTCTAGTAGCAGTAACGAGATTGCAGAGTTGAAGAAGTTGGTCAAGGAGCTCACACTTAAACTTGAGTCCCATACCAGAGCTTCATGCTGTACTACCTCGCGCTCCAGACCGCGCGAGCGTAACCGTTCCAGTTCACGACAACGACAGCGTTCTTCTTCTAGCTACAATAAGCATCCGTTATGCTGGTACCATGCCAAATTTGGGAAGAAGGCTCACAGATGCATAAAGCCTTGTGACTTCGTTGCTGATAAGGTGGGAAACGCCTTCGGCAGTCAGTGATGGCGACTACCGACTGTCCGACCGCTTCAAGTCGCCTCTTCGTGACCGACCGCTGCTCGAAGGTACAATTTTTGATAGACACTGGTAGTGACTTGTGCGTGTACCCCCATTCTATGCTTCGGGAACGCCGTGCAAAAACTGGTTTCCAACTCAGTGCTGCTAATGGATCCGCAATAGACACTTTCGGTACTGTTAAACTTAGTTTAAACTTAGGTTTAAGACGAAATTTTGTATGGAATTTTGTAGTTGCTAATGTTACCAAGCCAATAATTGGCGTTGATTTTTTATGTCATTTTAATTTAATTGTAGATTGTCGTCATCAACGTCTTATAGACAATACAACTACTCTGTCTGCTATTGCTTCTATTGCAAATGTTAACATTTTTTCTGTTAAGGTCTCGACAGGCAGCACGCGATACCACGAAATATTAAGTAGGTATCCTGAAATTACACGCCCATCAGGCTCGCTGGTATTCCCTAAACATAATACCGTTCATCACATTAGGACTACACCGGGCCCACCTATTTCATGTACTCCTAGGCGACTGGCCCCGGACAAACTTAAAATTGCTAAGAGTGAGTTTGAACTTATGCTTAGTGAAGGTACAGCGCGTCCTTCGGAAAGTCCTTGGGCTTCCCCGCTGCACCTTGCACCTAAGAAGGATAACGGCTGGCGTCCCTGCGGTGATTATCGCATGCTTAATGCGCGGACGATACCAGACCGTTATCCTATTAGGCACATACACGATTTCACACATAGCATTTCTGGTTGTAAAGTGTTTTCCAAGATAGATTTGATGAAGGCCTACAATCAGATCCCTGTTTTTGAGCCTGATATTCAAAAAACCGCTATAACGACACCATTTGGACTATATGAATTCCCCTTTATGACTTTTGGTCTCAGAAATGCGGGACAAACTTTTCAGAGATTCGTTGATGAAGTCACTAGAGGCCTAGATTTCTGTTATTGCTACATCGACGATTTCCTTATATTCTCAGAAAACGAAGAGCAGCACGAGGCACACCTTCACCAAATATTTAGCCGTCTGAAAGAGTATGGTGTTGTGATTAATACTTCTAAATGCGTTTTTGGAGCTTCCGAAGTCTCATTTTTAGGTTACACCATTTCTGCTTTAGGTACTAAGCCATTGGAGTCCAAGGTGCAAGCCATAAAGGATTTCCCAGTACCTAAAACAGTGAGACAGCTCAGAAGATTTTTGGGAATGCTGAATTTCTACAGACGCTTTCTTCCAAATTCAGCTAACTTTCAGGCACCTTTAAATGCCTTACTTACTGGCTCTGTCAAGTCTTCTCAGGCAGTCGATATTTCTGGTGAGTCTCTCATTGCTTTTAATAAATGCAAGGATAGTCTAGTCAATGCTGCATTACTTGCTCACCCGGATTGTCAGGCCGAGCTCGCCCTAGTAACGGACGCGTCCGACCAGGCAATGGGTGCAGTATTGCAGCAATTTAAAAATGATGTTTGGCAGCCGCTTGCTTTCTTTTCGCGGAAGCTAAGCCCCGCTCAACAAAAATATTCGCCATACGACCGCGAGCTTTTGGCGATATACGAAAGTATAAAATATTTTCGTCACATGCTTGAGGCAAGGCATTTTGTCGTATACACCGACCATAAACCTCTAAGCTTCGCTTTTTCGGAAAGAAAAGTTAATTGTTCGCCTAGACAATTTCGTCATTTAGATTTCATCTCGCAATTTACAACTGATATTCGTTATATAAAAGGAAAGGACAACATAGTTGCCGATCCCCTTTCACGTATCGAGGAAATTCAGATACCTATTGATTTTGAATCGCTAGCTGCATCTCAAGCTTCTGATGAAGAGCTTGCTAAATATTTGAGAGGTGAATCTTCGTTACGCATTAAAAAGATTAAGATCCCTGATTGTGACACAGAACTTTATTGTGACGTTAGTATTTCTCGTCCCAGGCCTTTTGTCACTAAATCTTACAGGAGGCAAGTTTTCGACAGTTTCCACAGTTTTAGTCACCCTGGCGCAAATGCCACAGCCAAACTTGTAGCAGATCGTTTCGTTTGGCCGGGTGTCAGAAAAGACTGCCGTGAATGGACCCGTCATTGCTTGTCCTGTCAACGAGCTAAGGTTTATCGCCACGTGTCTTCTCCATTGGGCATGTTCGATATACCTCGCACACGTTTTGCATTTATTCACGTGGACATTATTGGCCCTCTTCCTGTTTCACAGGGTTACCGTTATTGTTTAACGGCGGTGGATAGGTTCACACGATGGCCAGAAGTCACACCTATGTCTGACATCACAGCAGAAACAGTAGGAAAGGCGTTAATATCATGGATATCCAGGTTTGGATGTCCAATGGATATTGTAACTGATCGCGGCCGACAGTTTGAATCTTCGCTTTTCCAATATCTTGGAAAAGCGATTGGATTCAAGCATCGGAGAACAACCGCGTATCATCCTGCTTCTAATGGCCTCGTGGAACGTTTCCACCGCCAGTTAAAGGCGGCAATAATGTGCCACGCTGATGCAAATTGGGTCGACACTTTACCTCTTGTGCTATTAGGCATAAGAAGTGCATTTAAAGACGATCTCAAATCCTCGTCGGCTGAGTTGGTTTATGGTGAACCGTTGAGATTACCTGGTGAGTTTTTTCAAACCTCGATACATCAGAGTACAGATATATCAGATTTTACATCTCGACTTCACCAATTCGTCTCCAAATTGAGACCCTCACCAGCATCTCGCCATTCAAAGAATAAAATCTTTGTTTATCGGGACCTCAGCACTGCCAGTCATGTTTTTATTCGAGATGACACAGTGCGTGGTTCGTTACAGCCTCCTTATTTAGGCCCATTTTTAGTACTACAACGAGGTAGTAAAACATTTAAGATACTCGTCAAAGGGAAGAGCGTCACAGTGAGTATTGACCGCCTGAAACCGGCCTATACACTGGTTGACCCTCTGACCTTTCCTACTTCCGAGCTTCCTCGCTCTGCAACTTCTGCAAGTCCTGGTGACGATTTATCACCGGATCCTGCAAATTTAATCCCGGATCAACAAATTACAAAACGTACAAGATCTGGTCGAGTAGTTCGCTTCCCTGATTTTTATCGTCCGCAGTGACGGCCTCTGGGGGGGAGTGATGTGGCATGTGTATGCCCTATATATCATACAGTACACACTCTTATTATTTATTTAATAAAATCAATTTAAATATATACACACAATAGTTAAGATTAAAATATTTGCAAATTTCATTTATTACTAAAAATAGATTAAACTAATTAAAACACAAAATCAATACGCATTCATTAAAATTGACTATTACTTAAATTAATAATATATTTTAATATACTTACTTCGTTTGCATAGTAAACACGTTACGTCACGGGACCGCCGCGCCGCGCCGTATTGCGCACACCCTTAAGTACCTAGCGAATCCTTATCGCTAGATGCGCGAGCGCCGGCCACCGCGTTCGGTCACCTTGCTACTTTAGTCGGAAATTTACCTTCGTACGTTGAACCCGTGTCGCTTGCTGCCTCGCCGCGACATTTATTTCTTACGCGATCTTTGTATTTTTGGTCCGCGTTAGTTATTAATCAATAGACTATAATCCTTATATCTTTCTCCTTCTTAAAATATGGTGTGTGGTTAAAAGTGTGAACTGTATACGCATATTAACTGTGTAATCGCTAATAAACTAAAGTTTTAGTGAATCGTGTTAAGTTATTTATTCCGCCTAACACTCGTCTTCACACTGTCCCCGCTACCCATATTATTTTTAGCAGAGACCACGTCATGTTGTGTAAAAGTCTCCACCGCTTGCCACTAATTATGTCCACTCTGCAGCAAGGCGCAAAATGTCGCTGAGAGTGTAATATCACGTCCGAGACAGTACGTCAATTCCGAGCGTTGTGTGTATTGTATGCGGAACATGTCATAATCGTGTGCTACGCCGTGTCACATACTTTACTGCAGTGGTGACAAGCCGTTATTTCCTCTCGTCATACTATCTCACATAGATACCAACCGAAGCACCCAAGGCCTGTCAGTAGCTGCGTGGAACGAAAAGACAGTGCACCGGTCTTTCAGTTGACACTTTCTTTTAGAACAGGTCCAATGGATATCAGAAGGTTGAACTGACTTGCGGCTGCTCTAGTCACTTAACCCAAAGCTCAAGCGCTCGTTCTTTCCATCGCTCTTCATTCTGCCATCGATGGATAATGTCAGGTGACGGGTCCTGTGACTCCTGTCCCGTGTCTCGTCTCCAAATCCCGGGGCATAACTCATTGCTTACTTGGAATACTAGGCAAATGATGTAAGTACCGAAAGCACGTGGAGCAGTCTTTCCCAAAGTGGACTATAACGCAGGGGGCGTTATAGTCCACTTTGGGAAAGGGGGCGCCGAAGATCTAAAGGGGGGTTTGGGACCCAGAAAAAAAAGTGGGGGCATTGTGTAGGCTTGGTGGTGATTTATTTTATCTGGATGCATTATAAATTGAAACAAACGGGACGCTAAGACATAATTTGTTCTCAGTTGACAAAAGAAGTTTGGGAACCTCTGACGTAGAGCTTCACTCTTCCTTTGAGTTTTTCCAAATTATTTGTAGGTATTTGGCCTCTAATCTGTTCTATGACTCGGATAGGGACGTTGGGATCGATATTTTATTGCTTTTAATTAATAAAATAAGATTAATTACTTATGTTATAAAAAAATGTTTGACCTTAAATAACTTTTGATTAACTTGACTTAGAACTTTGGTGTCATAATAAAAAATATTCCTTAGATTATGTTCTACTTAAATAATGGGTTTATTTGCGTTGGCCGGCAATTTTAAAATTAGCCCAATTTGGACCATGTCCTTTATTTGGAAACATAATATTATAATGTTTCCAAACATACAACATTCGCCCCGTGCGAGTTTCTTACGCCGGTTCTTCTCGCCGGGTGAGTTCCCGAACAGCTGACGTATCATAGGCTGATGTATTACATATTATTAAGGCCGTCACAGACTTAGCTATAATATATATTAAGGGCCCGGGGTACCCTCGAAATTTTCATACATTCTTAATACCAAAATCATTTTCTCATACGAAAATATTTAACATGTTTGAGTTATTTTTCAGCTTAAGATAGTAATTACCTAGGGTCCTGAACAAATTTTTTTTACAGAATATTTAAATACTAAAAAAAAATTTTTGTGTTTAAATGTTTTTTAGTAAATTTACTACTAAATATTTAAACACCAAAAAATAGACAAAAACACTAAAAAATATATAAATAAATAGGAAATTTAATACAAAATATTTAAATAATAAAAAATATTTTTTAAAGTTTAAATAATTTGTAGTAAATATTTTGTAAAAACAAATTGTTCAGGACCCTAGGTAATTACTCTCATAAGCTGAAAAATAACTCAAACATGTTAAATATTTTCGTATGAGAAAATGATTTTGGTATTAAGAATGTATGAAAATTTCGAGGGTACCCCGGCCTCTTAATATGTTTATAGCTAGGCATATTACTATATATTTTCTATACAAGTTTCGCGTGACCACACACTCAGCTATAATATAATATATCTCGGTCGGTCTCAGTGTGTTTAGTACGGTATATTAATATACTAGCTGTCCCGGCAATGTTGTTTTGCCATTTAAAGTATATTTTCTACATCATCAGTTGATACATGTTTTACCCCCTCTTTTGTCCCCTAAGAGGGTGTGGGGAGGGGGGAAGGTCATACACCAGATGTTAAGTTGAAAAACACAGTTAATATGAAGTAAGTCCACTAAAGAAAAAAGTTGTATACAAAATCTGACCCCTCTTTGGTCCCCAGAGAGGGGTGAGAGGGGAGGGGGGGGGGGGGATTTTTATACACCAGATGTTGAGTTGGAAGAAGAAAAATATAATATATTATCTGTGAAAACCGTATGCAAATCTGTAAAAACCGTATGCAAATCGGATCAGTAGTTTTCGTGTTAAAGAAAAAAGTTTGATACAAAATCTGACCCCCTCTTTTGTCCCCTTAGAGGGGTGGGGGGAAAAAATGTTATACACCAGATGTTAAGTTGGAAGAAGATAAATATATCTGCGAAAACCACATTCAAATCGGATCAGTATTTTTCGTGTGATGCTGGAACAAACATACAGACAGACAGAAAGAGTGACAGAAAGACAGACAAAAAACTAACCACATTTTTGGCTTCTATAGCGATGTAGTGACAAAGGTGTAATTTCGGGTGTCATTTCATATCTTTTATGTACAGAATTTTCATTTCTACAACATAATATTGTCTTCCTCCCGCACGCGCTTTGGTGACGCATCGTAATATTTTAATTTCGCCATAATTTCAAAACCAAACGTCCAATTTTAATCATTCAAAGACCAAATATTATCTACATAAACTGCACTTAGTGATAAAATAATTTATTTTGATAAGGATTAATAGCGTGAGTAAAATATATCCGTTTAAATGTAGTCCAAAAAAAATCAGGATTTTTAAATAAATAAATGGTTATTGTGCCTCACTCGACATAGATAGGTATAGTGTGTCGCGGACTTTTTTGTAGATATTTATAAGATCTACAATTACTTAAAACATTTTATGGTTCTATCTTTTATAGTTTATGCAGCGTACGCAAAATAAGTAACTTTTCTAGCTGATTTTTTACACCTTGCGTCCGATAAACTCAAATATCTTACGGAACCCTACTTTTTTCCAAAATAAAATGTAGCTTATGTTCAGCAGAAATAATGTAAGATTCCAATAACAAAAGAATTTTTCAAATCGGTCGAGTAGTTTCGGAGCCTATTCGACTCAAACAAACAAACAAACAAAAAATCAAATCTGTCCTCTTTATAATAGTAGTGTAGATATTATAGCTAAGTCCGTGACGGCCTTTATAATTATTATTATTGCATGGCAGAAATCGACCTATAGAACAAAGTCCGATCTACAAAATCACTACTTTTCAGTAGAGCCATCAGAAGATTTGCAAGTTGAAAAACTTGAATAGCTTATAAACTATAAGACTTATATTTTTTATTTTTTTGTATGTTATTAAGAAATTCCTCTTTATTTACGTGGCATATATAATTTTTAATAATTCATTATAATTACCGAGATAATGTTGGAATTAGCATATTGTCTATCGTTTCTAAACTAAATAAATAAAAGAAAAATATGTGTCAAATGTCAAAGTCAAAGTGACGTCTATGTTCTATCTCTTGCTTGGGGTCAATTGTCAGGATTCGATTTTCGGGAATGGCGGGAAAAGTTGAAAATTTTTTCAGCACTGAAAATTTAATTTGATTTTTATTGTAAAAAGTTGTATAATTGTAGAATATTGGTCGTATTGTATATTATGTCGCCGCGGAGGTTCCTGTCTGATTGGGACTCTGTATTTTATGATTAGAAAAATTATTATAATGTGATTATAATTATGAACTGCTCTTAAAAATGTGTAATACGTTGTTATTAGAATGATTGATATGCGTTTTATGATTTGTTTTAAAACCCGGAAGATATTTTAACTTCCGAGGTATTTATCAAAATTAAATAATGATAATTTCATACCTGCCACTATAAGATTATTCTAATGAAATTAAAACTAGAATTTCCACGCCAATGAAACTTTAAAATAATTTCTCACTAAAAATTGCGACGTATTTTGGTTGTGAATTAATTACTTCCGGTTTTACTTACTTTGTAATAATTTAATAATTTTTTAATAATTTTAGAATAATTAATGTTTTGTTATCATGATTTTCAATAGTGACGTAATTGTTAGTGGTGGTAGGGAAAACAAGTAGGGATGATGTTATAAAAGACGTGTTTTGAGCGTGGAGCTCATTCTACTGTGAAATTTACGGTGAATAAACACTATAAGTACAATCTATGTCAGTTTAAATAAATGAAAATTATTTTATCACTTTGTTTTCTTTTTAATTTTAAGTTTTAATTTCTTTTGCTCTTTTAAGTTTTAATATTTTTAATCATTTGAAGTTGTTTTGTTATTTATAAATGAAATTCACTGCTTTTAGTAAGAAATCAATAGCTTTGATGAAGTTAAACATTCAGTTCTCATGATAAATGCCCTCTCTGATTTTCGATATACATATTTTTTAATTGTATATAATTATTTCTTCGTTCTGTTGGTAAGTTTTTTAATTATATAAATAACGAAAATCGAACGATTTGTTTCACAACAATGCTTGTATTTTCAGATAGTCGAAAGAAAAATAAGTAGGCGAAACCGTAATGCCATACTTGTCGGGTGCAGCCCGCCATACCGACGCGAATACGTTAATTTTAATAAAAAAATTGAACCATTTGTACCACTACATTATTTTGAAGTCGGTGCCAGTCTTAAATATTAAAAATATTTTGTCATAGAACTCAGCATTCTTATCTGGTACCGTCTTCATAATTATTATGAAGATTGTGTACATAAATAGTTGAGGTTTAGGAGAATTATGCATAAGGCACTTTAAAGAGTAACACTTTTTTGTTCATTACAAATTATTATTATTTTTACCCTGGAAGTAGGTTTTAATTTTTTGTTAAAAATAATAATGAGTTTTATACTTCTTTAAAATACTGCAAATGCGAAATATGTGTTCATTTAACAAGACTTAGTGACTATTGTCTGCTATTTCAAATGCATAATTTAGTATTGTATTATAATTTTATACGCTAGTAATATACAGCATGACTGGTGAGACATGTTCAATATTCGAGGACGTGATGTATGGTTATTATATTAGTTGAAAAAAATAATATAAAAAAATAATATCAATTGATCACTGAGTAAATGTAGCTTTAAGTTAAATAATTATTTACCCAACGCATGGACACCGCGCGCGGGAGTAGCGCGCGGCGCGCGGGGCGGGGTGGGCCGCGTCCGGCCGCATAGTAATTTACTAAGTGTCCATTATTCATTTGTTTAAAGGGAAATTTGGTCAAAAATTAAGTACCTAAGTTTATTACATAATTATAATGAGAATCGAGTACTGAATACTCTCCTTAATTATCGGTATTGTCTCACCAGTCATGCTGTATTTAAGTCAATGCATAGTCGCTTATTGTCTCGATTATGTTATGTGAAATCAAACATCTACATTTTTGGCGGGTTATTTTTAATTTCTTAATCATTTAATTTTATTGTATGCTTTTGAAACTTGTGTTAGTTATATTTATTACTACCAACAGGATCATACTAATGAATAGTTATCTATAAATATCCTCTTGGATGAGGCCGTCAATATGAAACCCAAACATGAAACCTCCACTTTGGGTTTATACGGAGCTCAACTCCTATATATAGAATCCAGGTGATGCTGCAGCAGCAGCATGCAAATATGTACTGTTTATGTGCGTCTTAAGTACTGATTGTCAGCTGTCGCAATTAAAATGAGCCCAAACACGAAACCTCTGCTCTAAGTTGGTGAGGAGTTGGGTATCCTATTGATTACCAGGTGATGCTGCAGCACCAGGTGAACTTTCCATTAATGTGTATATTATATTCACAAGTGCCACGAACCAGTGTGCAAAATATAAAACCCATCAAACAACTGCAAGTTGCTAATCGGTCTATCACGAACCAGATAAACCGTGATTTTCCAGCAATGAGCAGGCTGATGATGCATGGCAGGCATGATGATGAACTATAGCTAAGAACCGTCTCGATCATGTCAGCTTTCAAACAAAAAACTTGATCAAAATCGGTCCACCTGTTTGGCTGCTATGATGCACAGACAGGCACACGCACAGACAGACAGATAGACAGAAAATTGCAGGCGCAAAGGCTCGGCTGGTGCTTTCAGTCACACACTTTGCGCCTGCAGTTTTATATTTTTTTGATCATCGTTATTTTATAGCTAAATTAGCTAGATATATTAATCCCACCAAAACATTTCATGTAAATGTTGCCAAGATGACCACATAAGGTTTACACTGTGAAAAAGATATGAGATCTCATGTGGAGCCAAGCTTCTGAATCCAAGCGGCCTAACTCTACTGATCCTAACTTAAACAAATTCTACATATCAGCATGGACCAATCATACGTTTTCAGATATAGCCAGAATCGATGATTGCGCCATCTAGATTTAGCTTGCTTTTCTCGTACACGCAATTTTGTATGGGACTCAAAGGTCTATGTATGATTGGTCGCCAACGCCGCAACGCCTCCGTGGTCTAGTGGTACAGAGCGCGGCTCTTGACTCGGAGGTCGTGGGTTCGATTCCCGCGTTGGAAACATATAACATGTTTCCAAGTTTGGTTAGGACAATGCAGGCTGATCACCTGATTGTCTGACAAGTAAGATGATCCATGCGTCGGATGGGCATGTAAAAAGTCGGTCCTGCGCCTGATCTCTCGCCGGTCGTGTCGGTCTGCCGTCCCACTGGGTTATGAGAGTAAAGGAATAGAGAGTGCTCTTGTGTACTGCGCACACACTTGGGCACTATAAAAATACTCCTGCGTAGCTGGCCTGGTTTCAATGAAACCGGCCACCGTCACCGAAACCGGTGTGGGAGCTATTATTATATGATTGGTCCATACTTAATATAATTTTTTTCAGAATTATTAAAATTACTATATTTTTATGTCTCCTGTCACGTTTAAATCTTGATAATCGCCCGTTTCTCGAACTAGCTCCCCTTAATAAAACAATTCAACCATTTGTACCAGGCTAATTTTTGCATAGCTATAATCATCGTCGAGTAGTCATTCACGAAAATCACCTTTTTGTGAGAAGACAGGTCGTTGTAGCCCTGATGTCACTGCGACCCATAGAGGATCTATTATGTGAGTTGTGACTCCTTCGCACTAGAGTATCGTCCCCCAACCCAATGCTGCTCATAAATTAAACGATATGGTTAGGGTTGGTGCCACGTATTTTCTCTGTGGATGAGTATTTGTGGCGACCAAGATGCCTGTTCCTGCTCTGTTATAGTAGAGCAGGACAGTCGAGGAGAAGGTGAATAGGTGTCTCATCCTCCTCCTCATAGAATCTGGAAGTGGTTATGCTACAAATACCTATTCTGTTTAGGTGTTTGTTGAGCTTGCAGTGCCCAGTTATGCTTCTGGTAACGATTCTTAATTGGTTCCTGCCCAAGGTGAGCACTAATTCTGATAGTTTCTTGTTGAAGTCAGGAATTAGTGCCTTGGAGTCAAGGCCAGGGGTCTCAGCCCATTGCTTCCTGCTTAGTCTGTGACCCCATTCTTTGAGCACTTGCTTTGCGGTGCTTGAAGGTATACCACAGACTGCGATATTATATTATGAAACATTCGGCCCCAAGCCTAGCCAGCTTGTCAGCGGCTTCATTGCCGGAGACGTTACTGTGGCCCGGGGCCCATTAACGTCTCAATGAATTCCAAAACCAATTTGGACGACACATCTGCGGTGTTAGTGCTTTAAGTGCAGCTTGAATATCGGAGAAGATAAAGATATTTTTATTAACTAGGGCCATCTCCAGGCTTTCTAGTGAGCAACCGAGGATAGCGAAGACGAAAATCACAATCAACAATCGGAAAAGTATTTTTCCGACAGTTCCCAATGGCCGCTATACCACTGCAATGGAGTATTTTTTTCGCCATCCTGGGCCTATAGCCGAAACTTTTTCGTTATCGCTTCGTTATAGAACAGTTCGTTATAGGACACCACAGATCATAGAAGTAAGGACACTCCCATGCCCCCAGATCTCAGCTGGGCATCAATTAGCTAAATCGGATCAGCCGTGCTTGATTTTTAGCAAGACGAGCCATACATGCTCTCCAATTTGAAGTTTTTTTCAGTCGTTTAACATACCAGAAAATTTCTCAAAGCTTTTCGTCTTTTCCTGTTTTAGGCATTCTCGATAGAATTAATGTCAGGTAACCTAGACCCGTGGTGGGGAGGGGGTGACTTTTTATAAGATAGAATGATAATAATGTGATAGTTAATAGTGCATATTCATAGAACATTTTCAATTTTCACATACACTCTGTATAATTATATCGGTCTATTGTGACGTTGGTCTTGAATTTTGCGGAAAAATAGTACTTACCTATTTAAATGTAAACAGAATAACATTGTTATTGTAATTAAATTTAATTAGACATTCAGAATTTCTGGCATAAAAAGTGGATTGACTGTGATTTTGGCTTAGGTTTCGTTCGCCGCTTGTCGATTGTCGACTTCTATTAATCATCATTACAGGTACATTTTTCACTTAAAAGTTGCAACTAACAAGACCATAATTACGTTATTATCAGGAGTAATAGGTACGACTGTAAACTACTTTTATTCTCATGCTGCCTAGAGTAACACAAAATAATTATATTATCTTGGTTTGCTTATAAGTGACAGTTTCCTTTATGGAATTATTGTCTCATTACATATTTTGAATATGTATATAATAGAAATTAGACAGGTATAAAAATATATAGCTAATGCTCTGGTGTAGACCTAATAATATTATATAATACAGCATGACTGGTGAGTCAATACCGATATTTAAGGAGAGTATTCAGTACTCGATTCTCATTATAAATATGTAATAAAATTAGGTTCTTAATTTCTTTCGAATTTCCCAAAAATTAATGAATCATGGATACTAAGTAAATTACGCGGCTAGGCAAGTAGGCATACTATGCGGCCGGTGCAGAGGCGTGCGCTACCAAAGAAACACCACACAACTACCCCTCCCGCTCGCGGTGTCCATGCGTTGGGTAAATAATTATTTAACTTTAAGCTACATTTACTCGGTGATCAATTGATATTATTTTTTTATATTATTTTTTTCCAACTAATATAATAGCCAAATATCACGTCCTCAAGTATTGAACATGTCTCACCAGTCACGCAGTATACATACATAATATAATATAATAAAGAACGATTTTTAAAATAATAAAGTCGTAAGTGATAGTACAATGTCGGCCGTTTGTATAAGTACTGTAGATACGAACTATTGTTAGCTGTTGTAATCTTATTAATTATAAAAATCTGCCTCGTACGAGTCGAACTCGCGCACGAAGGGTTCCGTACCATTAAAGAGACAAAAGAGGCCAAAAATTGTGTTTTATGTATGGGGGCCCGCCTTAAATTTTTATTTTATTAAAATAAATAATATACAATTGAGGACTATGCAAAAATTTCAAGTGCCTACCTGTTGCCATTAATTATTGATGCTAAGCAAAAAATGACGAAAAAAAACTATTACCGTTCTGGAGTTACATCCTTGAGACAGACAGATTGACAGACGGACTGACGGACTGACGGACAGACGGACAGACGGACAGACGGACAGACGGACAGACGGACAGACGGACAGACGGACAGACGGACAGACGGACAGACATCGAAGTCTTAGTAATTGCCTAATTGGGTTCCGTTTTTTACCCCGTGGGTACGAAACCTTAATAAGTGATCTGATAAGTACGACTAAAGCGAATTCATAGCCGACTTCAAAAAAGGAGATTATCAATTCGACCCCGGGTATGTATGTAATATTTTCGGAACTGCCCAGTTTTCGTATAATAATAATGTTAGCAGTTTGTCTAGATCTCAGCGTCTCTGAACAAATTTGCCTTTTTAAGTAGTTATTGGAAATATGTGGGTCTGAACAAAAAGTTAAAACCAAGTTTTAATAATATCCAGTAATCAGTATTTTTTGTGCACTTTCCAAATTATTTTTAGCCATGTATAACAGTAGTTTCCTGAAAATTTTGACATTTGATACCATAAGGGTTGATTCAGACCGCAACGCGACGCGTAGATGCATTTCTAAATTTATATGGATTTGACAGTTTCGCAAGATGTCTCACGCAATCGAAATCTGTCAAATCCATACAAATTTATGCCACGCCGCGCCTCGCCTCGCCTCGTCGCGTTGCGGTCTGAATTGACTCTAATAGTTTCAATGACTGCCGCGGTGTTATATAATATATCCAAGGTCATACATAATAAGAAGATCCGAACTTAAATCAATCTTCACTGAGCTAATAATTGACTGTAATGAGTAATAGACTAGTCGCGTGCAAGAATTTACAAACACCACTACCAACACTGGATCATCAGCTGTATGTGCTCTACCAAATACCAACAACGTCCGTCAAGTCAAGTAGAGACTGTTCGTAGAGTTTGCAGGATTTCCGCTAATAGGTCTAGATCGCGCACATTAATGTGCTTAGTTTTATTTAGAGACTGACGATTAGAAGATAATTTTAATGCACTCTGGTTATCACAACAATGCTTAATTATTTACCTGTTATTTCATACATATTTTTTTTAAATATGTAGCTTCCCTAGCTGCCTCTGACAAAGCTACATACCAGTATAGGATTTCCTGTCATATATATTAGTTGCCTAATGCCTCCGGGAATATTCCCGGAGATTTGAAAAAAAAAACCAAAATAATCAGGACTGAGATACTTGACATAGAACTTATTCTTTTGAAGTCTGTACTGGCTAAGTTATATGTATCTCAGTTCTGGGCTGGTACCGACTTCAAACGAATGAAAATTATTGAGTACAGACTACAGAATAAGTTGAGGTTTAATTGAATTTTGAAAAATGCACTAATGGTTGTTTCATACTGTTTAGATAATTTTAAGAATATTATTTTACCTTGGAAGTCGGGTTCAATTTTTGTTAAAACATAATTAACAAGGATCAATATTTCAAAATTGGGCCGGAAGGTTTTATTGCACCCTGTAGGTATACAGAATAATGAAGTATTTCATTTCTTTCACTGAAAAGCTAGTTTCTTTTCTCTCTGGGTATTTTTAACCGACTTCCAAAAATGAGGAGGTTATAATGTTTGTCTGTAGGTATAATATTTTTTTGTATGTTCAACCATAGCTTCAGCTTTTGTGGACCGATTATCCTAATTCTTTTGTTGTTGTATGGGGTTTAATTCGAATTTGGTACCATGTTCACAAAAGTGGTGATCTGATGATGAGATCCATGAGGAATCGAGGGGACTCCTTAAAGTTAATATGAAAACATTTTGTGATTTTAATTTTTTCTGAAATAGTCAAGGCATTTGCTCCAAAAAATAAGATTTTGCACCAGATTATACCCTGGTTCCGAAGATTTGAGAACTTTTGAGTCCTTATAGATACAGGCTCGGGGATTTTGGCGTTGTTTAAACAACTGAAAGCATAAGTCAATATATCGATTTGATAATTCATCATCATCACAACCACAATTATTATACCATGGGTCCAAAAATTTAATCCGACTTCTAAGGTAAAAAAAAATAATCTTAAAATAATTTAAAAAGTATGAAAATATAATTATAATAATATAATATATATATAATAATTCCCCCATAGCACAGGCTGCGCCTAGTTTGGGGGACTGCCACTTGTTTAAAAACATTGTCAATTTTATGGAAATAAAGATTTGTATTTGTATTTGTAATTCCTCTTTATTCACATTCCCCTTTAGAAATGCATCTACGCGTCGCGGCGCGTTCTGAATTGACCCCTAGGTGAATTTTGAAAAAGGCGCTATTTAAGAATAATAATTATTAATATATTATAATAAAATAAAACTTTTTAGTTCATTTAAGAATTAATAAAGTTATCGTTTCCACTTGGAAGTACTTAGGTTTAATTTTTTGTTAATTTATTCCAAACTTTACTAAACACATACACTTTTTGAGTGTCATTTATTTACCATGACGTGGTACCTTCGCCCTTTGAACACCCAACTTGGGATCTGCGCCCCGGTCTTTGTAATTGAGGTTTGTAAAAATTATCAGTTTCCGTTATTACCTACACTATGCTAACGCGGACGAAGTCGCGGGCAACAGCTAGTATAGTATATACGGTATCCTTGTTTATATACTGCAGTTGAAATCGGAAGTAATTAGCTATTACTTTGTTATTTCTTGAATATTAATTAACCTAGGTTAATATAGGATAATAATATTCTAATGTCATGCCATGTCATGCTGAATTATACCGTCTAGGAAGCGCTCATTTCCCCCCGATGGTTGCTCGCCTTGTCGTGGCGGTGGGGCTCTAGTAACCGCGGCTTGGACAACCGCGGTGAAGCGAAGAGGCAACCAGAGCCGGCCGGTGTCGCCGCCTGGCCCGAGGAGGGCGCTCCCAGCGGACTGGAGGAGTCCGCTGCGGATGCGCACCGAGGTGGGGCCGCAGAGGAAGAGGCAAGTAGGTATTACGGTGCGCCGCTTGCCCTATCCTCTGCGGCCGAGGACGGATCGCGGGGGGGAGTGGCATTGTGGTAGGTTGCCGCTTTCCCTACTCCCCCTGCGAGCTGGCCGTTCCGTTTGAACGGCATTGGTGGGGCCGCAGAGGAAGAGGCAAGTAGGTATTGCGGTGTGCCGCTTGCCCTATCCTCTGCGGCCGAGGTGTGGTCGGTGGCAGAGCCACAGACCTGATCTGCCACATGGCCTCCAAGTAGCAGACTCGGGGGGCGTCTGCTACAGCCCTGGTGGGGGCCGAGGAGGAGGGCGCACGTGTTGTGCGCCCATCGTGGAGTCTTCGGACCGCTGGCGGGGTCGCGGATGTGTGTATCGTTCCCGTGGCCCCGTCAAAAGGCGGCGTGGCGGAAGATGGGGGGGGGTTTTAGTGGGTATACCGTGGTCTCATCAGCTACGGGAGTCCCACATCACCGCTCGGGTCGCCCCCTGCGCCTGGGTGGTATGCGTAATGCATTTCCCCCTCCGGGAAAAAAAAAAAAAAAAAAGGAAGCGCTCATTTGGGAGTTGGGACACATAATAATTGTTATCATAATATTTTTTCTTTTTAACCGGCTACCAAAATGGAGGCTCTATGTTGGGCTGCATAATATCTATAATCTAAATGTGTCCCAGCACCGGTGTCCGATTTTTATACGCTTTTTGTTAGCTTCACCTGTATGTTTGTTTTAACGCCTCCGTGGTCTAGTGGTACAGAGCGCGGCTCTTGACTCGGAGGTCGTGGGTTCGATTCCCGCGTTGGAAACATATAACATGTTTCCAAGTTTGGTTAGGACAATGCAGGCTGATCACCTGATTGTCTGACAAGTAAGATGATCCATGCGTCGGATGGGCATGTAAAAAAGTCGGTCCTGCGCCTGATCTCTCGCCGGTCGTGTCGGTCTGCCGTCCCACTGGGTTATGAGAGTAAAGGAATAGAGAGTGCTCTTGTGTACTGCGCACACACTTGGGCACTATAAAAATACTCCTGCGTAGCTGGCCTGGTTTCAATGAAACCGGCCACCGTCACTGAAACCGGTGTGGGAGCTATTATGTTTGTAACCGACTTCTTTGGGCGCGATTTTGACCCACTTTAAGCGGCCAGATTTCGTTCAAACTTTGTAGATTTATCGAGGGCCGATGACAATACAGTAATTTGATATAATTATTCCATTTTTCAATTTGTATGTTTGTTTGTACCGACTTCTTTGGGCACGATTTTGACCCACTTTAAGCGGCCAGTTTAGTTTGGTTTTATATAAAAAGCGTGTTTTTTTTTTTAACTATTAATATTAATATTATTTAATGTTATGAAAGTCATTTTTCATCGACGACGTGGGTCTTATTTTTTCCTCTCTCTCAAAATGATTTACAGGTAGTTTATTTTTCTCTAGGATTATATTTTAATATTTTTTACGTGATGCCTCCTTTAGATATCGGCGGACGCGTCGGCAGATGCATCCGCAACCATATCTGCGGATAAATTGCGATCCGTCCACACATCTGTGAGCTCATCAGTCTGTGCTCAATCGTGAAAGACGTAACTCGTGCCGCAAAAAATGGATAATTATAATATAAAGACAGTAGCGGCTGCTTCTAATACATACTTATATAATTAGCACCTATAATTATTATTACCTAAGAGTGCACTGCAGTTCGCAGTACAGTTATAAAAAAAATGGAGCAAAAGAAGGTGGTGGATGCTGTTTATACACAAAAACGAAAATATATTCGAAATAAATATTTTGGCAATATTAACTTATATACCTAACTAGCTGTCCCGGTGAACTTCATGTCACTTGAAAACTTCCCTGGACTTCTACGAATATTTTAAGGCTATAATCAGACCAATCCGTTCAGCCGTTTTCGAGTTTTAGCGCGACTAACACATTTGAAAATCCATTTTTATATATCTAAGATAATAACATTTATTTAATTTTGATTAGGGCGAGCATGGAAAAGTAGCTTGCATGTTACTAGCAGCCATTTCGACAACAAAACTGAGCACATACATGTCCACTCTCACTAAATTTCCGTCGAATACTGATGCATCGGTAGACGTGTGGACAGGCGCCGTGCGTCCGCACTCGATCCCTTTGATCTGTCTCGAAAAACCGACACCAAACGGATGCGCGGCAGATGCATCGGCCGACGTCAAATAGCTACCACAGACGAGCAAAACCCGCCGTCTACACATCGGCGGACGCATCTGCAGATACAATCTGCCAACGCGTCCGCCGATATGTAGAGGACACATTAGATAGAAGTGGGATTAGAAATAGTAAAATCAAGTAAAGATAATAATAATTTTTAATCGATTAAACCTAACTGGCTGTTTAGGGTTAGTGTCTGTCTGTCTGTCTGTCTGTCTGTCTGTCTGTCTGTCCGTCCGTCCGTCCGTCCGTCCGTCCGTCCGTCCGTCCGTCCGTCCGTCCGTCCGTCCGTCCGTCCGTCCGTCCGAAAAATTATTAAAAATTTTAGGGGTCCCCATAGGTACAATGAAACAAAAAAAAAATTTTTTCATCTAGTCCACACGCATAGGCGTGTGGGGTATCTAGTCTCCAAAAATCATATTGAGAAATCATATCATTTTTTCTAACCTGAATAGTTTGCGAGAGAGACTCTTCCAAAGTGGTAAAATGTGTGTCCCCCCCTCTAATTTCTAAAGTAGGGGCAAAGTAACCGTTTGAGATTTGTCTATGAAATTTAGAGCATATAATTACCTCACAAGTCTCATTCTATGAGCCAAATTTGAAACGTTTATGTTAAATAGTTTTTGAATTATGAGGGGGTCAAAAGTGGCTCGAAATGGTTCGTGTAATATTACACACGGTGCTGCTCGCCAGTTTTGTTTTACTTGAACTTGGCTTGAACCGCTACCGCGTGTCTAGATCATCATAATATGAAAATGTAACTCTCTAACTATTACCGATTTTTAACCGACTTCCAAAAAGGAGGAGGTTATATGTTCGGCTGTGGATATTTTGTGATACGGTTACATTCAGAAGACAAACATCGAAGTCTTAGTTATAATAGGGACCCGTTTTTACCCTTTGGGCGCTGAACCATAAAAAATGCAGTGAATGGGTTGACTGCAGCGCGTAGTAATAATTAATGATAATTGCCGTATTACGCATACCTAAGCATACTATAGTTCTAAGTCTGATAGTATATAAGGCCGATTTAAAAGTCGTTTATTTTATTACTTATTCTAAATTAAGTGGTGTAGCAATTGAAAGTAGTGCTATTCTATAAACAGGTACATCTACACTACTATTATAAAGAGGAAAGATTTGTTTGTTTGTTTGTTTGTTTGTTTGTTTGAGTCGAATAGGCTCCGAAACTACTGGACCGATTTGAAAAATTCTTTTGCTATTGAAATCTCACATTTTTTCTGCTGAACATAGGCTACATTTTATTTTGGAAAAAAGTAGGGTTCCGTAAGATATTTGAGTTTTTCGGACGCAAGGTGTAAAAAATCAGCTAGAAAAGTTACTTATTTTGCGTACGCTGCCTAAACTATAAAAGATAGAACCATAAAATGTTCTAAGTAATTGTAGATCTTATAAATATCTACAAAAAAGTCCGCGACACACTATACCTATCTATGTCGAGTGAGGCACAATAACCATTTATTTATTTAAAAATCCTAAATTTTTTTTGGAATAAATTTAAACGGATATATTTTACTGACGCTATTAATCCTTATCAAAATAAATTATTTTATCACTAAGTACAGTTTATGTAGATAATATTTGGTCTTTGAATGATTAAAATTGGACGTTTGGTTTTGAAATTATGGCGAAATTAAAATATTACGATAGTGAGCGTCACCAAAGCGCGTGCGGGAGGAAGAAAATATTCTGTTGTAGAAATGAATATTCTGTACATAAAAGATATGAAATGACACCCGAAATTACACCTTTGTCACTACATCGCTATAGAAGCCAAAAATGTGGTTAGTTTTTTGTCTGTCTGTCTGTCTGTCTGTCACTCTTTCTGTCTGTCTGTATGTTTGTTCCAGCATCACACGAAAAATACTGATCCGATTTGAATGTGGTTTTCGCAGATATATTTATCTTCTTCCAACTTAAGGTGACGCCTTGATAATTTGGCTGTAGCGATGTCCATTTTTCTCAGCAATGACTAAAGCTAAGAAATTAAAGTTCACTGTCAGTATTCATCATGTCTTTGTCTTTGAATTACCCATAGCATAACACGATTGGTCAACTTTTATAACACAGAATATTCAATCAAAAAGACCTCTGTAAAAAAAGGGATTCCTATTTTGCCAACAAAGGAGAGTGATATAAGCTTCCAAAATTTGTACATAAATTGGTTCTAGTATACACTTTAATTTGTCCATAGCTTATATGAAATGTATTTATGGTTTTTAAATTACGCGACAATAACCATTTTGTCGCTACGCCCTTTCAAGTTTTTGCTGTTCCATTGCTTGTTTTCTATGAGAGGCCGGGCCAGCCTCGCATAGAAAACAAGCAATCTCAAACACATCCAACACGGTTTTTTACTTCAACATGGCGTCACCTTAACATCTGGTGTATAAAATTTTTTCCCCCCACCCCTCTAAGGGGACAAAAGAGGGGGTCAGATTTTGGATCAAACTTTTTTCTTTAACACGAAAACTACTGATCCGATTTGCATACGGTTTTCACAGATTTGCATACGGTTTTCACAGATATATTATAATTGTCTTCTTCCAACTCAACATCTGGTGTATAAAAATCCTCCCCCCCTCCCCTCTCAACCCTCTCTGGGGACCAAAGAGGGGTCAGATTTTGTATACAACTTTTTTCTTTAGTGGACTTACTTCATATTAGGTATTAACTGTGTTTTTCAACTTAACATCTGGTGTATGACCTTCCCCCCACACCCTCTTAGGGGACAAAAGAGGGGGTAAAACATGTATCAACTGATGATAAAATATACTTTAAATGGCAAAACAACGTTTGCCGGGACAGCTAGTTTATTATAAAGGTAGATACAAGTTGGAAGCCGACTACATGAAGTTGCAGCAGACGACGACGTGTCGTCGCGACACTACTGGTTTCTATGTATTTCTATGAAACAGAAAACAGTCGCTGCAGTTGGTTCATGTCGCCCGCGGCCAACCGGCACCCTTACGCTCATTGTTTGCGCATTTTTATTTTTAACCGACTTCCAAAAACGAGGAGGTTATACGTTCGTCTGTAGATTTTTTTTTTTTTATGTATGTTCAACGATTACTCCGCCGTTTATGAACCGATTTTCAAAATTTTTCTTTTGTTATAATAGGTTTCACTCCAATTTGGTCCCATTTTGACAAAAGTGGTGATCTGATGATGGGATCCATGAGTAATCGAGGGAACTCCTCAAAATTCAAATGGAAACATATGTTTTTTTTGGTTTCATATGAAGTATTCTAGGCATATGTTACCAAAAAGTAAGATTTTGCACCAGGATTTACTATGGTTCGAAGGTGGTGAACAGAACTCCTTACTCCTTATAGATACATGTTTGGGGGTTTCGGCGTTGTCTTAAGACCTGAAAGCATATACTACTATGCAAATTTAATTAATCATCATCATCATCATCACCACCATTCCACCATACATCCGTGAGTAATCGAGGGAACTCCTCCAAATTTATATGGAAACTTATAATGATTTCGATTTTATAAGAAGTATCCTAAGCATATGCTACCAAAAAGCAATGTTTAGAAAAGTGGTGACCTGATGATGGGATCCATGAGTAATCGAGGGAACTCCTCAAAATTCAAATGGAAACCTATGTTTTTTTGGTTTCATATGAAGTATTCCAGGCATATGTTACCAAAACTAAAAAGTAAGATTTTGCACCAGGATATACCATGGTTCGAAGTTGGTGAACAGAACTCCTTACTCCTTATAGATACATGTTTGGGGGTTTCGGCGTTGTCTTAAGAACTGAAAGCATATACTACTATGCAAATTTAATTTATCATCATCATCATCACCACAATTCCAACATACATCCGTGAGTAATTGAGGGAACTCCTCCAAATTTATATGGATTTCGATTTTATGAGAAGTATCCTAAGCATGTGCTACCAAAAAGCAAGTATGGGGGTTTCGGAGTTGGTTTAAGAACTGAAAGCATATTATGCTACTATGCAAGTTACATTCATCATCATCATCATCACTGCTACCGGTCACCACACCATGAATTATCTAATTATGACAGGACGATTTTAGTTATATTATTTGAGCATCCATACTAATATTATAAATGCGAAAGTGTGTCTGTCGTCTGTCTATCAGTCTGTCTGTTTGTTACGCTCGAACCGCTGAACCGATTTTGCTGAAATTTGGCATGGAGATACTTTGAGTCCCGAGAAAGGACATAGGATAGTTTTTATCCCGGAAAAATTTAAAGTTTCCGCGCGATAACCGAATTTTGGCGCAACGAAGTTGCGGGCGTCATCTAGTAATGTTGAGTTGTTTTCATGAGTGATGAGTGTAATGATAGAAAGAAAGTCACTGAACAGAACTTTAGAGCCTTTAAGGACAGGCGTATGAACATTAATTTTATCATTGCTTGATTAACGCCAAGCAATAAGCATATACATATATTAGGTACACAGTGGTATATGCTTGGAGTTGCTTAAGCAATTCTGAAGTAGTGACATCAGACAATGAGTTCTCATAATATCATGAAAGTGTATCCTGGATCCAAAGTCACTAAGCATAACACATTAGTCTGTGCAGAAAACCAGCTTATAAATCACTAAAAAGAGTGAAATTATTATTTTTAACAAAAAATTAAAACCGACTTCCAGGGTAAAAACAATAATAATTTGTAATGAACAAAAAAGTGTTAAATAATTCTTACTCTTTAAAGTGCCTTATGCATAATTCTCCTAAACCTCAACTATTTCTGTACACAATCTACATTATTTTGAAGTCGGTACCAGTCTTAAATATTAAAAATATTTTGTCATAGAACTCAGCATTCTTATCTGGTACCGTCTTCAAAGTAATGTAGATTGTGTACAGAAATAGTTGAGGTTTAGGAGAATTATGCATAAGGAGAGTAAGAATTATTTAACACTTTTTTGTTCATTACAAATTATTATTGTTTTTACCCTGGAAGTCGGTTTTAATTTTTTGTTAAAAATAATAATTTATAAAGTTTTCTAGACAGAGAGAAAAGAAAAACTTGCTTTTCAAGATAGCATGGATTTCGGCTGTTTGAATATAAAATTATTAGTAACCCATTTCGGTTATTGTCCAATAGTTTTGTGTTAGTTTTAGTTCTTTAGTAATGCCCTTTGAATATTTCCTTTCTTCTTGCCTAATAATTTTAGATAATTTAATACTAAGCATATCGGATTAATTAGATGTTGTAGATAGCACTATAATATTAAAATATATTGTGATTTCAGCTAAAATTAAAAATGACACCACGACCCCAAGAGTTTCCTTCATCAAAACCCGATGTAGATGCAGCATCAGGAGACAAAGTAGTTATCTCTGGTATGGCCGGTCTGTACCCTGATTGTCATGACGTGAAACAATTATCTGAAGTTTTATATAACAAGGTTTGTTTTTGGCTTACATCTAACTTACCACCAGATATACAACGGCAGTAATTATAAATAGTACAATCACCAAAATTAACACTCCCATTATAATTATATATTTTCTTCGCTTCATTCTTCGATATAATATATAATTAATCAAACGTAGTACCTTTGCTTAACTGCTAGGCAATCGCGTTTTTTTTTTAAAGACGTATGTGGGTACTTCACTGATGTCTATTATACAAGTACGCTGGATTGCTGATACACGCCTGCTTTTTGTGCCTATTTGAAGCGGAATCAGCGCCCCCATTATTCGGGTAGAGAACTAAATTTGACGTAACCACAACCAATAACAACAGTTGTCATCACTAGTATTAGTTCCAAGCACTCTCACTACTGCTATCAGCGCCAATATGGCGGCTTTCAAACGTCATTTATACGTCAGATTTAGTTCTCTACCCGAATAATGGGGGCGCTGATTCAGCTTCAAATAGGCACAAGAAATAGCTGTCATTTCAAAGGGAATCAGCTATTCAGTGGGGTACTTGAAAAAGTTACCCGCTCGCTCGCTCGGTCACTCAACGTTCGGGCGTCCTCATTCTTTGTTAAGGGCCCGGGTTACCCTCGAAATTTTCATACATTCTTAATACCAAAATCATTTTCTCATACGAAAATATTTAACATGTTTGAGTTATTTTTCAGCTTAAGATAGTAATTACCTAGGGTCCTGAACAAATTTTTTTTTACAAAATATTTAAATACTAAAAAAAAATTTTTGTGTTTAAATATTTTTTAGTAAATTTACTACTAAATATTTAAACACCAAAAAATAGACAAAAACACTAAAAAATATATAAATAAATAGTAAATTTACTACAAAATATTTAAACTTTAAAAAATAATTTTTATTATTTAAATATTTTGTAGTAAATTTACTATTTATTTATATATTTTTTAGTGTTTTTGTCTATTTTTTGGTGTTTAAATATTTAGTAGTAAATTTACTAAAAAATATTTAAACACAAAAAAATTTTTATTAGTATTTAGGTAAATATTTTGTAAAAAAAATTTGTTCAGGACCCTAGGTAATTACTATCTTAAGCTGAAAAATAACTCAAACATGTTGAATATTTTCGCATGAGAAAATGATTTTGGTATTAAGAATGTATGAAAATTTCGAGGGTAACCCGGGCCCTTAACGCGAGGCAACGCGTGCACGTATACTAAGTAACCATGCCAAAGCGCAGCGCTCAGAGTCAGTGTTGTAAGTACTTAATTAAAATCAGTGTTATTTTATCGTGTAACAAGAAAATACATGTAAGTAGTACTAATAAATACTTAAATAAACGGCAGGCACTACCGAGGCCAAGACGAGCCAATTATATTCAATACTAACCGGCATGTACTGCGACCGCGAGTCAATAAACGTACAATGTGTTTGGACTGAGAGTCTTTATACACAATCTATAATATTATGTATGCTTCATCAGTTCTATAAATAGAATAATTATTATAGAACTAGGTATATGTTTGCCGGATTGGGGGAAACATCTGCAGGTGATTACTGCAATTATTTAATTAACCGGCATGTTCTAGTACAAAAAAAAACGACACTTGACCTCGACACTTTTTTATTAGTACCTGCATGTTAGTGGCAGAGGGCGCTGCGCGTTGATAGTATTCCTGTGCGTCAATAGATGGCGTTTTTTAAATAATTTTTTGAGTATCTAAATTATGTACAGATTTTTTTAACTTAAGAAATAACTCCGTTCCATTCGGGTGTCCTTTGACACCTCTCAAGTTTTTTCTGATAAATTTTTGTTAAGACACCTACACATCAAATTAAACCTCGTTTAATAGCCTTCTAATCTGATAATAAACTTTTAGATAAAGTTAAATGAAAAAAACTAAAAGAAGAGGATAATATACTCAGACAAAATTTCAATCTCAACTTTATTTTTTAAAACATCAAAACCTTTAAACAAAACAACATTTTTTTTAATTAAATTGTTGTCAAACACATCTACGGTGCTCATTTAATCATGCCACGTAGACACTTTACCAGAGACGAAATGTAAATTAGAGCAGTGGGCTGTGGGCATGATTTAAGCTGGCGCTACCCAAATTCGGTTTCTGAAGCAATGACGACCAGTCAGCACACTTAGTTTTGTCACACCTTGTATAAGAAAACTAAGTTCAACAAATTACTTGAAAGAACGAATGTTTTACTTGTTTTCTACATTTGAATTTCGGGAAAATACATACAATAATTTTTGTTAAAAAAACCGTTAAAGCAGTTTTTTTGTTTTTAATATCTATTTAAAGATCAACCCCATTAAGAAGACGAACCGCTGGCAACACAATCACCCTGAGGTAGCACAGTTCAACGGAAACATACCGGATCTATCGTATTTCGATGCCCAATTCTTTAAAGTGCATTATCGTCTATGTAACAATATGGACCCGATGGGTCGTAAAATCCTTGAGCAATCTTACCAAGCCATTTATGATGCAGGTATGGTAAAATAATTTAACAATCACTGATAAGTGATAAAATTATTATGTTACTATTATTGAATTTATTTACGTTTTTTTTTTACGAAAATGTTGAATACTCATACAACTTTTAGGTAAATCAAATCATACAAAATATGACTTGCTAATTTTTTTTGCTATGGATCCACATTTATAGTCACAGAAGGCCAACTGACTAACCAAATTTTATTTTTTATTCAGGTATTAGTCCCGAACATTTGTCGGGAAAGAAAGTTGGTGTTTACATTGGAACATGTTTCTCCGAAACGGAAAAGGCAGCTTTCTATATAGCCAGCTCTAGAACAGGATTTGGTATAGCCGGGTAAGAAAAAAAACATAAATTTTACTCAATAGTTTACAGAATTTATGAAAAAATTGATCTATACTTAAAAAATAACCTACATCGACAATTAGCAAAAGAATTGGCAGCAGCTTGAGAGAGCGCACATCTGAGACACGACTGAAGTTAGACAATCTTGTTTCACATAGACAAGTCTGTCTAACTGCAGTCTAAAGACAGTTGTGTCTAGCATGTGGCGCACACCTAAGTCAAGACTGTCTTGACTACGATGACGCAATGCTTACAATTGTATATTCATTCAGTAGCAGAATGAAGTTCACCGAAGCTGCTGTGATAAGCATCCTAGTAATGCGTGCAAAACGGCGCAGACAACGGAAATATTGGGTACACCCCATATACAGTGAAAGATTGTTAAAAGGAAAGTTCTATTTATTGTTTGATCAACTAAGGCTTTATCCCCGAAAGTTTTTCAAGTACCTACTTTCGAATGAATGTACCTTTGATAATTTGTTGAAATTGTTGCAACCTTACATTACTTAAGTATCACATCATACACTCATTTTCGCAAAGCTATACCGGCTTCTGAACGACTAGCATTGACGTGAAATCTTTTTTTAAGTTTGTTAAAAAGCACAAAAAATGTTGTATTACGTAATACTTACTGAAAAATATATTTTGAGTCTATTGCGAGCAATTCTGAAAGATTTTATAGATATAGATAGAAAAGTTCTCATTTGGATAAAAATAACTTCAAAAATAAACAGGAAAGACTCGACGGGAAAGATAGTATAGTATAGTACTTGGATCGCTGGTCGAGTTCCTCTTTTTGGTCGTATTAATTGTTTATGTTTTGACACATGTGATTAAAATTGTCAGAATCCAATTTTGAAATCTAGAAGTATTTAAAAATAAATTATGTCAGCCAGCGCGAGGCACATTCCATTCATAATCTTAGTGAAACCCGACGAATTTGATATAATATATTGAAACCTGTCCCGTCCGTCTCTTTGCTTTGCAGTTGAACTACTGGTAGTTATGTCTATTGTGGTTAGACAGTTTTGTCGTAGATGTGCGCGCTTGCATACATTTCAAAGGGAAGCCGACAGTCGTTAGTCAGACTTGTCGCGACTCGCATTAGTCAACTTTGTCTATTAGACGTCTTGTCTCAAATGTGCGCATCTAGTGCATTTTGCTATGCGATAGTCTGTCTAACTACAGTCGTGTCTTAGGTGTGCGGTCGCACTAACTGACAACCATAATTGTCAGTTAAAGCTGCGCGTCCACTGGATTGGAATCGGAGCGTACAGAGCGGACGGAGCATCGTCATTTACGAAATGCCGATGGGGTGCGTCTACTGCATTCGGATTCAGTATCGGCAATCTAGGTTTTTTGTAAAGCAACTTTCATTTATTTATTTATTTATTTATTTATTTATTTAAAAAGGACACCTGCATTTTCATCGCCTATCACACATCGCAAACACGTCAGTTGGCTGTTGAAAAGTTCGGTTTTCGAATAAGGCGTTCACTGCGGATGACGTCATCAGCACAAATACGGGTATCGGAAATACCGCAGAAATACCGAACCAGTGCACTTAGTACCACAGAAATCAACACAAATCAAGCAACAAATCCATCCGCCCCATACGCGCCGATTTCGACCCGGTGGACACGCAGCTTTACAGCTGCTGTAAGTCATCAATTTCTGTTTGTCAATGTTTTAATTTAACTGATGTCAACTGATTTGAAAGTATTTAATTATGATGATTTAATTATACATTCAATCAAAATTACATGCATCTGTGTCTTATACCGACGTAACTAGCGTTGAACACTTTCATACTATTATGATATTTTTAGATGTAACAAGAGTATGTTCGCCAACCGTATTTCTTACTGGCTTAATGCAAAGGGTCCATCCATGTCGGTGGATGAAGCTTGCTGTAGTTCCTTAGCCAGTTTGGAGTTGGCTTATAACGCCATTGCTCGTGGAGATTGTGAAGCTGCTATTGTTGGTGGTGCTTATTTGTGCTTACATCCACAGTCTTCTGTGCACTATGGAAGGTAAATAAGAAAACGTTACATTTTTTTATGCTCCCAAAATAATCTTTAAATTCGTCATTCGTCGATCGGGGGAAAACGAGACACAATAGATATTCTATTGTGTCTCGGACGCTGGTCGTTGGTGACCGTATGGGGCATGATGAATTAATGGTATAATGAAACAATAAAATTAAATTGATTATTAATCTGAAATACTTCTATTTTGTCAAAAAATATAATATCATGATCTTTTTCGCTATTTTTATTGTGCAGAATCATGAATTTAAGTATGGATGGCAAGACCAAATCTTTTGATACGGATGCCGCTGGTTGCGCTAAATCAGAAGCCATTAATGTTTTATTCCTACAAAAAGCTAAAGATGCACTGAGGTAAATAAAATTATTAATATGTGATTATATTGAATAACTGCTTCCGTTGTTTATGAAAGTAAATAAAAAATATTATTTTTAAGGATATACGCTGATGTGGTCCATGTGAAATCTGAATACACTTCCCTTATAAATGCTGAAACTGGTCCAAGATTTGGATTTTGTCGTAATCCTAAAGATACAACCAAGTTCTTAAATGAATTCTATCAGTATGCTAATATCTCTCCTCAAGCCATTGAATACGTCGAAGCTTTTGGTTCAGGTAACATTGAAAACTAATATACTATAAGAGAAGTTGATTCCTAGGCAGATGGTGGATCTAAGTAATTTGATCAAATCCATCAGACAGATACAGTATATTATAAGTCTATGGATCACAGCTAACATTGAAAATTGAATTGACACAAGCCGACCAAAAGACGTAGGTCCGTCAACTGCCTAGGAATCAATTGGTAAATCGAATTTAGAAAATTTTGCGGTAAATGTAAAAGTATTATTAAAAGAGTAACTTGCAAAATATAATGACTCGGGTTACAATTTTTTTTTCCGAAAAAAATTATATTTTTTTAGTTATTTATATTATATGTGATGTGGTCTCTCAGGGTAAGATTCAAAGGTTGTTTTCATTAAATAACATATTTAAAAAACTAATTTTGATAATATATATTGAAATAAAACTATCAAACTCACTGCTCACTTCGTTTATTCATTCAATGATTCTCTCTTTACAATTCACACCAACACATTTCACTATGTTCACACTGTTTAATACTTTAACTTTTTCACCGTTAAACACTAATACACCGGAGTCACAACTTCCATGAAATCTAAGATACTCGCCACGATCCAACTCGATCGACTGCTCACACTCGAATGAGCCCCTCAAGACTGTCAAGCCCTCTTAAGTAAAGATGGCGCCTCGACCCCACTCAAAGCACGCGCGCCCTCTGCTCTGATTGGTCCATTACAATTTAATTCAAACCAAGATATTTAGAGCTAGTAAAAATATGACAAACTAAATTAAATTTACTTAAGAATTTTACAATGATCACTGTATTTTACAATCATTTCTAAAGCAATATAATCGTGAAGAATCAACACTTCAAACAATCGGAAAATAACTAGACTCATGACTACTCATGACTTCCTCTGACATTTAGGAATCAAAAATAACTAATTCATGACTTTCTCTAAAATTCAGCGATCAGAAATCAACTAGACTCATGACTTCCTCCGACATATCTAACATTCGTCCATCCTGACAAATGTCGCGACCTCGCGAACATAATATTGTGATTGGCCATTATGAGTACAGACCAAATTATTTACCTAATTGTGTCATGCGCACCTTGCACGTTCATATAGTCATGATATTATGTACAATGTACATACTTTACAAAATTACAAATGTACATTGTATACTTTGCAAATTAATAGTTGTAGCAATATGTGCACCTTGCTCGTTCATATAGTTATATTATGATGTTATGTACACCTTGAACATACTTTAAAACTGAACACCTAATACTTGTAAGAATATGTGCACCTTAATTGTTCATATAGTCATATTATAATATTTTATTTGTTTATTTATTTATATCGGGCTACATAGGCCCATACAATATATACTTTAAAGACTAACATACATATAAATTACACTTTATCACGAGTTAACGGCGACGTGACGCGCGCTTCATTCCGGAGTCTCCCCCGGAACCTTCGGTAAACCACACCAGTCGGCCAGAATTCCTCCGCTTCAAAGGTCGACAGAAGATGCATCGGTACTCTCACCAAAAAGAAACTGAAGTTGACCTTGTGGCGAGACTGCATGTCTTCTCACTGATGTAGTCCACGACGTCCTCGACCTCCATGGACCAGTGCAGGCGGGATATGTACAGGGGCGTCGCAGGGACCTCGCCCCGCAGACGCAGCTCAGGTACATATGGCACGGTGCCGCGATGGTTGCGGGCGGCGGGCTTCTTCTTCCTCTCCACCAGTATATTATGTACACCTTGTACATACATACTTTACAAATGAACACTGTATACTTTGCTTTGCAAACTAATAGTTGTAACAATAATGTGCACTTTGCACGTTCATATAGTCATATTATAATATGTACACCTTGTACATACTTTACAAATGAACACTATACAAGGCCTGTCACACTCGCGCTGTAGGCATCGAACTGTAAGTACCCCCCGAGAGGGGCACATCATAAGGGACTCACAAGCGAGCGATGACGCAAGCGCAATATTTTTCATCGCGTATCGACTATATACTGATCATAAAGGAATTCAACTCATGATACAGGTTTAATCGCTGTGACAAAATCGTTTTAAATCTTATAAAATGAACAATTAAAAAAAAAGGCCAATGAAATATGTATTTGAATAAAGTATTTAAATACAAAAGTAGACAAACATAGCAAATAAACCAATTTCATACAAAAAATACACAAACTACACAGAAATAAACTCAAGTTACTATGTTCAAATTCCTGCACCATAATCGAATATAAAAGTACTATAAAATATAGGCCGGGTTACTAAAACTTGATATTACTACAAAAAGGTTTGCTACTCGTACCAATCAAATAGTAATCAAAAAAATATTATTTTGTTTTTTTAAAAGGCGAAAACCTTGATTTCGTAAGAAAAGGTACGCGTTATGCGATAGAACGAAAGCGGAGATGTAGGTAAATATTGTAGGCGCCTAGCACTGCGCGGTCGGAATTTGAACCCCATAGTATCGTAATATGAGTCGTTATTTCTTTAAACCGGTTTCGTTAGTGGGAACTCAGTTGGCACCACCAATATATATTCTGTGACTATACCTTGCTTTGCAAATTAATAGTTGTAACAATATGTGCACCTTGCACGTTCATATATCTGCACCTTGCACGCTCACACATCTGCACCTTGCACGTTCATAATATAATATGTGCACCTTGCACGTTCATTTATTACAGTCATATTATAATAGTCGCGCTCGTTTCATTCTTCAACTACGCATATGCGGCCTTTTTTTCGCAGTTTGGCAACTGACTGTCAACTTCATAATTGTGTCATGTTCATACAATCTCTGTCAGATCAACAACTCCCGAACCACCATCGCGTTGCAAAAGTCAATCAAGAATCGGACCGTCCACGCTCCATAATATAAAGATTTCAAAACGGGGCTCTGACAATTTCCAGTGAATATGTCATAGTTTCAAATTCGTAAGTAACAAGTTAACAACTCTAGCGACGACTTTCGCCATAATACGTCAAATTTAAAAATTTCAACATCAGTTCCAAGTCGGCATACTCTAATTCTGTCTACTCTGACTTGGGATAGCGAGCAAGAACCCTGTCAACTGTCTGGACCTTAATACCAATATTAAAAGTAGTTAAACCTGATGAACCTCGTATCACTTCCTTTCCAAGATATTTTGTCAACTTAAAGACCTTTCCTAGACTTCCACAAACACGAAGTTTCAAGGCTAAAATTAGCTAAATCGGCTTAGTGGTTCTCAAGTTTCAACAAGTCTTACAGAATTGAAAATTCACCTTTATTTAAATAGGTTTGATAACTACTGAAAATTCCGAAAATTGCGCCATTACAAAATCCATGGATAATTTCCTTTCCCAACTAATATGAAATAAAAGTTAAAGCAGTCAATCATAATCATCGACCTGTTTTCAGCTCATTGATTATTATTATAGTAGCTAGCAAGCTATCATAATCCTTTTCTCAATTTCAATCAATTTTCAAATTCGAACCATGATATTCACTTAATTTTAAATGTACCCACACTTTACATTACAACAGTTCTCACAAGCATATTTTCTTGTTTCCTGGCTTTCTAAAAGCCTGAAACACCCTTTTTTCTTCTTTGGGCGAAATTCAACGAAAATTTGGGTTCAACAACCCTCGATCTTACAAGGAAAATTTGAAAACTAGGTTAGGTTAACCTGACCCAAACCTAACCTAACCTAAACATAAACGTAACCTGGTTAAGCTAGCTATAAGTTATAACCATAATAAAATCTATAACCATAATGAAGAAAATTTGAAGACCTACCCGGTATTGGGCAGATGGCCACTGCATCGCCCCACCGGGTGGACAACCCACTAACACCTGCCATGGGTCACAGAGGGACGTCTGAACACCAACGATTGGAACATTGGAAGAACACTGTAGTAGTGTAATAAGAAGTATGTACTTCTATATAACCCAATGTCTTATATTTTAATAAACAGTCTTATTGTAACACTCGCTCGTTTTACTCGTCTCCTAAACACACCCTACATGGCGACCCTGCCATCGGGTTTCGCGCCGCGAATATGAGACTCTCCGTATAAGGGATGGAAATTTCTGTGCAGTGCTAGAGACAGAGAACTGATTTAATTTAATTTAAATTATGGCGTTCAATTTTCGTTCGCGTTACGGTGTGTACGTGTTTCAAGTTAAAACGGAGACAGTACTTTTCGGTAAAAATGGGCAAACAACAATCGAAGGAGGAGACCGTGATTGTCCAGAATGCAGTTGGCAGTAATCAAGCTGGAATAGAAGAATTCCGTTTTCATGTCACCACCACTAATATTTTGCTGGCCATCATCGTGCTGATGTTTGGCTTGGGATTCCTGTACAGCGTGTACCGAATATATAAGCGATGCCACATGGGATGGATAGCCTCGGAAATAAACAGGAATAATTTCCGGAGGTCCTTTTTTCGCCAGCAGCAGCCCGCCGCAGCTATAGAGGAGCAGCCCAATCAACCCAAGGCCTATTTCCCGAAGGTGTAAAAAAAAAGTGTCGGAGTGAAAAATAAAGTGTTCCGTTTACGTGCCGTACGTGCGTATAAAATGCGTAAATTTTTTGTGTTAAATCGTATAATATAATCGTACTTAAATCATAATATATTTATAATTACGTCTCGCGTCGCGCAGCCCAATGTAGAGACTTTATTGAACTCTAAGTTATTAATTGTGTATTCCTTATTTTACTGTGTACTCATGCTTAATTATTGTAATTTTTTACGTGCTTAAAATGTTTTAGAGTTATAACCTATACAAAAATAAATTAATTCTCCGTTTGGTGGTAATTTGGTAAGTTATGAACATTTCTTTAGAAAAATTATATGAGGAATTAAAAGAAATTAGGACATATTTAATAAAAATTGGACCGAATAGACGTGTAGGGAATATATTAACTGTTAAGCTCAATGAGGCAATTGTTATTTATAGTGAATATTCTAGTTGGTTGGAAATTTTTACAGAAAACTTAAGGAAAGGAAAAATTAAATCGGAAGACGTTCCATTTTATGAAAATTATAGAAAAAATTTTGAATTATTGTATAAAGATTTTAAATTTGTGTCAGCATAAAAATATTGATATTGAGTCTCAATATAGCAACATGGATACTTTTGAATTAAAAACGGCCTTGAGTTTATTACCTGTTATGTCTGATGATGAGACAAGCATTAAGCAATTAATAGATAATATTAAGTATTACGATTCTTTATTAACTAAACCAGAGTGTAAGAAAAATTTAATTAAATTTGTTTTAAAAAGCAGATTATCTCAACAAGCTAAGTTGCGTCTTCAAGACGATTACACTACAGTTGATAATTTAATAATTGATATGAATAAAGAATTATTACCCAAAAAGGGTGCAACTGCAATTCAAAATAAATTGCAAAAAATAAGGCAAAATGAAATGTCTATTTCTGACTATGGAAAGCAAATTACAGAATTATTTGTAGACCTTACAATATCACAGGCTAACGGAAACTCAGAATGCTACACTATTTTAAAACCGATAAATGAAAAACAGGCAATTAAACAGTTTTCCGATGGCTTGCGAAATCGTAGGCTCAGTACTATAATTTCAGCTAGAAATTACAACTCCCTGAAAGATGCCATACAAGCAGCCCAGGATGAGGAGACTTCATCATCAGCAGCTGGAGAGGTGCTGGGTATGTACAAAAGAAATTTCTTTTATAATAGACATTTTGGCAACAATCCTAGGTTTTTACGTCCTTCACGTAATTATCGAGTGTCTTCATATAGAGGTCATAACAATAGGCCTCAAGGACACTCGCAGCCATCGAGCAGCACATGGCAGCAGTCAACGTCGCGAGGTCGAGGGCACCTTACCCGCGGCTATCCCCGGAACAATCGAGGTACGTTTTATAATTACCGCGGAAATCGAGGAATTCGCAGAAACACGGTTAATGTAATTAATGAAAATCAAAATTCTTCTTTAGATGAGCCTCGACTAGATAAGTTTTTTCGTGACTAAAGAAAAGCATTCAATTATGGCCAGTAATAATAGTAATTGTTTTATTCAATTATTAATTTCTCCATGCAATAAAACTTATTCATTCTTGGTCGATTCGGGCGCGTCGTTATGTGCTATATCATATAAACATATTATAGAGTTAGGCATTCCATTCCATAAAGAGAATGTAATTATAAACGGACTAGGTGGAGAAGTTCAAACTATGGGCTATGCTTACATTCCAATATCATTTAATGGAAGTGTAATTAATCATAAGTTCTTTGTATTTAATGCCTTGCCAATTTTGTCAAACGGAATTTTAGGTCGAGATTTCTTAAATAGGTTTGGCGCGTGTTTAGACTTTGAGAAAAATATTTTACAATTAAAATTAGAAAATCAAATTATTTCACTACCTATTACTAATAATTATAATGTAAATATTTTAGAGATACCGCCCCGGAGCGAATCCATACATTTTATTCCAACCGAATTTAAATCGGATTGCATTGTTTGTTCAGAAGAATTACAAGACGGCATTTATTTGGCTAGTTCCGCAGCGAGACCGATTAGCGGAAAAATACCGATAAAAATTTTGAATACTACAGAAAAAATGGTAACACTGTCGAATTTAAACCCTCAAATATATGACCTTAGGGATTACGATATTTGCACTTTTAACGAAAATGAGAATAATTCGGAAAGAGTAAAGAAATTGTTTTCTTTGTTAAATATAAATAAATTAAATAAATTAGAGTTTGAGAGTATTCAAAATATTTGTGCGAAGTACGCAGATATTTTTTATTTGCCAGGAGATAAATTAAAAACAACTGATATTTACACTCATAATATTTCTTTAAAATCAAATGCTAAGCCAGTGTTTTCAAAGCCTTACCGATTGCCTAGAAGCCAGAAGGAGGAAATTAAACAACAAATCAGTAACATGCTTAAAGAAGGAATAATAGAGCCTAGTAAAAGCGACTGGTCGAGCCCAATATTGTTAGTTCCTAAAAAAGTAGATGAAACGGGTAGGAAAAAATGGCGCTTGGTAGTAGATTACCGTAAATTAAATGATCGCATAGAAGATGACAAGTATCCGCTCCCAGATATGACAGAGATATTAGAATCCTTGTCTGGAAGTATTTATTTCACACATTTGGACTTGTACCAAGGTTATTATAACGTTAATTTAGATAAAGATAGTAGAAAATTTACTGCTTTTAATTCAGGTCAATATCAGATGACCAGAATGCCAATGGGTTTAAAAACAAGTCCCGGTTCATTCTCTAGAATGATGAATTTAGCTATGTCAGGTTTAAATTATGAAAAATGTTTAATTTATCTGGATGACGTCATTGTATTTGGTAGAAGTTTAGAAAATCACAACAAAAATCTACAGGATGTTTTTGAAAGATTGAGAAAAGTAAATTTAAAATTAAATCCTTCTAAATGTACATTTCTTAAAAAACAAATTTTATACTTAGGTAATTTAATATCGAATAAAGGTATATTGCCAGATCCTGATAAAGTAAATACTGTTAAAAATTATCCCTGTCCACAAAATGCCGACGAAGTGAAGAGATTTGTCGCGTTCACAAATTACTACAGAAAGTTTATACCTAAATTTGCTGAGATTGCCCAACCTTTAAATCAACTTTGTAAAAAAAATTCTAATTTCTTTTGGAGTGAAAAGTGTCAGGAGTCTTTTGAAAAACTTAAAGAATGTATAATATCACCCCCTGTGTTAGATTATCCAGATTTTACCGAACAAAATCATTTTATACTAGAAACTGATGCGTCAAATAAGGCGATTGGAGCAATTTTATCAAATAAAAATGGAAGACCTGTAGCATTTACTAGTAGGACTCTAAATAAGGCCGAATCAAACTATCCTGTTATAGAGAAAGAGCTATTGGCAATCGTTTGGGCCGTAAAACATTTTCGACCTTATTTGTATGGTCAATATTTTAAAATCAGAACGGATCATAAACCTTTAGTTTATCTGTTTGGAATGAAAGATCCATCCAGCAGACTTATGAAGTTTAGGTTAATTTTAGAAGAATACAATTTTGATGTAGAGTACGTTAAGGGTTCAAGTAATACAGCGGCAGACGCTTTATCTAGGATAGTGATATCGTCAAAGGAATTGATAGAAATGAATAAGAATATAGTGAATGTTATGACTCGAGCTCAGTCAAGAAAAATTAATAAACCTGATCCTTCAGCGTTGGATATAGTACGTCCGGACTTGAGGCCTGCGCAACCGAAAGTCGTGAGTACTCATATCAAACCTGCGGAGTCAGTAGAACTACGTGTGATAGATAAAGATAATTTAAAGAAGAGTAGAAAATTAGGAAATATAAATAAAGAAAGTAAGACGTTTTGTTATGATGAAGAGAAAAAGATAATTTATATTAAATATCTATGCTCTGATTCACGAATAACGCGATGCGAATTTGTGAAAGAACTAGATTGTTTTTGTAAATCAATTAATGTCAATGAAGTATGTATAATTAAAAAGGATGATAATAAAGAATTTATAAAGAAATTAGTTAAAGAAATTAAGTCATTAAAAAATTGGACCGGTCCTCGTGTGTGTATATTAAATAATGTAAAAACTATATACAATAAAGATGATAGAAAAGTTATTTTAAATGATTTCCATCTCCTGCCTAGCAGTGGCCATGCAGGCATGAGAAGGATGACCAATAATATAAAGAAGTATTATTATTGGCCTGGACTAGACAACGATGTTAGAAATTATGTTAGGCGTTGTGAAAAATGTCAGCGTCAGAAATATTCGTTACCCATAAAAGAACCAATGAATATAACAACGACAGCTCATTCAGCATTCGAAAAGGTATATTTAGATTTGGTAGGACCATTTGAAGTTGATAATAATAATTACTCATATGCTCTAACGTTACAATGCGAACTTACAAAGTATGTCGAAGCGTATCCCTTGTTTTCGAAAAGAGCAGAGGAAGTAGCGAAAAGTTTTGTTAATAATTTTATACTTAGATATGGAGTACCGAGAGAAATAACTACAGACAGAGGGAAGGAGTTCATTGCATCGACATTTCAAGAGGTATGTAAATTACTAAATATAAAACAATTAAATTCGACCGCTTATCACCACCAGTCTCTAGGAGCTTTGGAAGTGTCACATAAAAACTTAAATGCTTTTCTTCGTTTACAAACTGAAAATCACCCTGAGACATGGAGCAGTTGGCTTCCATTTTGGTCTTTTGCATTTAACACTACAGTCCACACAGAGACTAATTTCACGCCTTTTGAATTAGTTTTTGGGAAGAAATGTTCACTTCCTAGTAATTTAACCTTAGAGTTAGACCCTCTTTACAACTATGATGACTATCCTTTGGAACTTAAATATCGCTTACAAATGTGCCACAAAGAGGCTAGAAATAATTTAATAAAATCAAAAGAAAAAAGGAAAGTAGTTTATGATAAGTATACTAACCCAATAAGTTATAAGGAAAATGATTTAATTTTATTAAAAAATGAATCAGGTACTAAGTTAAGTTCTATATACTCAGGTCCATATAAAGTAGTGAAAGATAATTCACCAAACGTAGAGATAATTAAAAATGGAAAAAATGAAATAGTGCATAAAAATCGCACAAAACTTTTTATTGAATAATTTTATTTTAATGTAAACATTATATACTAAATATTATATTAAATGTAACCTAAAATAATGTAGCCATAATTTTTTTTGTACTTATAAAAATGTAATCGCATATGCTTAAAAAAAATGTAACCATTTATTATTGTAACATTTTTTTTTTCTTTTGGATGGGTGGTGTAGTAGTGTAATAAGAAGTATGTACTTCTATATAACCCAATGTCTTATATTTTAATAAACAGTCTTATTGTAACACTCGCTCGTTTTACTCGTCTCCTAAACACACCCTACAACACCATATGGACCAGCTGCTCTCACGGCCTGCCCAACATCCAGCCCACAAAGCAAGTACCATAGGGTGGTTCCAGATGTTCCTCCATAACCTTAGAGAAACACATGTTGAATTTCCTATTGTTCAAAATTGTTTTACCTATTTATTGACAACACGTCCCATCTTCAAGCTTCCTTGCTACACCTGACAAAACCAGAAGAATGTTTATTATTGCAACAAAATCGTATTATTACAGTTAGTGAAGGAATTATCAGTCTTGACTCTTTACATTTACTTTTGTGGGTAAACCGATTCAACCATACCTCAGAAGATCTAATAAAATCCGCCATTGTCCAATACAATCCGCGATCATGGCGCTTAACAACTATAAAATTGTTAAGTGTTAAGGCCCATAAAATGTTAAAATTCATCCTAAGATCTAGTTCCTCCTCAAACATTACAGTAGTAATATTCCGACACTGCACCCTGGCACCCTGGTGTAATATTTTAGCACTTATTCCAGTATAATATACTTCCATAGTGTGGCACCAATACAACACTTGATATTATAGTTATAAACCAATTTATTCAAAAAGATCTATCAGGTTATAACACTCGAAACAAAAACCTCTAAAGTAAACAATTATTGTGAAGCACCACATTACATGCCCTTGACTGTGTCTGTTCAAATCCATCTATGTCCTTTCAATCCATACGTTAGGTACATAATAAATTATGTGTACCTGGGTAAAATAGCACAGAATTGTATAAATTCTTTCTATCCTTGTCTATAATATAATGTTTTCCACCAACAAGTACTGTAAAAACAATTATATCTCCATCAGCCCGTTTACTCAATCAATTGTAAAAGCAACTCTTAATCAGAACTGCTAAAAATTAAGAATTTAAGCGACAATTTAAATATTAACTTAATAGTAAGCCAAACAATATTAAACAAAAACTATCTAGCCACAGGTTATCAGACTCTAAACTCATCTCAATATGATGATATATTTTATTAAATCCGTGAATGACTCTTTCGTGTTTAAATATCAATTTTCCAGTCTTCCAAATATTTCATTGTTTGCGTCTTTTGTTAAACTAAAAACAAAACGAATACCACTAAAATGAAGTAATGTATTACACCGCAATATCAATAGATCGTACGACAAGATTGCCACATCTAGTACATCTAGTAATACGACATCTATGGCACTATTTTTACGCAAGTTTCCACCAACTACCCGCAATACTTGTAATTTTTATTTTTTGTTGGAAAACAAATCTGCACTTGTACTTGTAATGTAAATTTACATTAAGCCATTTCTGCAGTGTTATTTTGTGCTATTATGAATTTTTCTGTAAAGTTTCATACTTTATAATCCGAACTCCCGTACACAGCTCGCTTACAGTCAGTGAATAATAATTACTGTTGTTGAACCATTGTGTATCATTTGTGAAAGGAAACAAAATCCTAGATTATTGTAAGCACATTTACATTAAATACAAACACTTTGTAAATTGTCTATGGCTACAAGTTCTCGGGAAGAATACTCTCAATTGACGAAAATGTAAGCAGCTTATTAACACTAATGACAAATCTAATAAAATGGCCACGTCTATTAAAAACCATGATTTATATCGCATCTTCCACACTTCACAGTACACAATTTAAAATGAGTAAACTTTAGTTTCCGCTAATCAAATCCTTGTCCGTTACAAAACAAAATCGTGTTGAATTTGCTTTAATTCGTTTTAAACAAAATCGTTTAAATTACGATTCAACGGAGTCACAGTAGTACACTACAGCTTTATTAGTCCAATCTCAATTTTTAAACACCTTCACTGCGTAAGCCAATTTGTACGATCTGCCATATTGGCGTTACGAGACCGAAAAGCACTCTTATCTTTCCTTTCGCAATGACGCACTGAGACTCTTCAGATCTCGTACGAGTGGCTTCCTTAAAACCTTAACAATGAATGTATCTTGTAGTATGTGGTTCCGCCCGGAGATAGCAGTAAAAATGATTAAGAAAATAAGGGCCTCGTAATTGCACAATTCAACAAAATATACGAGTTCATTTGGATCCCGTAATCACATTTTGGTTAAATATCGATAAATCAAAGTGATGGAAATTGAACAATTCAAAAATATCGATATTATTTATTGAAGTGAAGGTAGCAAGTAACAAAACATTCAATGTTTTTCATTAAAATATGATGAACAAAGTTTTCTTGCATTTATTACAAAACCCTTTTGTTTTTTTTTTTGTCGGCCTCTCTGCTCGTCATTGTCTGGCCTTCCCATAATAACAACCAACACAGCGTCCCTTTTTTACTATATTTTATTGTGTATTTATGTTCGGATACTACAATGTCTCACTATTATCATATTTTTTTGTCAAAATGCTTTCCCTTGAATTTCTGAATTAAACTATCAAAAAATATCTTTTTCGATAGCACGACATACACAACACTAACTAATTTCCAGGTGCGCGTCGTACGAGTGTTAATGGAACTCGTAACGCACTAGATGTAGACTTCCACCATATTGTCGCTACGAGACGCATTAGGTCTCGTACGACCTTATTGACAAAAATATTGCTAACAATATACCTAATCAACGTATAGAAAACCAATTAACCAGGACGAGTAAAACATACAAATTCACCTCCGAACCGGATGAAAGTCACAAGCGAGATTCATAAGGTCTCGTACCGCAGCGAACGTATTAAAACAAAACTATTGTACTAATATTTTCAAGCAGAACAAAGATTTTCTGATATGATTTAAAAGTTTTGTAATTACGTTTCCAATTTTCAAAGTTCAAACCACGTTAAACAAAAGCCCTTCAGGGCCTTACCTGCCTTTTCAACCAATTGAAACTTGCACCACGTAAATTCAAAATCCACACCTCAATATTTTGCACTATACTTCTCAATGTTGGGTTCAAAAATACATTTGACAACCTATGTCGTGAACCTGCAGACGTTGATCTTCTGTTTTGATGATGCGAGTCCACCACCGAACGATTCATCCTCTCACGTGTTCCTTCACTTTCACTCTTCAGTCATTCTTGGGCGTGAGATACCACGAAGGATCGCTTTTCCTTTGTGGCGTACCGCTTCTGAATTGAAATAAAACTATCAAACTCACTGCTCACTTCGTTTATTCATTCAATGATTCTCTCTTTACAATTCACACCAACACATTTCACTATGTTCACACTGTTTAATACTTTAACTTTTTCACCGTTAAACACTAATACACCGGAGTCACAACTTCCATGAAATCTAAGATACTCGCCACGATCCAACTCGATCGACTGCTCACACTCGAATGAGCCCCTCAAGACTGTCAAGCCCTCTTAAGTAAAGATGGCGCCTCGACCCCACTCAAAGCACGCGCGCCCTCTGCTCTGATTGGTCCATTACAATTTAATTCAAACCAAGATATTTAGAGCTAGTAAAAATATGACAAACTAAATTAAATTTACTTAAGAATTTTACAATGATCACTGTATTTTACAATCATTTCTAAAGCAATATAATCGTGAAGAATCAACACTTCAAACAATCGGAAAATAACTAGACTCATGACTACTCATGACTTCCTCTGACATTTAGGAATCAAAAATAACTAATTCATGACTTTCTCTAAAATTCAGCGATCAGAAATCAACTAGACTCATGACTTCCTCCGACATATCTAACAATATTTTAATTTTTACTAGCTGTACCTGAGGCTGACAAATCTGAACTGGAGGCTATTGACGAAGTTTTTTGTAAGGAAAGGAAAAAACCTTTGTTAGTTGGAAGTGTTATGTCTAATATTGGATACAACGAGGCGGCATCAGGAATAACAGCTATAACGAAAGTGAGTCGTGACTCGTGTGAAGTGTCAAATATAATAATATGATCTTTGATGAAGCTACTAAAGCTTTAATTTTAGTTTTTAATAGCATTTAAATACTTTATTTGATTATTATGATAATTTTTGAATGAAAATGGTTTGATTTGTTAGCTTTATAGACGTCCACCCAAATTAGATTACGTTAATATTTTTGTAAATTATAATAATATGAATATCATAAAAAAATATTGCGTTGAACCATACTATCATAAATTTTCAGGTGCTCTTAGGTTATTATCACGGTAAACTAGCGGCCAATTTGCATTACGAGTCTCCTCGAATAGACATTCCAGCACTAAATGAAGGTCGTATAAAAATTGTGGACAACCACGAAAAGTTTCATCGAACGTTCGCTGCTGTTAACAGTTTGTCCATCACTGGTACCAACGGTCATGTTCTACTGCATGGACACTATAAGCCTAAAGTGAGTTTTTTAACATAAGTACCTAATATTTTTAGGGTTCCATACCCAAAGGGTAAAAATGGGACCCTATTACTAAGACTTCATTGTCTGTCCGTCTTCTGTCCGTCTGTCTGTCTGTCGCCAGGCTGTATCTCAAGAACCACTATAGCTAGACTTCTGAAATTTTCACAGATTGTGTATATCTGTTGCCGCTATAGCAACAAATACTAAAAACAAAATAATATTAATATTTAAGGGGGCTGCCATACAACAAACGTGATTTTTTCGGCCTCTTTTGCTCGATATCAATAATGGCAAAAGGTAGGCACTTGAAATTTTCACAAAGGCCTTAAATGTATGTATACTTTAATAATTAATAATAATATTTAAATAAAATAAAAATTTAAGGGGGACTCCCATAAAAAAACATAATTAGGGTTCCGTAGACAACAAGGAACCCTTACAGTTTCGGTCTGTCCGAATATTAAGTTTTAAAGTGGAAAAAATCGTTAGGGTCCAGTGTCCCCCCTTCTACCAGCTAAACGGTTGCTTCTGGAAATGTGAAAAAATTCACGGGAGTAGGAAATATGCTGAATTTAAAAGGAAAACTATCACGGCTAAGTTGACTTCATAAGTTATTGAGTAATAGTCGATCAACTAAAAAAAATGTGTTCGGCGAAGTATAAAGGAACTTTTTGTTCAAATTCCTTTGAGATGATGTTGTTAGTAGTGTAAAACATGTTATAAATGTACATTCATTAACCATACATAAATTTTCAAAAACTAGCGGTGCTACGGAACCCCACATTGCGCGTGGCCCGACACGCACTTGGCCGGTTTTTTTGGCCTAATTTTGCTCTATAACGGTACGGAACCCTTCGTGCGCGAGTCCAACTCGCACTTGACCGATTTTATTTATTTTGTATCCGGCAAACGTTGTTTTGCCATTTAAAGTATTTCTACTTCATCAGTAATTAATACAAAATCTTACCCCCCCCCCCTTTTGTCCCCTAAGAGGGGTGGGGGGAAAACTGATGCTAAGTTGGAAAAAGAGTTAATAATATGACGTAAGTCCATTAAAGAAAAAATTTAATACAAAATCTGACCCCCTTTTGGGTCCCCTTAGAGGGGTGGGGGGGAAAGTTTATACACCAGATGTTGAGTTGCAAGAAGGCAAAAATATATCTGCGAAAACCGTACGCAAATCGGATCAGTAGTTTTCGTGTTAAAGCAAAAGTTTTATACAAAATCTAGCCCCCTCTTTCGTCCCCTTAGAGGGGTGGGGGGAAAATTTTTATACACCAGATGTTAAGTTAGAAGAAGACAAATATATTTGCGAAAACCGCATTCAAATCAGATCAGTAGTTTTCGTGTGATAGTGGAACAAACATACAGACAGACAGACAGACAGACAAAAACTAACCACAGTTTTGGCTTCTATAGCGATGTGAACCTCCTGCTTATTATTTTTTGAATATCATTAATGTACAGAATTCACATTTCTACAGTTTTATTATATGTATAGATAGTTAAGGAACAATTACTTCTCTTCCTTTTTTTACAATTCGTTACATTTTTTACCCACGAATTGAAAGAAAGATTATATTATATACATTTTACAAAATCATTAAATATTTTCACCTCTAGAAGATTGAAATTGCATTTTGTAGATAATCATCAAGTCCGTAAACAATTTAAAATTAGGAATTATAAAATATAGTTTTTATAAGTATAATATAATATTATTTTTATAGTTTACCACCGTCCACCACAAAATCATAATAATACGTAGACTATAAAAATACGAACTATATAATCAATAAATTACAAAATCAATACAATAGACGAATAAATTGATACTTATTTCTACAGAATAGATAATTGAATCATATACGGTAGAAGATAGACAGAATTACTAGATTAAAAAAGTGAACCATAATAATTTCTATTTAAGGACCTTAACCGATACAAAACAAATATACCACGCATAGTACTTTTATCAGGAAGACAGGTGAGTTCAGTGAAAAAAATTATTGACGACTTGAAGTCACGACCTATAGACCCCGAGGAGCATGCTTTGCTTCATAATATTCACGAGACAAATATTTCCGGACATTTGGGACGAGGTTTTGTAATACTGGGTAATTATTATTTTGTAATCATGTATTAATTAAAATATTGGGGACCTGCAGGACAGGCTGCACCTAGTGCAGGTCCAATGTCGACACTAAGTACGATATTGTAATAATATGGTATGAAAATAAGTGAATTAATAATGATGAATATTGAAAAGTTCAATGTTTTAGTACACATCGTAACTTATGATTTCTGAGATATGATTAAAACATTAGAGTTTACTCTAAATGTATTACAATTTGATATTCAATTTAAGATACAAATGAAAAGGACGAAACTGTTAGTCTATGCGAAGTTAGCGATTACTATGACTATGTTAAACGCCCGCTGTGGTTCGTGTACAGCGGAATGGGCTCGCAGTGGCCTGGAATGGGAAAAGAGCTTATGCGTATTCCTATTTTTTCTGCTGCTATTGAGAGGTAAGGACTGTTTGAAAATAAATTTGGTTACTTTATAACAACCACAAAGCGCAATTTTTAAAAGCTTATGTCACTACTATTAAACCCATGCACGGTAAAAAATTAAATCTTCCAAAGATTTTTGAAAGGAATTAAGGAAAAAAAAAACCATGAGCAGGATCAAAAATAAAATATAATATTATGTCCATGATATTTTATAGATGTCACCAGGTGCTTAAACCTAAAGGCGTTAATATAGTTGATATCATAACTTCGGAAGATAAGAACATTTTTGACAACATACTGCACTCTTTTGTCGGTATTACCGCCATACAAATTGGGCTAACTGATGTCTTGCGAGCAATGGATATACATCCTGATAACATCATAGGTAAATCAATACAAAATTAATGTGTTCCTTCTAGTATTCTAATCTGTAATATAACAGAAAAGAAGAAATATAAATATTGTAAAGTTCATTCATATTATGTAAGTTGTAAGTAATAGATGAAATGTAAATATTGTCAAGTATAACAAACAAACTTATTTCACCAGGACACAGTTTGGGTGAAATTGGATGCTCCTATGCCGATGGCTGTTTTACGACTGAAGAAACAATTCTTTGTTCTTACAGCCGAGGCTTAGTCTCAATTCAAACACCTTTAATTCGTGGATCAATGGCAGCTGTTGGGCTTGGATATAAAGAGGTTTTAAGCACTTTCTATCGTTCATTATTATCTGCCTATTAATTAATAGCTATGTCCACATTGTGCAATTTAATCTTCAATTTTCGTCATCTTCTTTTTATTCAACTTTCGTTTGACATATTCAATAATTGAATGCGTCAAAATCCACCCGCGTTGAAAGAAATTGTCATAGTGAGCGCTACGATTTCACCGCGCGTCACAGGCATGCCTCACGTTCGCTGTTGACTACGCTATAACGCATGCCCTTGACGAAAAGAAAAAGGCAAAATGTGGACAAAGCCAATTATCACTTTATCCATCTGTTTTTCATGATGAAAGTCTGTAAATGATTTGACTGCCACAAATTTACGTTTCAGATTGTAAACCTCATTCCTCCAGAAATAGAGGTTGCTTGTCACAACTCCCCTCAATCCTGTACAATTTCCGGGCCAGTAGAGATAATGAGTGAATTTGTTAAAAGTCTAACCGCAAAAAAAATATTTGCCAAAGAAGTACCGTGCTCAAATATAGCATACCATTCCCGATATATTGCTGATGCTGGTAATAATTTCTATTAATTTATATTCTTTTCATTTATGAAAGTAAAAGAATATTTTGTAGTAAGAGAAAATATTATATGATATCTAACTTAATTTATATTGGCGATATAAGAAAATGTTATTTTTTAAATTTCTTTAGGACCTGGTCTGCGCGATTATATGAGTGAACTTATCAAAACTCCAAAACTTCGAAGTCCACGTTGGCTTTCGACATCAGTGCCACAAGAAAAGTGGGGTGAACCAGCAGCTAAATATTGTTCAGCTGAATATCACACTAACAATTTACTGGTAAATACAGTTCAACGTATTTTCATAATAATATTAATTAGCCTTTATCATTCATCAAATCAATATTATGTCTGCTCTGCAGAACTCTGTGTTATTCGAAGAGACGTCGCAGCTAATTCCATCTGATGCAGTGTTAATTGAGATTGCCCCTCACGGTCTCCTGCAAGCTATCCTAAAACGATCCTTACCGGAGTCTTGCCGACTTTTGCCACTAACTCGTCGTGGACATCCAGACAATGTACAAATGGTACTTGAGACGGTGGGAAAGTAAGCAATTTTACAATCTCATTTTAGTTGATTTCAAGTTGAGGACTGAGGTACATAATATATCGACTGCTCCTAGGTAGACTATCGTAACGTCAAAAAGACAACTTTACAGGAGGAGCGTTTGAAGTTGGAAATCGGAACCACGACTTTATTTTTTAACCGATTGTTATAAAATTTGCATGAGCAACAACAATAGTATTAGGTATTAACTAATGCAATATAATACTATATTATTAGCTTGGTTTAGCTAATATTGTTGTTACGATATTATTCTTTGGAAAATCTATAACAAAAATTATTGCAACTAACACTAACCATAGTCTACGTTGAAATATTTCCTTTGCAAAATATTGTAACGTTTACTTACTATACTATCCGGGGGACTTTAACGTTTTTTTATGGTATGTAAGACGTCATAATTTACAGGGGAATTGCCAAATTCGAATTTATAGTATGTATGAGAAAATGAATTATTATAAATTAACGTTTCTGAAAAAAAAGTGTGAAATACCTTTAAAAATTGTTTTAAAAATTTTAAAAGTAGGTTGTTGCACGAATTATACTGTTAATGTGCAAAAAAGTGCTAAAATATAGTAAGTAATCAACTTAATTGGCTTGCAAAGCGTCATCAGTAGCAAAAATTATAACAATTAATATTTTGTAACCTTCTTAAAATTCATAATATGATTAGCTTTATAACTTAAGAGTATCCATTACAATCCATACTTCAATACCAATATTATAATAACTGCAAAAATCTGTCTCTGTCCGTTACCTCTTCACACTCAAACAAGGAAAATCTTTTGATTTTCATGACATTTGGTATAAAAATACTTGGAGTCCTGGGCAAGGAAATTTTTATCCCGAGATGGGAAGAATCCTACCTCCTTTACTATAATATTATGGTCTTCGCGAGACAAACGAATTGTTTTGCTCTACGGAGTTGTGGGCATCAACTAGGAAATCTTAAACACTACTAGATATATTAATTTCATGTCACTGATTTTTGTGAAGGCCTGTGATCAATTATTATTATTTCTTTATCGCTATCACATATTACGAACAATAGCTCCTGCGAACCGGATATACGTTGAAGAAATGGGATGGCTAACTAGAGTGCTATGTCTCAATTAATGCGTAAAGCCTTGCGTGAGAAAATGTTTTCTTTCAAAAGTAAAACGAAACTTGTCCAGACTTTAGTATACTTCAACAGACCGCAGAAATATCGACACCTTCGCGATGTGATATTAGAGAAAAGTGCTCCAAATTCATTTTCATGGATAGCTATCACAACCAACGCGTCCATCCTGGCTAAGCTAAAAATAAAAACAAGACTCTTTACCACATGCTTCAGATGTATTTTAGAATACTATGGACATATTACATCCAGAAAGAAAGGATACAATATGTATTAAAATAGTCATTGGCAAGACCGAGGGAAAAAGACCGCGGGGCCGCAGTCCCATGCGTTAACTCCGATCAAATACGCACCTCAATTATTGAGTCCATCGTCTACGACGCTCTTCAAGTGGCTCAAGATAGGAAAAGCTGGCTTAACATTATTAGACGGAAGCTTATATAAAGTGGAGGTCACGACCCTCTGACATGAGGAATATGACTGCAGGAAGAGGATCACTTGGGATTCTAGTAAAAGTTCTTGAAAAAATTTCAGGAAGAAAAAAGAGATCATGAAATATAAACTAAGTACAATCTATATCCATACTTATATTATTTTAAATGCAATGTGTGTTCGTTTATTTGTCCATGGGCATGATCCTCTTCACGCCTAAACCACTGTACCGTTTTTTCTGATAAAGGACATAGGATACTTTTATCCCAGAAAAACGTTCCATTCCCGGGCGACAAACGGGTAAAAACAAGTGTTGAAGTCCAAGGGGAAGTTTTAGAGTTCCAAAGAGTATGTTGTTTGAGCACCTTTATTAATGTAAGTTTACAAAATATGTTCGTTAACGTGTTCACGAGTACGAGTTGCTAAATGCACTGCTAATTGCTATACATTGTTACAATAAAATAATTTGACACCACATGCATAATGACGACACGGCGGGCGGGTCAACGTATTACGTTTACATAATATATTGTACAAACCGTACAACAAGTTAGACTTGAATAAGCTTAACATTCTCAATAGAGCGCGATAGTATTTCAGTACGATGCAGCACCTATAACTCTACAAGGCGAAGATTCAGCCTTACGTGGAATGCTGTTCTCATCTCTGGGCAAGGGCTACAAAATACCAACTATTCCCTCTGGATAGTAACCAACAAAGGGCCGCTTGGATTGTAGCCAGCTATAGTGTTTCAAACAAGCTAGACCCCTTGGAATTATGCTCAGATGTGGCTTCGCACTGCATTTTCTATCTGCTGTATCAAGGTACTTCGTAATCACATCTCTTGCAACATTTCGCCATCGTTCCACGGGAAAATTTACTATCTTGATGATCACAGTAAATCTGAAACAAACTGCCGCCAGCAGTATTTGCGGACCAATACGAGCTGAAAATCTGAAGAAGAGATCGACCTTAAAAGGCTGGCAACGTATTTGCAACACTTCTGATGTTGCGAGTGTCCATGGGTTGTCCAGTTGCTTCCCATCAGGTGCTCCTTTGCCCCCTAATTTCATAAATAATAGTTGTAATAAAAGAAATAGATCGGTAAAGTATCGTATGTAAATAAATAATACGACGTAGAACGTAGTAAGATATAGATACAATAAATAAAAAATAATAGTTTCCGTAGTAGAATATTGTATAATTTACATACAATATTTAACTTATGTGAAATTCCAACGAACAAAATCGTAAGTCACACTTAAAATATATTTTTCAAAAGAATGTCCAATAGTTTACTATTGTAAGTAGTACAAATTATAGTTTACGTTAGTCTTTATCCGGCGTAGACAATCGCAACTGATACATAATATGTATAAATTCGGGCATCTGCTCCCCTATTACTCCGCGTAGACTATCGCCAAGGGACTTACGATAAATAACGTCGGAGGCGTTTGGAACATACTACAGTTTACGTTTCGAAAAAGGCAGTTATAGTTCGAATTTAATATTTTTTCTTGAAGATCCTAAAAGATCTAGCATAATTCTATGCATTTTCGCAAAAAACCGAAATTTGCCATTTTGTGGCTTACGATAGTCTACCAAGGAGCAGTCGATATATTATTATAATATTGTAAATTATTTACTACTGTCTTTAGTTATTTTAATATTTATTTTGTTACTATTTGCTAACGGTTTAATATACTGTAATATAGTGTATACTCTTTGTGTGGTTACTACAAATTGAGACACCTTGAGCTGTAAACAATGGCAGCTGTTCTTACTAGTACGGCTGCCAATGTTTCCCATATCAGTGTACTTTGTTTAAATAGGAAATACATAATGTGTTCCTCTGATTGTGAAAAATTGTAATGAAATTGAATAAATTTATTATTATTATTTTATTGTAAATTATTTTAATTTTTTATTATTTTAAGAGGGGCTAATAAGATCACGATTGCTCGGTTTTGTGTTACAGTCTTTCAATGGAGGGTTTCTTGCCGAAAGTAAAAGCATTGTATCCAAAAATAGAGTTTCCAGTTTCAACGTCGACCCCTATGTTATCGCATTTGGTTGAATGGGCACATCAAGAAAAATGGTATTAAAGTGTTTTTTTTTACAATTCACTAAACATTTTGAGTTACCCTGGAAAGTTGACAATCAATTATTTATATTATACAAAGATTAGATAGATTCATCAGAACGTAAAGAATTATATACTATTATACAATTATTATAGATGTTGACCTGTCAAACTTATCACACTTTTCTTTATTTAACATAAAGTGAATTTTTTGATACATGTATAATTTATCAAACACTACAGTAATTTTATAAAAGATGTACTATTGTGCTATGTCTTTAGGAACTTAGCCCTATACGCTGCTGCAAACAGAAGAACAGCTGCTGGCTCAAAATACATTATATCAACACACGACGACGAACACAGTTACTTAAAGGGGCATGTCATCGGAGGTAATTATCAATTATATAATAAAAAGCGGCCAAGTGCGAGTTGGACTCGCCCATGGAGGGTTCCGCAGCAGCAATAAGGTTTATTTTTATGAAATTAAAATATTTTTGATTTATTTTTATATTTCAGTCGATTTAATGAAATTTAGATTAAGGTTTACTATTTATGACGTATAAAAAAACTACTGGCTAGATCTCGTTCAAACCAATTTTAGTTGGTAGTTTTTATAGTAATCTACATCATATATTTTTTTTACAATTATCATGCCTCTACTTTAGAAATTAGAGGGGGGGAGGGACACACATTTTTCCACTTTGGAAGAGTCTCTCTCGCAAACTATTCAGGTTAGAAAAAAATGATATTAGAAACCTCAATATGATTTTTGGAGACCTATCCATAGATACCCCACACGCATAGGTTAGATGAAAAAAAAAATTTTTGTTTCAGTTGTACTTTACTATTTATGACGTATAAAAAAACTACTGGCTAGATCTCATTCAAACCAATTTTCGTTGGTAGTTTTTATAGTAATCTACATCATATATTTTTTTTAGAATTATCATGCCTCTACTTTAGAAATTAGATGGGGGGGGACACACATTTTTCCACTTTGGAAGAGTCTCTCTCGCAAACTATTCAGGTTAGAAAAAAATGATATGAGAAACCTCAATATGATTTTTGGAGACCTATCCAAAGATACCCCACACGCATAGGTTAGATGAAAAAAAAATTTTTTGTTTCAGTTGTACCTATGGGGACCCCTAAAATTTTTAATATTTTTTCCATTTTTGCATCAAAATATTAATGCGGTTTACAGATTACATCTGCTTACCAAGTTTCAATAGTATAGCTCTAATAGTTTCGGAGAAAAGTCGCTGTGACATACGGACGGACGGACGGACGGACGGACGGACGGACGGACGGACGGACGGACGGACAGACAGACAGACAGACAGACATGACGAATCTATAAGGGTTCCTTTTTTGCCATTTTGGCTACGGAACCCTAAAAATGCATTTTCAAATGTGTTAGTTGCGCTAAAACTCGAAAACGTCTGAATGGATTGGGCTGATTTTAGACTTAAAATATTCGTAGATGTCCAGGGAAGGTTTTAAAGTGACACGAATTTCACCGGGACAGCTAGTGATAATATAAAAACATCTACTAATATTTTGTGCATAGAATTATATTAATTCTATGTTACCGTTATCTGAAGATAGTATTAGAATGTACTATCAACTATCAAGACACGTAATGAATTCATAACATTATTTCTATAGTATTATCAACAGCAATATTGCCCTCCAGTTTTTAGGGTTCCGTAGCCAAAATGGCAAAAAGGAACCTTTATAGATTCGTCATGTCTGTCTGTCTGTCTGTCTGTCCGTCCGTCCGTCCGTCCGTCCGTCCGTCCGTCCGTCCGTCCGTCCGTCCGTATGTCACAGCCACTTTTCTCCGAAACTATTAGAGCTATACTATTGAAACTTGGTAAGCAGATGTAGTCTGTAAACCGCATTAAGATTTTGATGCAAAAATGGAAAAAATATTAAAAATTTTAGGGGTCCCCATAGGTACAACTGAAACAAAAAATTTTTTTTTTCATCTAACCTATGCGTGTGGGGTATCTGTGGATAGGTCTCCAAAAATCATATTGAGGTTTCTCATATCATTTTTTTCTAACCTGAATAGTTTGCGAGAGAGACTCTTCCAAAGTGGAAAAATGTGTGTCCCCCCCCCTCTAATTTCTAAAGTAGAGGCATGATAATTCTAAAAAAAAATATATGATGTAGATTACTATAAAAACTACAAACGAAAATTGGTTTGAACGAGATCTAGCCAGTATTTTTTTTTATACGTCATAAATAGTAAAGTACAACTGAAACAAAAAAATTTTTTTTTCATCTAACCTATGCGTGTGGGGTATCTATGGATAGGTCTCCAAAAATCATATTGAGGTTTCTCATATCATTTTTTTCTAACCTGAATAGTTTGCGAGAGAGACTCTTCCAAAGTGGAAAAATGTGTGTCCCCCCCCCCCCTCTAATTTCTAAAGTAGAGGCATGATAATTCTAAAAAAAATATATGATGTAGATTACTATAAAAACTACCAACGAAAATTGGTTTGAACGAGATCTAGCCAGTAGTTTTTTTTATACGTCATAAATAGTAAAGTACAACTGAAACAAAAAATTTTTTTTTCATCTAACCTATGCGTGTGCGGTATCTATGCATAGGTCTCCAAAAATCATATTGAGGTTTCTCATATTATTTTTTTCTAACCTGAATAGTTTGCGAGAGAGACTCTTCCAAAGTGGAAAAATGTGTGTCCCCCCCCCTCTAATTTCTAAAGTAGAGGCATGCTAATTCTAAAAAAAATATATGATGTAGATTACTATAAAAACTACCAACGAAATTTGGTTTGAACGAGATCTAGCCAGTAGTTTTTTTATACGTCATAAATAGTAAACCTTAATCTAAATTTCATTAAATCGACTGAAACATAAAAATAAATCAAAAATATTTTAATTTCATAAAAATAAACCTTATTGCTGCTGCGGAACCCTCCATGGGCGAGTCCAACTCGCACTTGGCCGCTTTTTTGTGAAATTGTTTTTATGTAAGTAATTATTTTTTATCGAAGCATAGCTTTGACCTATATTGCCATTTAAAGCCTGCTATATTCTATTTTGTAATTCATAATTTTAGGTAAAAATAGATATCCGTTTGCTGCAGCTCTAGTGTCCGTATGGGATACCTTTGCCATGAGTTTAAAATATTTAAAGCCAAAATCACTGTCGGTGCAATTCTCAGACATTTATTTCTACTCACAACCTGTGCTACATGATCAGCGGCAGTTACGTATCAGTGTCACACTACATCGAGGAAGTGGGAGATTTGAGGTATTAAAAATCTATTACAATAAACTACCTACTGTAAACAGTAGCTACATATTATAATATAAATGAGTGATATTAATATAAATAAAAGTAAATATATGAATATTTATAATTTACCTACAAAATTTTCGTTTTACAGTTTAAACGTCATTTTTAGGGTTCCGTAGCCAAAATGGCAAAAAACGAAACCCTTATAGATTCGTCATGTCTGTCTGTCTGTCTGTCTGTCTGTCTGTCCGTGCGTCCGTATATCACAGCCACTTTTCTCCGAAACTATTAGAGCTATACTATTGAAACTTGGTAAGTAGATGTAGTCTGTGAACCGCATTAAGATTTTGATGCAAAAATGGAAAAATTATTAAAAATTTTAGGGGTCCCCATAGGTCCAACTGAAACAAAAAAAAATTTTTTCATCTAACCTATGCGTGTGGGGTATCTATGGATAAGTCTCCAAAAAACATATTGAGGTTTCACATATCATTTTTTTCTAACCTGAATAGTTTGCGAGAGAGACTCTTCCAAAATGGTAAAATGTGTGTCCCCCCCCCTCTAATTTCTAAAGTAGGGGCACGATAATTCTAAAAAAATATATATGATGTAGATTACTATAAAAACTACCAACGAAAATTGGTTTGAACGAGATCTAGCCAGTAGTTTTTTTATATGTCATAAATGGTAAACCTTAATCTAAATTTCATTAAATCGACTGAAACATAAAAATAAACCTTATTGCTGCTGCGGAACCCTTCATGGGCGAGTCCAACTCGCACTTGGCCGCTTTTTTTAAATGTTTGTTTATTTAATAAATTAAGTTTATTTCATTAAAATTTATTTCATTATTATTAAAAGAGTTATTCTACCAGTCTATCAAAAGTAAATATTGTGTTTGCTTTTTTTAATTTTTCACTTTCACGTTTTCATATTGTGATAATATTTTGATTTGCCTAATTTGAAAAAAAAAATTAACTTTTCTTTTTTCAGGTTATGAACCAAAACTCCATGGTGATCCAAGGAATTATCTCTAGTGATAACATTATCTCTAGGGATACTGTGCCGACACTCAACTCTCAAACTAATGTTGACGCCAAGGATGTATATCAACTTCTGTATGCCAGAGATTTTCAATACAAGTATGTCAAAAAAATATATGATTATTGATTGTGTCCCTTACCATAACGCTCTCACATTCTATAATAATATTATTATTTAATCTATAGTTGCGTTCCCTGCAGTTTTTAATTTTTTTAGGAGTAGAAGAAATAGCAATATAGAATTTTAAAAATTATAATTTTGTACAGAAATATTCGAGATTGATAATTGAAGTAACGTTCGAAATAAGTAATATTATTGAAAAAATTCTTGATTTTTTTAGATGTGATTTCCAAAGCATACACAGTATTAATGAATCTTTATCTGAGGCTCAAATAGAATGGAAAGAAAACTGGGTGACATTCTTAGATGGCATTTTCCAACTGAATATTTTAAGGCGGAACCATGATACAGTCTCTAAATTAAATTTTATAAAAAAGTTAGTAATCGACGTGGAAAAACATAACAAAATTGAACCGGTAAAGAAGAATGGATTGTTGTTAATGGATGCAAATGTATTAGAAGTATATGACAGCACCATGTAAGTTTCCAATTTTATTTGTCTTTTTGTAATAATAATAATTACTGTTAAGGTGACGCCTTGATAATTTGGCTGTAGCGATGTCCATTTTTCTCAACAATGACTAAAGCTAAGAAATTAAAGTTCACTGTCAGTATTCATCATGTCTTTGTCTTTGAATTACCCATAGCATAACACGATTGGTCGACCTCTGTAAAAAAAAGGATTCCTATTTTTCCAACAGAGGAGAGTGCTATAAGCTTCCAAAATTTGTACATAAATTGGTTCTAGTATACACTTTAATTTGTCCATAGCTTATATGAAATCTATTTATGGTTTTTAAATTACGCGACAAAAACCATTTTGTCGCTACGCCCTTTCAATTTTTTGCTGTTCCATTGTTTGTTTTCTATGAGCGGCCGGGCCAGCCTCGCATAGAAAACAAGCAATCTAAAACACATCCAACACGGTTTTTTACTTTAACATGGCGTCACCTTAACACATAATCTATGCATATTTCTATATAATAAATGATCAAACGAACTTACCAAGTGAAGTTCGATCATTATTATATGAGTCGCTTCATTCAAAGATATATTAACCAAGTAGTCCTTTGTCTATCTGCTAGGCAATCGCGTTTTTTAAAGACGTATGTAGGTAGTTGAAAAAATAACTTCCCACTTCGGTTACTCGCTCCTTGACGCGCCTCATTATGTTTAGAGAGAGGTAATGCAAAAAATCTTTCTTTCTTTCTTTGGGTACTGCAGCAAACATAGTTTCTTGCAGACTGGGTGGGAGGGAGATTATATCTTTGAATGAAGCGACTCATATAATAAAGATCGAACTTCACTTGGTAAGTTCGTTTGATCATTTATTATATTTCTTCGCTTCATTCTTCGATATATTAACCAAGTAGATTTTCAGAGTAACGAAAGAAAGATTTTTTACAAAATACTTAGAATTTATATATACTTATATTATACATTATGAATAGTAATCATTATATTCGAGAAAATTTTTTAACATTATGCCCATAAATAATAATAATAGTCGAAACAAAACTTAAGAGACCTCTATGGTTTTGTGATTCAAATGATAACGTACTGGGATCATGGTGATTAAGATTATATAACTGATTCAGCGAAACTTTGTTCGTCGATAAAATTATGGCTTAGGAAAAAAGCGAAAGTATTGGAGTCACTAGTCCTGCCTGTCGACTGTCGTCTTACTAATAGGTCCAGTATCAATCCCCGTGTCGGCGCTCGACGTGTCGACGCCGCGCCGCTCTCGCACAGCACCTGCTTTATCCAGCGGTTATTACCGAATGGGAGGTGGCTGTTCTGTGCAGAGCGTTAAACCCGTACTGTAGCATTATCCTATTTAATATAATCTTGAATAACCATCGCAGGGCGTAATAACTTAAATATTATAACTTCTTCTTCTCTTTTTTTTTTTTTATAAGAGTTACATAATTTAAGAACATCCGATCACGCTCAGGAGTTTGTCTTTGTAATATAAATTTCGAATATTTTAAAAGTTAAAACCGTATTTTTTATTTTGCCGAGTTTTATTAATAGGCAGAAAGTTTTAAGTCAATGATCAGTATTCAGTAGGTACAGAGTGCAAGAAAAAACAAATAATTTATAAGTGGATCCTGGGTACTACACTAGGTACTCAGGTATGGGCTAGGAATTAGAATGTTTACCGGAAAGCTTCTTTCAAAAGACACTTTAAACATTCATCTAAGCCAATGTCACCATCCAATAATATCAACATTGTTCATAAACAATGACAGTGCACAGTGACATGGCTGTAGAAGATATCGTTTTACAGCCATTGTCAAATTGTTTGGCAAGGTTCTGATGAAGCAGACGAAGATCTCTGTAATAATTCTATTAACTAATGAGATTGAAGAGAGTATTTACCTAAAATCTAAGTCGAAGTAGAGCATTTTAGAATAAATTTTAAGGCGTCTACTGTTATAACTCATAACTGTGTCCGGCCCTGTGGTCGTCGACTCGTCGATAGTGTGATTATTGCATATTACAAATTACAATTACAATATGATTAAAATTAGAGAATATTGTGTTCTCGGTCCAGCAGGATAAATATTTATACTTACACTTATATTATTCAAGATTAAGTGTCATTATGTTATCGTATTTATCATTGCATTTATTTAGCATTAAAAATTTTAATCGCTGAAAACCAGTTGCATTCCGCGACGGGGGTCAGAAATCAGGTGTCAGAACACCTATCAGTTGAGGTAGCTCACGAATAGTACACTGATTTAACTGTTCTATATTATTTCGTTTTTAATAGGCTTATATTATTATTATATAATATATCTAATATGTAGGTACATAAAATTCTCGTATCACGGTGTGCGTAGTTGAACTCCTCTGAAACGGCTCGACCGATTTTCGTGAATCTTAGCGAGCATATCGGCTAGGGTTGAGAATCGGACAACCTCAATTATTTTTATATTGATGAGTGTATTTTTGAATAAATAATAGTAAAATGTTACAACTCGAGACTGACGGCGACCATTGTTTGTACGATGGGATAGCAATCATAGACGTCATGGTGACATACTTACTAAGTCACTTCAATAAAATAATATGGGCAAAATACTTTATATGGTAAAACAACATTTGCCGAGACATCTAGTTATGTTATAATAATATGTATTGTAAGCGTTAAGACTTAAATATTTACATATTTGTTGTGGATTTAATACACCCATGGCACTATTAACAATAAAACTTAAACAAATTATTATTTTTAACAAAAAATTAAAACCGACTTCCAGGGTAAAAACAATAATAATTTATAATGAACAAAAAAGTGTTAAATAATTCTTACTCTTTAAAGTGCCTTATGCATAATTCTCCTAAACCTCAACTATTTCTGTACACAATCTACATTATTTTGAAGACGGTACCAGCTATAAGAATGCTGAGTTGTATGACAAAATATTTTTAATATTTAAGACTGGTACCGACTTCAAAATAATGTAGATTGTGTACAGAAATAGTTGAGGTTTAGGAGAATTATGCATAAGGCACTTTAAAGAGTAAGAATTATTTAACACTTTTTTGTTCATTATAAATTATTATTGTTTTTACCCTGGAAGTCGGTTTTAATTTTTTGTTAAAAATAATAATTTCACTCTTTTAAGTGATTTATAAGCTGGTTTTCTGCACAGACTAATATGTGTTATGCTTAGTTACTTTGGATCCAGGATACACTTTCATGATATTATGAGAACTCATTGTCTGATATCACTACTTCAGAATTGCTTACTTAACTCCAAGCATATACCACTGTATACCTAATGTATTTGCTTGGCGTTAATCAAGCAATAATAAAATTAATGTTTATGTACGCCTGTCTTTAAAGGCTCTAAAGTTCTGTTCAGTGACTTTCCATCATTCATGAAAACAACTCAACATTATTAGATGACGCCCGCAACTTCGTTGCGCCAAAATTCGTTTATCGCGCGGAAACTTAAAAATTTTCCGGGATAAAAATATCCTATCCTATGTCCTTTCTAGGGACTCAAAGTATCTCCATGCCAAATTTCAGCAAAATCGGTTCAGCTGTTCGAGCGTGAAGAGGTAACAAACGGTCAGACTGATAGACAGACAGACAGACACACTTTCGCATTTATAATATTTGTATGGATGCTCAAATGTAACTAAAATCGTCCTTATAAATTTTAAGAATAACTTTCCTCATAGATCTTATGATCAAGTTGCTAACTCGGTAACCTAAACACCAAGGTCGAGTCATTTACATTGAAATAACATTATAATTTTTTAAATCGTTCGACAAATTCGGGCTTTGTTCTTAAAGACGATTAAAAGTAACAATAATAGGGTTATAATTAGATAACTCATGGTGTGATGATGATGATGAATGTAACTTGCATAGTAGCATATGCTTTCAGTTCTTAAACCGACTCCGAAACCCCCAAACTTGTATATATAAGGAATCCGGAGTTCTCTTAGCACCTTCGGAACCATGGTATAACTAATTTTAAAATCTTGCTTTTTGGTAGCACATACTTAGGTTACTTCTCATAAAATCGAAATCATTATATTATGTTTCCATATAAATTTGGAGGAGTTCCCTCGATTACTCACGGATGTATGGTGGAATGGTGGTGATGATGATGATGATAAATTTAATTTGCATATTAGTATATGCTTTCAGTTCTTAAGACAACGCCGAAACCCCCAAACATGTATCTATTAGGAGTAAGGAGTTCTGTTCACCACCTTCGAACCATGGTATATCCTGGTGCAAAATCTTACTTTTTGGTAACATATGCCTGAAATACTTCATATGAAACCAAAAAAAACATATGTTTCCATTTGAATTTTGAGGAGTTCCCTCGATTACTCATGGATCCCATCATCAGGTCAACACTTTTCTGAACATTGCTTTTTGGTAGCATATGCTTAAGATACTTCTTATAAAATCGAAATCATTATAAGTTTCCATATAAATTTGGAGGAGTTCCCTCGATTACTCACGGATGTATGGTGGAATAGTGGTGATGATGATGATGATTAATTAAATTTGCATAGTAGTATATGCTTTCAGTTCTTAAGACAACGCCGAAACCCCCAAACATGTATCTATAAGGAGTAAGGAGTTCTGTTCACCACCTTCGAACCATGGTAAATCCTGGTGCAAAATCTTACTTTTTGGTAACATATGCCTGGAATACTTCATATGAAACCAAAAAAAAACATATGTTTCCATTTAAATTTTGAGGAGTTCCCTCGATTACTCATGGATCCCATCATCAGATCACCACTTTTGACAAAATGGGACCAAATTGGAGTGGAACCTAATATAACAAAAGAAAAATTTTGAAAATCGGTTCATAAACGGCGGAGTAATTGTTGAACATACATAAAAAAAAAAAAAAAAAAATATCCACAGACGAACGTATAACCTCCTCGTTTTTGGAAGTCGGTTAAAAAGGGGCGCCTGAGGCTGCGCCTAGAACACTGGTATTGCGAAAGCGTGGTAAGGCTAGTAGTGATAAAGCCTACTACGCCTGATCTGGTTTCCTTCTTTATATTTTTTGTGAGAATAAATGTAAGCGCATCTGATAGTCTGTACGTCAAGACTTGAGGCTTTAAATCTTTCAATCGAATAGTGAGTTAATAGGAACCAACAAGTAGCTGGCTTTTAAATTTATATTTTTTGACAGATATCCACTTTTGGATATTGCCTTGAAAGCCGTACGGTAATTTTCCAAACTAGCATGTCAAATAATTATTTAGAAATAAACTTACGAAGTGGATTCAAATTGAAAATAATTTTTAAAAAATTGTATTTAAAATATAATACAATATTTAATAGTTTGAAGAAAGGAAAATCTTTGAAATAAGGTAATCTTCGGTGGAGTTACACGAAGATATAGTTTTAAATTCTAATAATAATTTATTGATGTCATGATGTATAATACATTAAGCCAGTGGCCCCCAACCTGTTGTTGTTTTTGGAACGAAGTTCCCTATTTATTTATTTTTTAAGCGGGCCACAAACTTGTTTTGGTCTTGGTGTCGTGGGCCGCAACAAACATTTTTAGGTTTAAAAATAACGTTCAAAATCAACGATTTACTAGTGAACAAAAATAATTTACGAGTTACGACTTTCACGATTACTGCTGGTGGGCGTGAATTTCAAAATGCTTTAACATCACGCGGGCCACAAATAAAGTTCCGGTGGGCCGCAGGTTGGGAATAATAATTATAATAGTAACATCTATAAAATATGTATAAAAATAACTGTTAGCACTACGGCTGCGGTGTTGAGCATTTGTTCGCCTCAACGTTCTTCGAACTCGAAGGGGGTTGATTGTAGCGTTACAATACTAGTGGCGCCAGCCGACGGTTACCACAGTCCACATCTCTCCCCCCCCCCCCCCCTCCTTGACGGGTAACGGGAAGGGTTTGTCAGAGCCCGAAAAGTACCCGATTGATGATGGAATGTACTAATTTGTCTCTGAGAACAAATACTGGAATTATCCAGCGAAACCATAATAATCTCGGTCTGATATAACAAGGCTTATAATCTTGTCTTGTCTGATAGTATATTATCTGATAAGTCTGATAATAATTAATATCGAGATAAGTTAGATACTGGCGATAACTGATAGGTCTTATAATTTCGAGACATTGTCAGGTGAAATCTATAATGATAATAATCGATCGAAATAGAATCGAGCTGCAACACTTATTAGCAGGAATGTTTTATAAGCAATAGCTTATCTTAATCGTCTTTGTGATCCTTTAAAATCATAATCTGGCGAACCCAACAAGGGTTCACCTAACGTCAGTAGAAGCTCTGGATCTATCCGGATCTGGTCCGGTGCCGGTGGGTCAGAATCGACCGTTGGCACCTGGTTTAGGAGTGGGAAAACTTCTGGTTTATTCGTAACCTGATCGACCCGTATATCGGTCACTTCTAGTTATATTTCCCCGATAGTCTGGTCTTAGTGACCTAAAAAAATTATTGGGGTAGTTATATTGTTCGTTATAATCGACTTATTTGTCATATAAATTAATATTATGTTACAAAAAATATTGAGGGTAGTAACTATCACGTTACGAAGATATTAAGTAAGTTTCGTTATACACTCGCGGTGTATCCCGAATCCCAACATTGGTGCAAAATTTATTTAATAATAATAGTTACATACCGTCAGACATAATAAATTATAATCGTAGTTCTATATTTAGAACAAAAGGTGTGCGGGACGCGCATTGGTTGTTAACTGATAAGACTCGCAGTCAATGTAGTTATTAGCTCGAAATATTTTTGTATAAAATGGTAAAGATAATATTATAATAATTATGTAGTTCTACTTATAGAACAAAGAGCGCGGGGGAACGCGCGGTAGTTGCTCATTTTTATTTTTAAACATTGTCGGAGACTCCCAGTTAATCCATACTTTATGTTGATTTAAAGAATAACAATATATTTTAAATTTAACTAGTAATTAACTCGCAGTTAATCATCTCAAACCAGCCAACATATATTATAGTTCTATTTTTAGATATAACATCGTCAGAGACTCGCAGTCAATTCCGATGCATAAGAATTGCGTTTAGAGACTCGCAGTCAATCCACACATTATGGCGGTTTATAAAATAACTCGCAGTTGATTCAGACAAACCGGCCAATATATAGCTATTTTTATAGAAAAGCTGAAAAAAAAACATCGTCAGAGACTCGCAGTCAATTCCGATGCATATAAATTGTGTTTAGAGACTCGCAGTCAATCCACACATTATGGCAGTTTATAAAATAACTTAATATAATTAAGTACTTGCAGTAATTAACTTGCACTTATTTCCCCCAATCGGACAAACGTATAGTTCTATTTATAGAATAGGTAAAACATCGTCAGAGACTCGCAGTCAATTCCGATGCATATCCGATATAGATCCGATCCGATATAGATTGTGTAAAAGGACTCGCGGTCCAAACACACTGTACTTATTGACTCACAGTCGCAGTACATGCCGGTTAATTAAATAATTGCAGATGTTTCCCCCAATCCGGCAAACATATAGTTCTATAATAATTATTATATTTATAGAACAGATGAAGCATACATAATATTATAGATTGTGTAAGACTCTCAGTCCAAACACATTGTACGTTTATTGACTCGCGGTCGCAGTACATGCCGGTTAGTATTGAACATAATTGGCTCGTCTTGGCCTCGGTAGTGCCTGCCGTTTATTTAAGTATTTAATAGTACTTACATGTATTTTCTTGTTACACCATAAAATAACACTGATTTTAATTACAACACTGACTCAATCATCTTAAAAAAATAACCAATTTTCGTCTGAGCGCTGCGCTTTGGCATGGTTACTTAGTATACGTGCACGCGTTGCCTCGCGTTAACAAAGAATGAGGCGCGTTAAGGAGCGAGTAACCGAAGTGGGAAGTTATTTTTTCAACTACCTACATACGTCTTTAAAAAACGCGATTGCCTAGCAGATAGACAAAGGACTACTTGGTTAATATATCGAAGAATGAAGCGAAGAAATATAATAGCTGTAGACCAATTTTCCTTGTTTCGTCATAACTTTTACGAACCTACCTGTGATAGAGCGTGAGTGCACTACCATAATGTTTAGGTAGATAAGTAAAGAGCGCGGAACCCGCCGACAAACCGCTATGTGGTTTGGCGGGCTTATGGTGTTAAGTTTATTGTGAACACCTCAATAAAGGATTTATTATTATTATTATTTTGGTTTTAAGTTTTTCACTTCTCCACTAGGGGTGTTTTACTACAGTTGCGGGCTTGTGACCAAGCAACTTTAGATTAAATTTAAAATTACATAATCGACAAAAATTTCCTGACGATTCGGCATGTATTGAGTATAACAGCCTTTTGAAGGGTGATATATGTAAGTGGATGAATGTTGAGTGTTTCGAGGCTATGATGTAATGTTTTTGGGATGATTCCAGTACTTGATATAACTATTGGTATAGTTTTAACTACATTAACTTTCCATTGTGACTTCAGTTCAATTGTTAGGTCTGTGTATTTCGTGATTTTCATTGTGTGTGTGGTAGTGAGGTTGTGTGAATTAGGAATGGCGATGTCTATGAGGTAAACAGTTTTATTTCGTTTGTCATGGAGTGTTATGTCAGGTCTGTTATGGTGTACGGTCTATTATTATTATTATTATTATTATTATTATTATTATATTTTGTTCGTATTCTCAGTTCAATCATTTTTTCCAATGACATCAAGTTTTTCAGTTTCTTGCAATCACATAGTTTCCAATTACTTATGACATCGGGTGAAATATGTGTTGAAAAATGTTTGAATAAATCATTAGGTGAATTGTGGGTACCACCACATCTCCATTTGAACGTGCATAATATTATAACTTCTAAATTATTATACACTGTTATTGAAATTTTAAAATATACAATAAGACGTAAAAACAGAACAATATGCATTTGTTGCAAATATGCAAATGCATAAAATATTCCGATATCGTGTACTTAAACTGTAAATGATGAAATTAGATACAAATAATTAGTAACATACAACAAACAAATACATACAATACAATACAAAAACACTTTATTGTACACCAAAAATACAAAATAAAAATCATTTTACATAAGACAACATATTGCTGATACATACTAAGGTACCAGAAAAAGAGGTCGACCAGCAACACGTCGCGTTGGTCAGTCGATGTTGTACAAGTGGCCGGGAAACTATGGTTTAGAAAAGCTCATGATAGAGACATTTGGCAAATATTTGACTTTCTATTTTATGTTACTTTTCGTGGTTTGTAAGTAATAAAAGGCTTTTTTTTATTTTATTTAATAATTTATTGTGCACAAGAAACAATTACAATATAACAATATACACAGTAAAACGACACAAAGGGTCTGCTTATTTCTAATAGAAATCTCTTCCAGCAGAGACAGCAGATAGGACGTGCACTATTATTAAGAATACCTACATAATATATCAACACATACTCTAAATTAACTATATATAAAATATATTATACATATAAGATGCTATATCTATATAATAACATAATATTGTATACTGCGTGACTGGTGAGACATGTTCAATACTTGAGGACGTGATATTTGGCTATTATATTAGTTGGAAAAAAATAATATAAAAAAATAATATCAATTGATCACTGAGTAAATGTAGCTTAAAGTTAAATAATTATTTAATATTTACCCAACGCATGGACACCGCGAGCGGGAGGGGTAGTTGTGTGGTGTTTCTTTGGTAGCGCACGCCTCTGCACCGGCCGCATAGTATGCCTACTTGCCTAGCCGCGTAATTTACTTAGTATCCATGATTCATTAATTTTTGGGAAATTAAAAAAAAAAATTAAGAACCTAATTTTATTACATATTTATAATGAGAATCGAGTACTGAATACTCTCCTTAAATATCGGTATTGACTCACCAGTCATGCCGTATAAAAGAAATAAAAATATACTATATATATATATATATATATATATATATATATTTACATGGCTTGAGATAGGTAATACTCTTTCAAACGTCTTTTAAAAACTATCGCGAATGGTGTGAGGGAGCGAGTTCCACAATCTGACAGCATGAACAGTAAATGAGTAGGAGTAAAAGTTGGAACGATGTGAGGGGAGGGAAAGATTTGACCGGACGTTGGACCTACATGGGAGATCGGGAGAACGGGAAAAATTGAACCTCGAGAGGATTGTACAGAATGTTGTAAAGTAAGGACAGGATGTGAGAGTTACGGCGGAGACGGATTGGTAGCCACTTGAGCTTAGAACGATAGGCCGAGACATGATCCAACTTTCTCAAGCCAAACACTATTTTATTTTATTTATAATTAGTAACATCATTAAAAGATGCAATCCCTAAACTCTTTTCTCTTGTTTTTCAGTTGTGGAGGAGTAGTTCTAGAGGGTGTGAAGTTTATCGATTTACCTGTTATTAAAGAGAGAAGCGTTGTTTTAAGCAAACTAACTCAAGCACCGTTTTTTCCTATGAATGTTTCTGCTGTAAGATTTCTTAAAATTATTATATACCTAACCCATGCATGGCAACGCATTACTTTGACGTAAATAACACTTTCAAATTTTTATCAAGTAATTGATAATTTAATATAATTACATATTATTTAAAGTTTAATATTTTCGAAATCATACCTATTGTAGGACACATTACTATAAGTAGTGTTTGTTAAATCATAAAGCCTATTTGAATTTTGAACGTGTTATAAAATATAGTATTTAAAGTATGCACGTGTTTAATGTACTTTTTGTATAAAATATATTCCAAAGTTTTGATATAAAAATCTCAAATACACTTTTAACTAACTGCAATGTATAATAATTTTATATTTAACAATTTACAGGAAAAAAATGCATTTAGTCTATTCTTACAAGTTGTGGCAGATAATCTTAGGAAAAGAGATGTAAACGTTTTTGAAATTCCTAAAAAATGTTATTCGGAGTTCAAAAACATTGTTGAAGATGTCATAAATATAATACCCGAAATAAAAGTAAATTATTTACAAATGAATAAAGCTAACATCTTAGATAACAATTATAGAGAATTTTTGACAACTGTTGACTTATTACTACTTTCCGACTTGCTGAGTGATACAGAGGTAGGTAAAGTTAATCTGTAATTTATACTGACGAGTTACAAGGTTGGCTTTAAAAAAATATATGTTTTATTATTATTGTTCCAGTTAATTCAGACTCTATACAACATATTACCGCAAAATTCTTTCTTCGTCAATAAGCAAGCCGAAAATGTATCAAGTCGTCGACGCTCTGATTTATACTTTATAGTAAGCGAATACGATGTGGGTGATGCAAAATTGTGTTTGGCTATTTGGAGACCTACTTCATCAGATCCTCTAGGATCTTTAGTAATACGTTCATCGCAAAATCTTCCTGAAACGGTAAATGATCAGTAAGCTAATACCTACTCTAAATTTAAGATGGAATTCTTTACTAAAAACACTCTTATTTTTATTTTAGAAAACATTGGGAGGAGAATATTATTTACCCATAGACAATGTACTGAGCTCAGAAGACGAAGGCATGCTCTCAGAAACTTCTCCAGGAGATCTTAGTTCTCTAGTATGGGTGAAAGCTACACGCGAAATAGAATCTGATGTTGATGTTAAGGTAATTTTTTAAATCGTATCTATTTTGTTTTGACCGGAATGATGTAGTTAAATCTATCATTTTCTTTTTAAGGTTTGCTATGTCGGAATAAACACTGCCTTAGTAAAAAAATTTTCGGAGCCCAATTATTTAAATAAAAAAAGTGTTCAAACGAATGATGTATTTGATTTTGGCGGAATAACAAACAGGTACATTCAAAAATATTACTTAATTGTATTATGATTCAAGAAATGTGTTAAATTTTTTTTATTTTCTTTACCTACTACAATTTTATTAACTAGATACTGATTTTAAAAATTATATTACTGGATATTTAGATTAATATGCAACAGCAGACTAATAGTTTGCATAATAATAATAAAATTAGTCCTATGACAATTTCTAGGCGGGGACCTCTCACTCCCGAGCATGGTGCGCTGCATGCTCGAGAGCGATGAGGCCTGGCAGGCGGCGGTCTCTTTCGGCGAAATTGTTGTGTCGCAGAAAGAGGCCGCGGAGCGGGACAGAGAGGACGATCCCACCTCTCTGCCGCTCCGCCGGCGTAGGACGGGAGTGCGGAGGCGACGCTATGCGAACCTCCTAACTCTCGTCTAACGGGACTCCGGGAGAGGATGGGAACCTACCCGGCTTCCAGTCCCGGCGCCGAGGGGAACGCTTCAGTTTGCCTAAGCGTTCCCTTACCTTGGTGGAAGTCCGGTCCCTTTTGAGGTAGACCGGGCAGTCGTGGAGGGAGTCCCGTGTTTGTTAGATCCGGAATATCGTCGGCTTTACCGACTAGTCGGCACATCACTAATAATAGCTCCCACACCGGTTTCAGTGACGGTGGCCGGTTTCATTGAAACCAGGCCAGCTACGCAGGAGTATTTTTATAGTGCCCAAGTGTGTGCGCAGTACACATGAGCACTCTCTATTCCTTTACTCTCATAACCCAGTGGGACGGCAGACCGACACGACCGGCGAGAGATCAGGCGCAGGACCGACTTTTTACATGCCCATCCGACGCATGGATCATCTTACTTGTCAGACAATCAGGTGATCAGCCTGCATTGTCCTAACTAAACTTGGAAATAACATGTTTCCAACGCGGGAATCGAACCCACGACCTCCGAGTCAAGAGCCGCGCTCTGTACCACTAGACCACGGAGGCTTTGATAAAATATACATCAGATACAAATTATGTTTCAGCGGCACAAGGGTAATGGGTGTCGTGCAAAGCCATACTATATCTTCACGATTAAGATCCTATTCAGATTTGCTCTGGCCGGTTCCTGATCATTGGAGCTTAGAAGAGGCGGCCACGGTACCACTGGCATACTCTATGGCTTTCTATATTCTAGTAAGACAAATTTCATGTATTGATAAGTTTTCTTTTAATTATAATATGATATTATTGAAATAAATGTATGTATGAAATGATGATTCATATAAAAGACTTCGTTATTAATATAATATGTTAAGTTCTTCCATTACTTTTTAATTTATTACTTCCGAATATAATTAAGTAATGACGTTATTATATAATAATTAAGGTAAACACAAAAAATGTGTATAAATTTTTTGCTAAAAATAAAATCGATGCATTAATGAATAATCAAAATGAATACTTATTTTTCAGTTTATTAAGTCTAGCTTAAGAATTAATGCTCCTGTCTTAATCCATGGAGGAGCCGGGGCTCTAGGCCAAGCACTCATAAGTATAGCACTGGCACATGGCTGTGAAGTATTTACGACCGTCAGCAATAATGCCAAGAAACAATTTTTACGTAAATTATTCCCGAAACTTAAAAGTGAGTTTAATTTATTCCTATCTTGATCCTGTTTTAACAAAATGTGTAAATAAAAAATAAAAACCATTTGAAATTTTTATTTTCAGGTGAATATATAGGGAATTCACGTGATGTTACTTTTTGTGACATGGTTCTTGATGCAACCAAAGGGAAAGGATGTAGAACTGTAGTAACATGCACTAAAGGGTACCTCAAAAACGTAAGTATAAAGTTAGTTGTTAAAGGACTAAAACTTGTTGGCATTAGCGATTTGTAGCGCTTAGGTCCATATCAGTATGGGTAATGGCCAGTGAGCCAATAGCTGTTTGAAAACATTTCACAACAACTACCCTAATTAGCCCTTATACAACAAGACAAAAAACTCAAGCCACAAGCACAAACTATACTAATGAAGACAAAGCTATTAATAATAATAGTCTAACAAAATCACGATCAACAAAATAGTGTGCAGTAGATTTTTCACATTACACTTATACTATTCCAGATATGTTTCAAATGCTGTGCATTCTCCGGGCTTGTGATTGATACTACACAAATTCAAAATTGTGAAAATTATGAATTTGGCTGGAACAGCCTGAAGTTAGAAAGACAATACGTTACAGTAGATTTTGCAACCCTATTCAAACCAGAATTCGTTGAAGAAGTGAAGGTAAGCGTTTTTTTTTTGTAAGAAATTACAGTTTTATTACCCAATTTATATGAATTATTTACTGTATACCTACATATAATGAATAAAGGTAATATTATTGTAATTTTCAAGTACAATTACTTCAAATGTTTTTTTTTCTTTATTTATACTTAGGCTTGTGTCAAAACCGACAATGCCAGCCTCATAAGTTACATCAAAAATACAAAAACATGCGTAACAATTTGCAACGAGATACTAATCAGATCTACATTTAATAAATGTTTATGCTTAATTCTAACATTCTGTCGTAACTTAATAGTATCTACGGACATTGATGATCAAAGGCATACAAGAGGGCTTTGTCAGGCCGTTGTCTCGCATCATATTCGGTGCCCACGACGTATCGCGAGCTTTCCACATGCAGGCGACTGGACTCAATAGAGGCCGAGTTCTATTGGACTTGCAGCATCTCACTTTGAATATATTACCCAGGTATCATTTGACCATATTTATAATTATTAAAGATATATGTTACAATATCTATAATAATTTGTCATGATTCGTCGTACCTTTTCAGTGAAATTGACCATAATACCGCATAATAAAGATTAATATGTTATATTATGTCAATAATAAAAATAACAATCCATTACAAATTGAACGAGTTTAATATGTTATAATAATACCTCTAGTAGTAAATGCTTTTAATATACGTTTTTAAAAAGTGTTTACAGTTATTTTAATAGTGCTATAAAAAAATTTCATCATGTTTTCCAGATTAACTTTCTCTCCATCTTCTTGGCAGTTTCTGTTATCAAATAACGAAATGTTTGCTTTAAAAACAGCAGAAAGGCTTATAAAACAAGGCGCTAAAAAGATTGTTCTACTTTTAAAAGATCCATCAAAATGTGTGCATATCCAATCAAGGTAAAATAATTTTGATAATACCTTGGTGTGACATTGTGACATTCTCATTCTGTATTTGTATGTGTTTCTTTTGTTTCTCTCTATCTGCCTCTGTTTGCATTTTGATATTTCTAATATCAGTAATCAGAATGTATTTTACATTATTTGTATTTGAATAAAATAATGTGATGTCTTGTACTCCACACGGCCTTTAAGTTAGCTTGTGTTGTTTCTGTATATCTATCAAAAATTCGTTTATGTTCTTAATATTCGTGAATCGGAGACATTTTTAAATTTATGAATTTAATTTTAATTATTTAGATCTTGGCGTAAAGGTGGCGTAGAAGTAAAAATCGTAAACGAAAACATTTGGAAGGAGTCAAGCTGGATGACTTGTATCCAACAATGCAAGGAAAGTCCAGTTGAAACCGTGTTCCTAGTCACTACAGACGAAGAAGTCGATACTGTTAACAGAATTGTTGAAAAATTATCTACAATCATACATAGATCATGTTATTCTTTAAAGTTAGTAATTTTTAAATATAATATTTCTAAATATTAACGGTGGTATGAATAAAAAAATCTTAGTGAAGGTTTTACCACTTTTCTAACTAAAATGTTCGCTAAAGTTAAAAACCGTCTTATAACACTCCATATGAATAAACGCTTGCTAAGCCTTCGCTAGCTTGAATACTGTTAGATGACGTTTTATAGTATTCTTTTTTTAGTAATGTTGGTAGTGTGCCAATTTATTGTGTTCAATCATCAATATTGTGTCAAATTCAATGAAATTCAATGAGTATTTTGTAGAAAAAAAAAACTTGAGAGGTGTCAAAGGACACCCGAAAGGAATAGAGTTATTTCATGAGTTAAAAAAATCTACTCAAAAAAAATATTTAAAAAACACCATCTATTGGAGAACAGGAATACTATCAACGCGCAGCGCCCTCTGCCCCTAACATGCAGGTACTAATAAAAATATTTTTAAGTCGTCAAATGGATTTATTATTATCTTATTATATGTATACTTTTTGTCGACGAGGGCGGCTAGAAATTCCTTCAAAAATTGCAATAATGTCAGAAATCGCGATAATACTCGATATTTCGTCCATTTCAATCTCTTAAAATGGTCTTAAAGTAGGTCCGAGGCGTCACTAAAGTTAGCGAACTCCTATTTGACGTTTCGAGCCTAAACAACTGTTAGCAAACGTTTATTCATAACGATTATGCTTAACCCTAGAACCGTACCCTGGGGCACAAATGAAAAAAAAAACTAAAATTTCGTTATAATTTTTTTACTGTTCGACGGTTTGTTTCGTGCGTCCGTGTATTTACCCGGGGCGGGGGGACGCGCCGATACCTCAATCGGGCGGTGGTCCTGCTTGCAAATGGACGCGGTACGTTGCTTGTGGGGTACTGCAGTACCCCAGGGTACGTTAAACGTAAGTATTATTGTTTGAACATTTTCATCGTTTTGTTGTTTTTTGTTATGAATTTAAAGAAGCCGACATTTAAAATTTATCGAGGTTGGTCAAGCAGTTTTTATATTGTGGGTTTATTTATTTCTGATGGCATTATAAGATTGTTTACGCACTCCAAACTTATTTTCCATTTTTTCAGATGGCGTCTAGACTCTAGAGTCATATTCTGTGTATTCTATGGAATATTAAATATTGTGGGAATCAATTCTATGTTACTGTTACATTCTTCAGATGCTGCTAATAAGCAAGTTTTCAAGAATAGGCGCACTTACCTGAAGATTTTGAACTCATAAAACCGCACCTAGAAGACAGATTTCAATACCGAACTTTGCCAACATCCCTACAAATAAGTATTGGTGATATACTGGGGAAGAAACGACCAACGCCTTCTGCAGCTTCTTCTAATTTAAAATCTGGAAGGTTTTTTTCTGCCCCAGGTCCAAAGATCGCAAATCACGTACGCAATGTGCGACGTGCAAAACTTTCATTTGTACTGATCACCAAAACAAAATATGCCAAAATTGTTTGTAGTTGCTAATTATTGTGATTTAATTACGTTCAATAAGACTGAGATAGATGTTAAAAAGTCTATGAAAGTTGATATAATAATAAAAACTTTAATAACTTTCTAAAAATGTGTTATTATTGCTGGGGTGTACTAGTACCCCAGGGTACCGTTAGATAAAGTTTAAGATGGGTACGGTTCTAGGGTTAAAATAGGTTTATATCAGGCTTATCAAACATGCGCTAATTTTTGACAGCTGTCACCTTAAAAAGGTGTTAGAGCACTGTTAGAGAACGTTTATTCATATTAAATTTTACAACAGGCTTATAAAGCTGTTGTAAACCTTCGCTAAGTGTTTATTCATACGACCGTAAATCTTTTGCAATTGCGCTACAGAGTTTTAGCTACTTTAGCTACTATCTAATAAGCTTTTTTGGCTTGAATACAATCAGAGTTTGCTCTACGACAGCCAAAATTTTAAAGTTTTCTTATAATTTTAGATACTTTGCACTAGTAAGTGATAGTGCTTCCAAAAATAACCAAATCACTAGATTCGGCCCGCAACAAGATAAGATTATCAATATTACATTACCAATGATTAATACGGTAAGTTGCACTATTGAAAAAATTTATACATAAGTACATACGTCCTACATATTCATGCAGATATTTTGTAGATGACGATGTCCCGTTAACAAAATAACAACGAGAGAATAAGAATACCCAAATTAATGTTAGGGCAAAAGAAATTGTATATCTTAATATATAAAACTCAAAGGTGACTGAGACATGGTGATCTATCAACGCACAGCCCAAACCACTGGACGGATCGGGCTGAAATTTGGCATGCAGGCAGATATTATGACGTAGGCATCCGCTAAGAAAGGATTTTGATCAATTCTTCCCCCAAGAGGGTAAAATAGGGGATGAAAGTTTGTATGAAACTTTGTCAATTTTGAACCGATCGGGTTGAGACTTTGCATGCATAAAGCTACTGTGACGTAGGCATCCCCTGAGAAAGGATTTAAATAAATTCAACCCCTAAAGGGATAAAATAGGGGATGAAAGTTTGTTTGATAATATTTTTTAGTTATTTGCTCATATCGCTAAAACGGTGCGTTGTAGAGAAAAAATGTCCGGTACGTAATAAAAGCTCATAAAATTTCCTACAAATTTGTCCTTTACACTTTGTATCTTTCTTCACTCCTTGCCATGCTATGAGCTTTTGTCTATCTTTTCTAAACAAATTTCGAGTGTCGTTTGATTAATATGCTGTGAGCTTTGGCATGCGCCCCCCCCCCCCCAAACCCCCCCCCCCCAAATTTTGCTTCAAACAAAGCGGTATTGCGGCGTTATACTTCTCCTTTTTAGGGTTCCGTAGCCAAAATGGCAAAAAACGGAACCCTTATAGATTCGCCATGTCTGTTTGTCTGTCTGTCTGTCTCTCTGTCCGTCCGTATGTCACACCCACTTTTCTCCGAAACCATTAGAGCTATATTATTGAAACTTGATAAGTAGATGTAGTATGTGAACCGCATTAAGATTTTGATGCAAAAATGGAAAAAATATTAAAAATTTCAGGGGTCCTCATAGGTACAACTGCTGCGCCCCCCCCAAACCCCCCCCCCAAATTTTGCTTTAAACAAAGCGGTGTTGCGGCATTATACTTCTCCTTTTTTTAAGAAAAAAGTTAAAAACTAAACTTAACATACGGTTTTCCAGTGTCCTTTGATATATATATATATATATATATATATATATATATATATATATATATATATATATATATATATATATATATATATATATATGTATATATATATATGTCGTATCCGGTCATGAATACAGACACGAAACGAAGCGCAAGTGCGCCACCAAGCGGCGAATTGGTGCAACTTAGAAATGGCGCGCTTCGACAGAGTCGTAAAGCTCTGGTGGGGTGGAGCGTCGTTCACTCTCGCTCCAGCCGTCGACCAGTCAACAAGTGCTTACGAAACTGTCCTACGTTTCGCTTTGTGTCAGTGTAGTGTAGTGTACAGTGAAGTGTTCGAGTATAGTGTCGAGAGAATAGTGATTGTGTACAGTGTTATAATAATTTAGTGCTCTGATTTGAAGACAGGACTTGATTTTTACAAGTTTTGTTCTTTTGTACGATACCCATCTAAGCCCACAATGTCTGAAGGTTCTGATCTAAACTCTGACCATCCGATATCAGAACTGGGATCAAATCGTGCAAAAGACGCAAATAACCTTGACAAAAATGAAGATCAATGGCGGTTACTTTTTGAAATTCAGAATCAACAAATCCGTGAATTGATAAACATTGAGGACCCCAGCTGTGAGTAATAACGTTATTTTGCCAGAATTTAATCCGGATAGGCAAGACGCGGATGTGCGATCATGGTGCGCAACGGCCGATCTTTGTTTGTACGGTGATGTTGTCCAAGGCGGGCAACTGATTATGATGCTAAGTAAGGCGTTAAAAGGCTCCGCATCGGCATGGCTGCCACAAATTACCTATCCAGGAATTACTTGGCCTCAGTTTAAAGGGTTATTCACGGCTAGATTTGTAACCGTTGAAACTTCAGCGGCTACCCTCATAAATTTGAATAACGAAAAGCCAAAAGAAAACGAGACCTATTCCGCCTACGCCAGTCGTCTCATAATATCGCTGCTCAGCCGATGGAAGAATGTGAGCGTAGAACAAATTGCAGTGTCAACTGTGGTCGCCTATTTGGCACAAATTGACAGCCGCCTGTAACGACTCGCATTTACAACGGAGCTAACAACGCGCAGTCAGCTGCAACAAGAACTGCAGGCCTTTTCGTTTTTAAAACGCAAGGCTCCAGTGGATTCCCGACATGACGTAACGAACGAGAAACGTATGAAGCAAGAAACGTTTCCGCAAATCAAATGTCATGCGTGTGGTGAGCTCGGACATAAGCAAGCACACTGTCGCACGCAGAAGAATGATATTAAGAAGCCTGCGTCTACTTCTTCTGCGTCAGGGGCGGTACAGCGTTCTCCAGCCAGCAGCAACGCTATCACCTGCTACAAGCGTGGCAACCTTGGCCACATCGCCAGCCGCTGTACTGCGGGTGGATCTAGCGCTGCTGCAACCCCAACAGTGAAGCGTGTCGACCTGTGTGAAGTCCCCCTCCAACCCCATCTAGTACCTGTAAGTCACTTTGTGAGTGTTTTAATTTTCAATTTGATTCTGGTGCCGAGTGTACATTAATTAAAGAAAATATTGCTAGTAACGAGGTAAACGACTAAATAACGTAATTTCTTTAGTTGGTATTGGCAATAGTAACATTTATAGTACGATTCAATTGTGTCCAGTTCAAATCACCGATTTAACCATGGAAATATTATTTCACGTTGTGCCTGAAAAATTTTATACGCAGTGATATTTTGTTAGGACAAGAAATAATTAATAACGGTTTTCGAGTAAATATGACTGAAACTGACTGTTTTGACGCGAGACAAAATTATTGTTAACTCATATTCCTCGACTGACCTACCGTGTGTAAATGATTTAAATTGTATTGACACAGATATTCTTTCTAATAGAAAAATCGAGCTTTTAGATGTTTTGCAAAATTATTCTTGCTCTTTTATAACTGGTTTTCCAACCACTCGAGTTAACACTGGTGAATTAGAAATACGATTGATAGACCCAAACCGTATCGTCCAAAGACGCCCTTATAGATTGTCCCCAATCGAGCGTCAAGTTATGCGAGATAGGGTTAGTGAATTACTTCAGGCAAAGAGCAAACATAATAAGACCTAGTAAATCCTCATTTGCTAGCCCTGCCATCTTGGTAAATAAACAAGATGGTTCACAGCTTATGTGTATTGATGATAGGGAGTTGAATTCTAACCGAAAATATAAGTACGCTCATGATAGATTACGCAGAATGCCCGAAAATCAGAGTGTAACTGACGATTTTGAGGAACTAAATAGTAATGATGACATAGAGACTGATAATTAAGTTTACAAATTGATAAGACTGTACCAGAGGTTGTCGTGTAGCCGTAGCTCGATAGAAATCGGTGTCAACTTTGAGTTGTCCGTGAGTACGCGGTAAGCAGTCAACTCTGGCGGAGGTCGGGTTTCATTGGAAACCAGGGAACCCTAGGTTTAGGGTAATGAGATGTGGTTGCAGACCACAGGGATGTGTGTTGACAGAAATCAATTATTGTAAGACTTAATTATTGTGTGTAGTTGTAACAGACTTGTGATAGCAAAATTGTCAGTTGATACTCTGGGATGATTATGTGATTGGATCTTAAAATTACTTTAAGACTTAGTGATGATTTTCAGTGAATGTTATTAGTGATTATAATTAATTACTGACCAAATTTCAAGGTTATATGGTGCCAATTACTTCAGAAAATTGGACTGTGCCAGTGGATTCCATTAATACCTGAACAGGCAGACTCGATTGAGCGTACCGCATTCATTTCACCAGAGGGACAGTTTGAATTTTTAACAATGCCGTTTGGTCTCAAAAATGCTATTTTAGTATTCTAAAGATGCCCGAAAGTCAGGTACCTATTGAGATTGATGAGGATAATGAGGTGGAGACTTAAGAAATGTTGCCAGAGTCAAAAGCTGTGTAGGGTTCACATTCAAAAGTGTGGAGACTGTACCAGGATACTGTAGCCGTAGTCCGGTAGAAATCGGCATCTGCCCTATGGGTAGTCCGTGGATAGGCGGTATTGCGGTAGTCCTGGGTGGTACAGTTGGATCATGCCGTGTAGCATTGATCATTGAGTCGTGGTGTGACTCGGGCACTCTGTATGAGTTGCTGTGTGTGCGCAGGTTTGCAAACCTATGAACTGAGAATGTGGATCCTAAGGCTGTCATTGATTTGTCATTGAATTTATTTTGATAAAATTCATGATTCTCAAAAGGTACATGATTAGTTAGTCGTAACTTAGTAAATTACTATTAGAAGAGTTGATTAGTTTAAACCATTTTTAATGCTTTTTTTTTAATAAATCTTATTGCTAAGATAAATTAAAAGTAGTAAATAGTCAGTTTTCATTTCTCTCCATAGTTGTGATTTCGTTTGGGACGTTTGGATGGAAAATGAAGAACGTAACCAAACCAAATTGCATGCCAAATTTAGAGGTCCATTTCAAATTGTAGAACTTTTAGATGATGACCGATATCTTTAAAAGTCGTTGACGAACAAACGTACTTACAAATTCGCTCATGATCCTCTTAGAAAAATGCCTGAGTGCGAAGTACCAATTGATGTTGTTGAAGATGTTTAGTGCATTTGTTTTAGTGGTGTTTTCGGATACTCGGTTCGTTGGGTCGGAATTCGGAGACCATACCATTGTACTGTAGCCGTAGCCTAGTAGAAATCGGTATCGGCCCTTGTGGTTGTCCGTGGGTACGCGGTGGGCAGTAGCTCTGGATGCTGTGGTCGGGTCTAGCCTCGAAGCCAAGACCATAGAGTCATGTGACTGACTCGCTTTGTGTGTTGTGAATCTTGACCACGAATGAGTAACCGAAGTTAAATGTGATTTTTTTGAGAATACATCTCATCAATGGTACTTGAGCGTCTGGTTTAATGCTCTAAGACTTGAGCCGTTTTCAATTATGAGGTTTAATCTTGAGTTTTAGTACTAGTTAAGAATCAAATGTCTTTAGACTAATGCTGTCAAATTTTGTTTTTAGGGTTCTTTTGCGAATAGAATTTGTGGTTGGTTGTAATAAACAAGTTTGATTGATAAACTATGAACTTCTTTCAACATACATTGACAGCATTATGAAGCGTCAGGAATGGACGAGCGCATAGGTACTGTGCTTGTTTCAATACTGTTTCAGATTAACGTGCGAGGACGCACGTCGTCGCAGGATGGCCGTGTCGTATCCGGTCATGAATACAGACACGAAACGAAGCGCAAGTGCGCCACCAAGCGGCGAATTGGTGCAACTTAGAAATGGCGCGCTTCGACAGAGTCGTAAAGCTCTGGTGGGGTGGAGCGTCGTTCACTCTCGCTCCAGCCGTCGACCAGTCAACAAGTGCTTACGAAACTGTCCTACGTTTCGCTTTGTGTCAGTGTAGTGTAGTGTACAGTGAAGTGTTCGAGTATAGTGTCGAGAGAATAGTGATTGTGTACAGTGTTATAATAATTTAGTGCTCTGATTTGAAGACAGGACTTGATTTTTACAAGTTTTGTTCTTTTGTACGATACCCATCTAAGCCCACAATGTCTGAAGGTTCTGATCTAAACTCTGACCATCCGACATATATATATATATATATATATATATATATATATATATATATATATATATATATATATATATATATATATATATATATTTTTTTTTATTTTATTTATTTATTTATATCGGGTTACATAGGCCCATACAATATATACCTTAATGACTAACATACATATAAATTTATACACTAATTAATAACTACACTTTATCACGAGTTAACGGCGACGTGACGCGCGCTTCATTCCGGAGTCTCCCGGGTATGCGGGAGGGACTTTACCCCCGGCCACTACTTGGGGGGGCAGTGCAGGCAGGGCATTTCTGTTTCTATACTATGCTAACGCGGACGAAGTCGCGGGCAACAGCTATCTATACTAATGTTATAAAATGCGAAAGTGTGTTTGTTTATTTGTCCTTTCTTCACGGCATAACGAAGCAACCAATCGACTTGATTTTTGGCATATACTTAGTTGAAGGGATGGGAAGTAACATAAGGGTCTTGGAAAAGCATCGTGTTTGATGTTTTCATAGAAATGTTTTTTGAAAAAAAATGTTTTTACAAGAACAACAACATTTTACGCGATTTTCGAATTCCACGCGAGCGAAGCCGCGGGCAAAAGCTAGTTATGGTATAAAGCTGTTAAGTCTAATACCTCACACTAAGTTAAAAACTTAATAACCATATTAAATATCTTCTTGAGTATTCTAATTTAAGATTTAATTCATTTAGATTAGCGAGAAGGAGTTTTCAAACAACACATTATCCATCAACAATGCTATTGATGTCTTGGAGAGCGCAGTCGTCCAGGCAGCTCATTCTAGTGACAAACATATTTTAGCACATATTCCTGCGGTACCGCAAAATTATTTCTTTCATAAGCTGATGAATATTGCAGGTAATTAAAAAAAATGAATTACTATAAGTTGAAGTTGAAGAAGTTGAATAAATCACAAGAACTTTGTTTTTGTGATTTCTTGTTTGTTTTGAAACAGATACTGGAACATTAAAAAAAGATGTTAAAATGACAAAACATAAGAAATAAACCAGTATGTAAAATTAATGATTGTCAATTAATATTACTTATCAACAAATTTTTAGGTATAGATAAAGAAAGCTCGAGCCAAAATGAAAGTCTGGACAAAACTTTAAAAGAATTTGGGATACACCAAACCAATCTTTTAGCTACCCAGAGATACTTATGTGATGCTTATGACATATCTTGGAAAACTGAAGATATTGAAATGCTGACGATAAGGACGTAAGTATCTTGTTTCAGTTTGTAGATATATAATATGATCTGTCAATTTTTTTTTAATATTTTTAATAAATTAATGATAATAATGTGCATTTTAGAATTTTTCTCAAATATGAAAAGATCTAATCAATTGCAACTTTATAGGATCATGGAGTTGGAAAAGGAAATCTTCGGCTACGATTTTAAAGAAACGAGTGGCTTAGGTGCCTTCTTTTCGACCATGATACACGACGACCTGTTGGCGACCACAGAAATGACATTTTTGCCGACTTTGACAACTTCCTCATCTACGGTAGGTAGCCTACCACACATGACACCGTTTTATTGAATGACTGAAGGACAATTAGTCAAGACGTTGACTGTAACGTTTAACGTCTTGACCAAACGTCATCATAGTGAAGTCGTTAAATGGAATGCTAAGATTTTTTAAAAGCATTTGTTGGTGGCGTAATAATAGGTTTATCTAGAAACTGACTACAATTATGAGGCGACGACTACTTCTGGGTGGCTTACAAAAAAATAACCACGATGGCTAAGGCGGGAGCTTCGCTGCGCTACGCTAGCCATCTAACCTAACCAAATCAAGTCGTATTAGGCCAACACGGAGTAATACATTGCTATTAATTAATTACCTAAAAATTATATACTGTTCTTATACATTTCGTATTCCGTTAAAAATAAATACATTCAATTACCTGACTGATTTCATGTCCGCTCTCTTCAAAGGACTATGTTACAAATCGCTAACTAGTTGGACGTTGAGTGACGATTGTTCTATCAACGTTCGGCCGAGTCATTCAATTAAATGGTGTCATTTAATGAATGCGCTAGTCATTCAATAGAACCGAAGATTGAATTAGATGACTGCGACATATACAACGTCAATTCCAAATTAATATTAGAAAATAACGGTAAAATTGGTTTCTTACAGCGCGACGATGAACTTAATGCAACTCAGACGTACCTATGCATAGTACCCGGGGTAGAAGGGCTGCACTCGCGGTTTGAATTCATGTGTGAAAGTCTAAAGCTTCCAGCGGTAGTACTGCAACCAGGCTTAAGTTACCCTCACGAGTCTGTCACAGAGCTCGCTAGTCGTTACGCACAGACCTTGCTGAAGAAAACTCAATTGAAGAACAAATTCTACTTACTTGGCTACGAGAGTGGAGTTCTAGTGGCTCTTGAAATGGCAGCTATATTAGAAGAAAATGGCAAGTTTAATATAGTTCAATCATAAAAAAAAAATTTAAAAAGGAATAAAATAACAATAAATAGTCATGACTCATGAGACTAATATAGGATGAACGCCTCCGTGGTCCAGTGGTCTAGAGCGTCGCTCTTGACTCGGAGGTCGTGGGTTCGATTCCCGCGTTGGAAACATGTTATTTCCAAGTTTGGTTAGGACAATGCAGGCTGATCACCTGATTGTCTGACAAGTAAGATGATCCATGCGTCGGAGGGGCATGTAAAAAGTCGGTCCTGCGCCTGATCTCTCGCCAGTCGTGTCGGTCTTCCGTCCCACTGGGTTATGAGAGTAAAGGAATAGAGAGTGCTCTTGTGTACTGTGCACACACCTGGGCACTATAAAATTACTCCTGCGTACCTGGCCTGGTTTCAATGAAGCCGGCCACCGTCACCGAAACCGGTGTGGGGAGTATTATTATTATAGGATGTAAAAATTATTATCCGATCATAAATCATAATACAGTTAAGGTAGACCCGCGGTCCGGCGCGGCGGCCCGCCCCAGGCGTATAGTGGAGTACCGCCGAGTTTTTAGTGGGTAGGGGCTGCGACGCAGCAGAGACCCACATACTTGCGGAGGACCTCATCCCCCGCAAGATGCTTAACAGCATTTTCTCGGCGCAAAAAAAAAAGGTAGACCCGCGGTAATCCGACAAACGTTTTGCACGGCCGTGTCGGACTAGCGGATTTGTCGGATATAGTAAGTACGGAGTAGGTACTCCATACATTTTTACACATTAATAAAATAATAATAATAATAATAATAATAATATCTATGGACGCTTCACACCACGTCAGTCCGGCCCCATGCTAAGTACCTGATGGACTTGTGTTACAGGTACCAGACAACGGAAATATATTTAATACTTTTATACTATACATATATTTAAGATTTTTATTATATGATAAATATATTTAATACACATCCAAGACCTAGGAACATTGAAAACTTTTTTGTTCCGTCGGCGGGATTCGAACCCGCGACTTCCAGCTTAAGCTACCAACGTGCTATCCACTGAGCCACAGAGGGCGTCTATATAATTATACTTACCTTAAAATCATAATGTTAAGGTGTTATCTGAACTACAAACCATTTTCCTAAAGCTAGGTACTTATCAGCAAGCTGTAACTGTAACCGTTGTATGCGTTGTACCAAAAAATGTACATACCCACACAAAGATTGGGCAAAATAATGTTTATGTACATACCTAAATTAACCAGTGATAGGCATGTCGGATTACAAGGGGCGCCGGACTAGGCAGGGGCTGGATTAGCGGGGCCCGGGGGTCTACACTCTACAAACTGTACTCTAAATATTTTTATCTGTTAAGATACCATTATAATACACAGTGTATTTTTTGTCCAAAAAATTGGCTATGCCTTTTTTTTGGAAATCTTGAACAGAAATGTTATGTAAGTAATTTATTAGTATTCACATGCGTTAATTTCTTATTATGAACAATAAAAAACACTTTTTTAAAATATTTACTTTGTCTTCTTGATTATTCTGATCGACAATAATAAAAAAACACACAATTTAACCTGATTTACATATTTCTTAAATAAGTGTTTAAAGATTTATTTACGATTTATGTTTTTTTTTCTTTAATTTATTATGAACGTATTTCTAATTATTTGGATTTTATTTTTATACAGAATTGTTACTTATATGTACAAGAATTCGTGTAAAAAAATTTAGATCCAAATAATAAAGGGCACCGATGTTAGAGGCTTCTAAAGTTTCTATGGTAACTATGGTTTTAGGGTTGTCAATATTTCTATACCAAATTTTTTACTCATTTGAACTTTTATTTGTTTTTTTTTTGAGCATATAAAACCTACTTCAAATATTATTAAACTATGTGAACTATGCGGTGACAACCCTATCCAAAATTATATAAAATTTAATAACTCTGATGCCCCGCCTCATTTGGATCTCATTTTTCTTGGGTTATAAGTATCAATAAAAAGAATATTTCAGTGTTAGTTTCAAATCCAAATATGAAAAGACATGACGTTAAAAAAATTAAAACATAAATTTACAAAATGACTGATTTTGATGAATACGTTTGATATGATAAATACGTTATCTTGAACAAATAAAGCCTGGATGTTTTTCGCTATCGTAGGGCTTTTAAGACACTATTTAGACCAATTAATAAAATCTTAAAAGAATATCAATCTTTTGAGCTATAACTATTTCTGTGTTTTTTTCTGAAAACCATAGAATTTTTTTCAAGTACTAATTTGCATTCTTCTATATGAAATGGGCAGTCGGGTGTTCTCATCCTGCATTTGTAATCACAAATCCTATAAAATTAAGTAATAAAAACGGCATAGCCAATTTTTTGGACAAAAAATACACTGTGTAATATTATAAATAAACCTTGGTCTTGGTCATGATCATTTTAGTTCGTTTCAATCAAAACTATAAGGTGTAGTTTTATTAATTCGGTTTTTTAATTTTAGGGCTGAGTGGAACAGTTTTTTGTATTGGTGGATCTCCTACAGAAATCTTAGCGGATTTCAAACACCAATTAATTGAGTACAAAACCAAAGAAGAACTGCAGGTAGCTGTTCTGAAGCACTTATTATGTTCAATGTTGACCAATGACAACACTGATGAATTAGACAACATATTAACCAAAAACTTGACTTGGGATCAAAAAATAAATGCTTGTTTGCACACACTTGTTGGTAGGATCCCTCATCCTATACAATTCACAAAGGAACTGATTAAAGCAGCATATTCAAGACTGGCGGTAATGCTACAGCATACTCTTCAACCAAAACAACTAAGGTCCCAGTTGATTTCTTTGCGCCCAAGATATTTTACCAGAGTTGATTCTTCTTTCCAAGGTTATTCGAGCAAGAAAGTGATCACATATCAACTAGAGGCGCCATTATCGTGTGCTCCTCAGGATTTGATGTGTACGGCAATTATAAATCGGCACTTAGATGATGATATTTTGCGAGATTTCAACAACAGGAACCTTTGTGAAACTTATCTTCTAAACGCTTCTACCTTTATGTCAAATGATGGAGAATAACCTTTCCTAACTTTTAATGTGGACTTTAACGGGTATCATTTAAGCTATCACCAATTTAATTAGTTTTGTGTTTCTTAAATAATAGGGTTTGTCCTCAAAATAGTAGATCTGTCACCAAAATGTAGTCACCAAACAATGCAAAATCAGTTCCACAATAAATCACCTAAAATCCTGAGATATAAGGTCTAGTACCAAATAAATGTTTTTGTATGTATTATAATAGGTGTGTCGTAATAAGTATTTAAGCAAACCAATTTAAAGAGATCACCAATAAATCATATTATGTTACTAGAAAATTGCATTAAGTTCAAATAAAAAATTAGGGTTGTCATCATCGTTTCAACCAAAAGATTCTGCTACTTAACTAGACTCCCAAGGTTCTAAATTTCCACTGGTAGTATAAATTATATTTAAATAAAATTTTTAGCAGAGTAGTAAATAAAACAATTAAAGTCAAAATTATCAATATTTATTGTTTAAAATAATTACCACTGAACAATCAGCGCTGGTTTAAAATAGCTGGCTCATGGCTAGCAGAATAGTAGATAAAACACTTAATTAAAGTTAAAATAATCAATATTTATTCTTAAAAATAATAACCACTGAATAATCAGCTCTGGTTTAATAGCTGGCTTATGGCTAGCATAATTGTAGATAAAACACTTAATTAAAGTTAAAATAATCAATATTTATTGTTAAAAAACAATAATCACTGAATAATCAGCGCTGGTTTGGATTTCGAAGGGCGCCCCCTTTTTTTTCATTTGTCTCCGCCCCTTTGATCATTTTTTCATTAAAATTATAAATTGATGTATTAAATTGGTAACGAATACTATTAATTTAATATCTGAACGAAATAAAATGTTACTACTGTATTGGTGACAAAATATCAAATAAAAAGGAGTCGCAGTCAGGGATCGATAATAATCGATTTATTTGGTGACAGATCTACCATTCTGAGCACAGAGCTATTATTTAGGTAACAAAACTGTTATTATAAGAACGAAGTTTATATTCATGTAATGCAATATAATTTTATTGGTTATCGATCTCTTATTTTACACGCGAATTCTCTAGATATCTTGTCACTGGCATCAGTAAATAAATGCTACAATTTCCATTTTTGCGAATACGGATAGATAATATTTTATATAATATTTATATACAAATATTTGTATATTGCTAATATGTATGTTCATGATGGAAGAGACTGGTCTCCACGACACAGGGAATCCTAGTGTGGAGACCAGAGTTTTTGTGTAAGATTAGCGTGTAAGTTTTCTGTGAAATAAAGATATTTATTTATTATTATTATTATATAATCATTTTATCTAATTAAAGCTATAAAAAATAGGTCGCTTAGTTCAGTATTCTTATCACAGCATTGAAAAAAGATTTTAAAAAGAGGTAACTTTGGCTTTGTTTTCTATCGAGTGAAGTTCTTCTGTTTGTGTCAATTAATGCGAAGCCGAATACGTTATATCCTCAAGTAAAGGTCGTAATTTTTTCAAAATTTTTAGATGATAATGTAAGGAATGAAACAGGATCAAAAAACTTGTCCACGCGCTATTTCACTGTTACCTGCCATTAATTTGATAATTCATACCTGGGAACAATTTTTGTTTATCTGAGAACGGAAATATTTCGTGGCGATAGATTTATTTATTAGGTGATACAACTTGATGACAAATATAAATTTTGGTGATAGAAAATATAGTTCCCGACTTTAACTACAATATTATAATAATTATAAATCATACTTTTTAATTTTTTTATTTCATTCTATAATTTACTATGTTATTTGAATTAAATGTTGATGGAAAAAATAATATTATATTGTTTTCATTAAGGCCATCCCCTGAGCAAAAGACCATGTTAATTTGCCGAGTTCGCAACGAAATCTTATTTTTTTGGGTTACGTACCCAAAGGGTAAAAACGGGACCCTATTACCACAGTGTAAATAAGTACAGTGGTCCAACGCCTTTGAAGTCGCGTTTATGAATACAATTTCTTGTTAAATATTATTTAAAGTGTTGCTTAAATTTAATTAACGTTTATGAATAAGGCAGTAAGTTAGTAAAATAAGAGGTAAAAAGGAATAAGAATGACAATCATAAAATAAATGTTACAATAAACAATGATGACTTAAAAGAGGAAAATAAAAATATTATACGATATTATCTCGAAAAAAGCTATAAAAACGAGAAACCTTTTATAGCTTTTTTCGAGATTTATTAAAAGCCGTCCCTAGACAAAACCAATATCAAATGCGATAAAATTATAATTTGAAATGAACGCTAGAAACGCTCAATAATCCATTCCACTTGAGTTTGTATCATTGACGCGATTTGTATCATGCGATTGGAACGGCAAAAGCCACGGTCGTAAGCATTATCGACTTATCGTTGTAGGTGCTTAGTGGAACGCACCCAAAATAAAACGATCGCGATGTATTTTACATTGAAAATCTATTTCATTCAATTGATTAAAGAAATAAAACATATTTAATAATTCTTTATGTTTCTTTGATATTAAGATGGTAGAAATGAGCAAACGCAATCAAAACTACATAATCAAAATAAAATAGAATCAGCTGATCTATTGAAAATCCGCCATCTTGATCTTATCCACACTCTATACAAGGGTGATGCCCTGTTTAAGCGTTGTGTTATTTTGTATGGAAGTTATAACAGCGTTACACAGGCGTTATGTCAAAAAAATGATTATTAGTAGAAAAAATCTTACGCAGCCTCTATACACCCTGAGTAACTTTTTATTAGTAAGACCGCAGATGTTGAGTTGGAAGAAGACACATATATCTGCGAAAACCGTATGCAAGTCGGATCAGTAGTTTTCGTGTTAAAGAAGAAAGTTTGATACAAAATCTGACCCCTCTTTTGTCCCCTTAGAGGGGTGGGAGGAATTTTTTTTATACACCAGATGCTAAGTTGGAAGAAGACAAATATATCTGCGAAAACCGCATTCAAAATATCGGTCAGCAGTTTTCGTGTGATAGTGGAACAAACATACAGACAGACAGACAGACAGACAAAAAACTAACCACAGTTTTGGCTTCTATAGCGATGTAGTGACACCCCCCGCTTATTATTTTTTGAATATCTTTATTGTACAGAATTCACATTTCTGCAGTTTTATTAATGTATAGATATAGTGTAAATAAGAAAGTGTGTTTGTTTATTTGTTTGTTTGTTTGTCCTTCCTTCACGCCCTAACGAAGTAACCAATCGACTTAATTTTTGGCATAGATATACTTAGTTAAAAGAATGGAGAGTACTTAACATAGGCTACTTTTTGTCTTGAAAAAACATTATGTTTGACGGACTAATGTGCATGTATCGATTATGATGGATTTCTGCATTTGTATATTATAATATAAGTATTTTTATGCAGATCTAGAATTTTCAGAGAGGTGGCGAGGGTTTTCGGTATTACTCCGATAGAAGAGATGATGATGGGGATAATTTTGACAACTTCTTGGTGCCACATTTGTTTAATTTCATCGGCCAGTGGAATATATTTTTGGATTTTCTCATTGTGTTTTTTATTATTATTATGTTTGTGTAAGGTATTCCTTGCTCACGGGCAATTAAATCCCGGACCTTTGGAAGGCATGCGTGGGGCCGAATCCAACACGTAGAGGCTCGTTACACAGTTTTAACTTCTCAACCCCCAAGCGGCCGGATCCGGCCGAGACAACAATAGAATACAATGGCAATTCCTAGAACCCGCGATCGACGAGTCTAAATGTTATGCGTCACTAGCCGGCGACTCTACCTGTCCGCACTATAGGAGAACGACCAAGGAGAGCCAGCGGCCAGTGTAGGACTATTACAGGGAATGGATATTAGAAATGATACCGGGCTATGGGGGTGAGGTGCTAGTGGACTGGGTAACTGGGACTATGGAAGGACTATGGCGTCTGCCGATACAACGTTGTAACATGTATCATAAAGTTGGCTGACGGTGACTCGCCAACTCTTTGAATGGCCCCCTCAAAATGGTCGCACGCACGGTGCACCGAGGCGGCAAGTGGCAACATTGACAGAGCGGCTTGAGGCAGGAGAGGTGTCGCTGGACTTTAAACGCCGATCACTTGCACCCTCAGAGGGTCCCATCACGTCGCCCACTCGCCACTGACGCTTCACGTCCTCCCTCCGAGCCGAAGCTCTTGCGACTCCACTCTGACCGGCCGGTTAAGGCAAGGCAGAGGTAGGGCCTGATTCTCCGTCAGTGTTAACTCCGGCCGGCCGGTGAAGGCAAGCCAGAGATGGAGAACAGGGGCTTCCCTGGGAGCACTCGGGTACGTGGGGTCGCTACTCCCCAATAGCTCGATTTATTATGATTACTATTATTTATTATTATTATATTATACGTAAATAATAATATTATTTTAAAATTTGAGAAGTCGTGACATATATTTTCATACGTTATTTCGTCCGACCGTAATTGTGACCCTTTATTTATTACCTTTTACGTAGGTAAGACTGAACTGTCCAAAATTTAAATGAAAAAACACAATGAATAGTATCTAATAGTACAATGTATGTATAGAATATATTATAATGTTAAATGGTAATACGATGCTAATGTAATAAGGTACCTTCATGTAAATTATTCGATGATAATATTATATTATATAAAGTGATGTTTGCGAAAAATATCACTTTAACGTTTGAAGCATTGTGTAGTGTACTGAAACCTAGATTCTTCGGGCACAGGTATTTAACACAGATTAAGTATACATAGATGGATTCTTAGCTCGCCAGCGCGTGGCCATTTTATGCTTGTGTGCAATTGCTGTAGTGTGCGTGTAGGGATGGCGTTTATCGATAAAAATATAAAATTAGACTACAGCTATCGACCAAGTCGACCATAATTTTATGTTATAGATTTTTATTAAACGACATCAAAAAAGGAGGTTATCAATTCGACCTGCATGTTCAATTTAGGATATATTATGCTCATTAAATTAGAAGTCGCTTTCAATTTGGTGAAAAGGTATTTTTTATCTATTTATTTAGTGTATGAAAATACTTAAATACAGGGTGCAATTAAACCTTCCTGCCAAATTTTGATATATTGATCCTTGTTCAAAATAAAAATACACGTATTTTTCTTTTAATATAGTCACTCAGTACTAAAATGTTGAGAAATAGCTTCTGAAAGTTATCCTAAAAAACACTACAATTAAAATGGACACTACGCGTCGCCGGCGGGTGAGCGCGCGCGCGCCTCTCCGCCACGTCACCCCCGCTCATTCCCACCGCCACGAGTAACCGTTCTGCATCGATTTTAAATGGGATAAAATATGTCATTAAAAAAATAACACCCAATTTTTTTTGCTAAATGACCTCTCCTAATGATACCTAAGCCCTGGAAAAAATTTGGCAGGAAGGTTTAATTGCACCCTGTATAAACAAAATATTTAAGTATATAATTACACAAATAGTTAAAAATATACATAATATGTATACTCCATAAGCCACGAAAGCTTGACCGGAGTGTAATAGCTAATATCAATAAAATCAACAGTTTTTATAAAACACAACAGAAGAACAAAATATATTATACTTTATTAAACTTAATTACTATTTACTATTAAGCAACTATTTTGTAGAATAACAATTATTATTATCAAAGAAATATAAGAATGAATCTCAGTCCTACTTAATTAAAGTAATTCCAAAAACGCTTAGGTGCATTTCTTTACCTATTAAAATATAATTATGTAATAATATTTATACAGAAAAAGACTTAAAATAGATACTTCGACGCCCCCTGAATAATGATATTATAATAATAATAATTAATAACCTAAGTGGGACTCTAGAGTCTAGACGATCAATTTTATTGTGCAATATCACGGTGTGTGCAATCAATATCATAGAGCACTAAACCAAATATTATTCTTCACTTTCAATCTTATTATCAAATTAATAATTGAAAATAATTATTATCTTCATTATAGGTCTCTCCGTCACCACCATAATATTGAACTTTTCTTTAAGAGCATTCCAATAACCTGAAAAAAATAAATGGTTTAGTGTCAATAAATGTACTATACTACTACATACTATAAAATATACACATAATTCATAATATTGTATACGGGGCAATATGCTTTATGTAAGTTTTCCATGCTTAACCCATCCAGCCCCAAGCGGAACCCAGGTGCCGCATAACAACTAAATATATATTGTGTCTGGAATTCCACGATTGAGGTATTAAATTTATTTTATTAAATGATTATGACTTTAGCCTTATTAAAATTTTACATTTTACTTATTAAAAAAGAGTACCTAATGCCAGGATAAAATTTCAAGAAGTATCTTTAAGTAACGAATTGAGTACTTACAGGGGGGCTGTGAGAGCTGTTGATCATGCAATTATTTTACTCTCCGTTAGAACTTTCTTTATTTCAATAAAATCATTGTTTCAAACTTACGTTTGAAATGATAATTCCAAATTCCAATATTGTGATGCCTTCATAAGGGAGTAAGGATTAAAAACTTGCATGAAACTTGCGTCTAAAATATATATATCTGTTTGTCGTCTATTTTGAAGCATTTTCAACCTGAAAAAAAAATATATTATTTTTATCGATAAACTATAGTTCAAGTAAGGCGCATCCCTAAAATACACGTAAAATACTATGCAATATTTATAGCCAAATTATTACTTGATGTGACATTTTTATCACTAATGCCTTATATTGCATGATTAATGGATTAATATACTTATAAATTTTCTTTTTTAGCTTACAAAAATACCGATTGATAAGCCCAAACAACGTTGTTGAAAACTTACGTATGTTATGTTAAATCCACGTGTTTGAGGCATTCCTTGGCCGTTTTTATGGTTTATTATATAGCGGAACCACAAAACGCAATAATATATTGCATAGAACGTTCACTCTTTTATTACCACTTTTTAAACATGAAATATGCAGACCTACTCCTTTGTTATGTTCTACTAAGTGGGACATAACATTACAGGTTTTTGACGTTTACACACCGATATGAGCTTTCTCTTTCACCCAAATTACTACATCGTTAGTTAGAAAGAGTAACATTATCAGCTGTCAAAATATAAGGCGGACTCCTATCATATAACCTCATTGGTATTTAATTTATCTTGATTAATATTATATTATACGGGGCATTCCACGCCAAGTGGACAGGAAAATAAAATCGGCCAAGTGCGAGTGGGACTCGCGCAAGAAGGGTTCCGTACCACTATAGAGCAAACCAATTTTATTTAAATTTTATTACAAAACTGGTTTTTGCCCGCGGCTTCGCTCGCGTTAAGTACATTTATTAATAATTAGGTAGATAATATAGTTTTTGCGGCTTTATATTTTACATCCTCCATTATTCCTTATTTTATCCCCATGGGGGTTGAATTTATCAAAATCCTATTTGATCGAACGTCTTCATCATATAAGCTTAAATCTTTAATAATTTCAGTTAAGCCCGGCCGCATATTGTCCGAATTCTGATCAGAAACATTTGGTCTCCAAAATGACTCCAAAACCTAAAGAATACTCAGACACTTTACATCATACATCCAATGGAAGTAATATTATTAAAGACGATATTGTCATTTCTGGCGTGGCAGGCCTCTACCCAAATTCCCATGACGTGAAGGAACTTTCTGACATATTATACAACAAGGTACGTAAGTTTTGTCGATAAAGTAATTTATACAGTGTGAAATTTTAATGGTTGTTTTCCCGCAGTAAAATGATTCTATCTTAGTAGTACAATAGATTTGTAAAGATTTTTTGCTCAAATCAAAAAAAAAAAAATCGGTCGGGTCCATAGTAACTCGCGCCTATCGGCATAAAGTTTCCATAGTACGTCATAAAAAATATTTTGTATTTTCAAAAAATAACATGCATGGTTCGATAGTACTACTATAGGTAAATCGTTCTGCTGCGGGAAAACAACCACTAAAATTTCACGTTGTATATTTCTTGAAGATTTTACATGATCCAGCCTTGGATTTATAAATAGGCCGGATAGGCTGCGGCGTAGGGGCGGCAGCGTCCTAGTGGGGCGACAAATTATGTAATTTGTCGCCCCACTAGGACGCTGCCGCCCCTAATAGAACCGTTCTGTTTAATAAGCAGCGCAATACACACTTACAACGTGCTTACAACTTATAAACTTCTTTAGAAATTTTGTGTTAAGTACTTGTTTGGTATGGGCAAAAAGTGTGATGCCTGCGTCAGGGTCACCTGACCCTAAGGACCAATTTATACCTACTAGCGCAGAGTTTGTTCTAATTTTCACTTTTCCTGAGCGTACAGTTCGAAAACGGATGAGAATTTGGAAAAACTGTATAGGATCTAAAATATAGAGAATTTAGGGTAAATTGCACCAGAGGCGTAGTTAAAGCATTTAAAGTTAAAGTTAAGTTATAGTTAAAGTAGGTTGGTACAACTCACTCTTAATATAGTTTTAATTTCATAATAGAATAATTTTTGCTACAACGCATCGTTTTTCTAGTTATCGGCGAAAAACCAAAAATTAAGAACTTTGTCGCCCCTCCGTCCGGCTCACCTCCTACTTCCTAGACTTCAGGACTTTTAGTATGTTTTGTCCTTAACCGCCCTGAATAAGTTCCAGCAGAAATGTTCTCGCTCACACATTCTACAACTACTTTGTTGACTGAGCTACATTAATTACTTTTAAGTTTTTATCAGCGTTGGTCACGCGCTGACGACTCGTGATGTCGTGAGAATGCGTGTGTGAGATATATTTTAATTATTATACTTAGGTAATGTCCGTGATATTTTATTTATACAGCATGACTGGTGTGACAATACCGATAATTAAGGAGAGTATTCAGTATTCGATTCTCATTATAAATATGTAATAAAATTAGGTACTTAATTTTTAACCAAATTTCCCATTAAACAAATGAATAATGGACACTTAGTAAATTACTATGCGGCCGGTCGTGGCCCACCCCGCCCCGCGCGCCGCGCGCTACTCCCGCGCGCGGTATCCATGCGTTGGGTAAATAATTATTTAACTTTAAGCTACATTTACGCAGTGATCAATTGATATTATTTTTTTATATTATTTTTTTTCAACTAATATAATAGCCAAATATCACGTCCTCGAATATTGAACATGTCTCACCAGTCGTGCTGTATATATTAGGGCTCCATTCCACCGCGGCGCACGGAGAGACTACGCACGTCACGTGCGTCAAGCTTCGCTTTGTAAGAAAATATTATGTGACTGTCCACTGCAACCCACGGACACGCTACGCACGAATTGACTCAAGTCAAAGAAATAAATCCGTGCGCAGCGTGCGCCGCGGTGGAATGGAGCCTAGTTAACGTATTATAATGTATTTATTTGCTAGACATTTATTTAAAAAAATAATATGTTAATTGAGGAGGTAATAAACAAAACTTAAAAATAAATGTTTGTTTTCCGATGTGAACTTATCTTTATGCATTCCGACCCTTAGGTGACTTGTTGTTTAAAATACTAGCTGTTGACAATCGATTTAGTCACAAAGTGAAGGTCACAATACTTATTATCCTACCTGTTTGTAGTTAAAAAATCATTAAAAATTATCTATCAGATGCAGCACAGTTATCTTTTTGGGTTCAAAAACTTGATAATATTATTATTAGCCTGGGAAAATTAAGGAATTCAAACCGAATAATTCGTGTAGTTTTGAAAGTTGGTACAGTTATTCCTAAAAGTGTCCAAATGAATATACTAAAAGTCCCCGGGGCTGGGACAAGAGCCGGCGGTGGGGGAGGAGGGGAATAATGTCTCTTTTTCAAGGTTTTTGCTTGTAACTCGAAAATTATTTATTTTATCTCTCATATAAATATCTACATTAAATTTTCTATAAATTACGTCTATACATTTTAATGTACGATCATTACTTTAGGAAATACAGATTATTAAAGGGTACTCTAGCACTGTTTTGCCATACAAACGTATTCCCCAATTTACTCCCTGGAAAATGCGTCTAGAGAAATGATTTTTTTATACAATATTGGGATCTGTTAAAGCATGCCTCTACATTAGATTCTTTTCTAAAATTAAAAATATGACCCTAAAAAAATGCAAAAAATCAATTCCCCGTACTCCCGCCAATGGACCGACCATAAAAGAAATTTGAAAGATCTTTAAGATAAAATAAAAACGTAGAGGCAATTATAGACTCACTCTTTCTGAAGATATTTAAAAAATATATAGGTAATTAGATAGGCTCTATTTTGAAGGAGAAATCAGAGGAATACGTCACCTCGATTTACTGTTATCTGTCTCTAGATATTATAGTAAATCGAGGTAACGTAGTTCTCAAATTTCTACTTCAAAATAGAGCCTACCTAATTATATATTTTTTAAATATCTTCAGGAAGAGTGAGTCTATTGCCCATACGTTTTTATTTTATCTTAAAGATTTTTCATATTTGTTTAATGGTCGTCGTAACCTTGAAAAAGAGACATTTCCCCGCCACCCCCACCGCCGCCGGCTCTTGTCCCACCCTCGGGGACTTTTAGTATATTCATTTGGACACCTTTAGGAATAACTGTACCAACTTTCAAAACTACACGAATTATTCGGTCTGATCGACAATTTTGAAGCTTATTTTCTTAGACTATATCTTTTTTTTTAAATAACGATAATGAAAGAAAACAATTTTCACAAAAGGGAAAGAAAAAACTGAACCGCAAAAACCAAAGAACACTCAACAAAGAGTCAAAAATAATAAACATGCTTTTTCACCTATACAGTACATTAATTTTATTTTGCAAAATGCGACTATTCACTAGCTGTTCCCGAAAAATAAATTCACTATGTCGATGGACGTACTACGTAGTAAAAACAGGGGCTATGCTTTTTATTGAAAATTCCTTAACATGTAAATAGAAACTTTTGAATTGGTCTGGACACAATGATACCACAGCTTCTCTCAGTTATTCAATCATATTTTACGAAAAAAGTTGTTTGTTAACTAAATAGCTCTTATTTACCGTAAACCAGATTAATTTTGCCACATCTTCTACCCATAATTCCCAACTCCTAGGCTACAAGCTCGACATTTATGTTCTACGAGCGAAGCGAGACCTAGTATAATATCCCACAACCTGCACATTTTGTGGTACACTATACAGAAAAACTGTCACGCCAGCTATTGATTTGTGCTTTAACATAGTATTATTTTTATTTATGTAGATAATATGTTATATAATTATATCAGACAGTCAAGGTGTGACGACGCGACGCGAGCCCTCACAATGCTCGGCCTCTAGCTAGTTAAATTCTCCATCATAATTTAAACGTTTTGATAATATAAAAATATTATGTTGCAGGTCAATCCAGTTGAAATAACTGATCGTTGGAGTTACAATATCCCGGAAATTTCTCAGTATGCTGGAATTATTCCAGATTTACAATACTTTGATGCTCAATTTTTTAAAGTGCATCATCGGCTTAGCAATTTGATGGATCCTATGTCTAGGAAACTACTTGAACAGACATATCAAGCAATCTTCGACGCTGGTTTGTATTTTTTTATTTAAAACTAGCTGTTGCCTGCGACTTCGTCCGCGTTAGCATAGTAAGTAGATTCTGTGTCGTCTTACTGTGTGTAAATTGTTATTTTGTGAATATTTCTTGTGCACAATAAATTATTAAATAAAATAAATAAATAGATCACGTCCCAAGTATTATTTTTCAAAAACATTAAATGTACAGAATTGACTTTCCTACTATTTTATTACAATATGTAGGTTATAGATAATAAAATAAAAAAATACAAATAAATTAAAAGTACGGACCGGGGGCAAAGCCCGCATATTAAACAAACTACGAATTATCCTAAAAAAAGCGGCCAAGTGCGAGTTGGACTCGCCCATGAAGGGTTCCGCAGCAGCAATAAGGTTTAAGCTTAGGCCAAACCTACGCGACCAACGCGAAAGCGAAGCGGAGCGTCAAGTTGTCAAATGTTGTCAAATGTGTGTTTTGTATTCAAAAAACACATTTGACAACATTTGACAACTTGACGCTCCCGCTTCGCAGTCGCGTGGTCGCGTAGGTTTGAACGAAGCATTATTTTTATGAAATTAAAAGGTTTTTGATTTATTTTTATATTTCAGTCGAAATAATATTTGCATGTGTATAGCTGAAAGTGTCAGAACCACTAAAATTGTACTTAAACATCTTTTATATCCACCACTTTTAGTGCAAATAAATAACTGATTACTGATATATTTTATTTTACAGGTTACAGTCCAGAGCATCTGTCGGGGAAAAGAGTCGGAGTTTTCGTAGGAAATTGTTATTCAGAAACTGAGAAAGCATTCTTTTACGTGCTTAATTCAAAATCAGGCCTTGGCATAGCTGGGTAAGTAAAATTGAGCTGTATTATATAGGTTGGGGAAAAAGTTTTTTCGCATTTTATATAAAAATTCAATAGGTTTTTTATAAAGTTTATTTACAATTGACTAAAGTATATAGGTGCCATTTCGTTCGATAACTTTTGGCCATCTTGTTGGTAGGAACATGATCCCATTGCTATAAAAATTTTGGGGCTTCTGATGAAAAAACTGCGACAAGTGGTTTTGGAATTTGGAATTGTCTTCTGTAAAATTAAAACTGTTTAATGATACCAAAATCAGCCAGATACAATTGGTATAGACCAAGAGATTTTATGACAAGTTCATACATTTAATGCGAAAAGACTTTCTCTCCGACCTATTATTACAACTAGCTGTGCCCCGCGGTCTGTACTTAACTAGCGGATTCCTGAAAAGAAATCCCCCAAAATAAATAAGCAGTTTTTTCAATATCCATCAAAACGGAAATTTTTAAGTTTCTAAGGTGGGATTTCACCAAACACACATAAAACTTAGTTTTATAAAACTTAGTTCCCATTGAACGCGTTCATGCTGCGACGTAAATCTCGTTTTGTTTCGATTGGATTTCACAAACTTCTTTTGATCGCGATTATTAAATCTAAGTTTACGTGACGTCACGCGATTATTTTGCATGTTTTCATCATTTTAAAGTCTTTTCACGTTAATTTAACTACAAAATAGCAATAAACAATACATAAACTAACAAACGCATGTGTCAAAACTGTCATCTTGACATTTCTTTTGTCTATGCTTTTCGTTCCGCCATGACAGGGCTTGAACGGGTTTTATGACGTTAAACTTTGAACTTTGGGCGTTCAGAAGATAAAACTCGGATTTGCTGTGAACGCGTTCAGTTTATGCTGGTGAAATGCATTTCGATGTTATAATCGCGTTTATACGTTTTGAACCGGTTCAGAGTGCTTTGAACGCGTTCCATTTCTTTGGTGAAATCGCCCCTAACTATCATAGTATAAAAATGATAGGGGGGACCAACTTGTAAACCACTTTACAGGCCGTTAACTCGAAAATGGCTAATATTGTAAAAAAAACGTGTATAAAACGTTGCCATAATTTAAAAATAACTAGTCAACATGTTACGTATTAACATGATGAGAATATGAAATGAAAAAATTAATTCATTCCCACTTGACATGGGGAGCCACCATATAAAATTATAATTTTATTTTAATAACGCCCAAAACAAAGTCTATATGCAATCTACAGCACCTGCACAATATTCCGATATTTTAAATTCATAATTGCTGAAGTTTGACGATGAATGGAAGAGACGGACAGCAAAATTATAAGGGTTTCTTGTAGTTACTACGGAACCCTACTAAAAGGCAAAAATTTAGCACACTTTTAGCCCGGCCGCTTATTATAAGATCAGAAAAATTCGGACGCCCCGCCGAGACGCAATCTGCTCATATTATGTTTTGTTGGGGACCCCGCATACTATCAGAATTTTGACGTGCCTGACGTCCACCGTCGAACGGATGGCAGAATTAATGAACTCTATACATTTTGTACTAGACCCCGCGGTACATCTATCAGAAATTTCTAATAGGTGTGCGGTTTGGTACCTGGCGGCCGTCTCAATTTTTCTGATCAGAGGGCCTAGACATAAGACAAGCGGCAAGCGATTATCGTAAATGCTAACGCTAACGCCACAAAATGTATGAGATTTAACATTTAGAGAGAGCGCACATCTTAGACACGACTGAAGTTAGACAATCTTGTTTCACATAGACAAGTCTGTCTAACTGCAGTCTAAAGACAGTTGTGTCTAGCATGTGGCGCACACCTAAGTCAAGACTGTCTTGACTATGATGACGCAATGCATACAATAAATTCATTCAGTAGCAAAATGGAGTTCACAGAAGCTGCTGTGATAAGTATCCTAGCAGTTCGTGCAAAACGGCGCAGACAACGGAAATATTGGGTACACCCCATATACAGTCAAAGACTATTAAAAGGAAAGTTCTATTTATTGTTTGATCAACTAAGGCTTTATCCCCGAAAGTTTTTATAAAAAATTATGAGAACTTTATTAATTGGAGATAAAAATGTGCAAGGTGACAATATTCAAAATGAAATAAGCGTTCTCTGTGAAAATACAAATAAAAAAATAACCTTATAAGCGTGATTACAATTAGAAAATTTTCCCGCCTGTCATGATTTTCTTGACGGACTATAACGTTATCAAAGAACATATATATTTACCGTTATAAATCCTATATAACGTTATAACATTTACCGTTATTAAATATTAATATCAATTTTTAATGTTATTTTTAATATCGGGTAAATTTTCATAACGTTATGTATGCCCTTGAAGCAGTAACGTTATGAAAAAGTAACGTTATTTGAAGTCCTGCTTTTTGGTCGTATTATTGTATATGTTTTGACACATGTGATTAAAATTGTCAGAATCTAATTTTGAAATCTCTATTTAAAAATAAATTATGTCAGCTAGCGTGAGGCACATTCCTTATTCCATTCATAATCTTAATGAAACCCGACGAATTTGATATAATATATTGAAACCTGTCCCATCCTTCTCTTTGCTTTGCAGTTGAACTACTGGTAGTTATGTATATTGTGGCTAGTCAGTTTTGTCGTAGATGTGCGCGCTTGCATACATTTCAAAGGGAAGTCGACAGTCGTTAGTCAGACTTGTCGTGTGTCGCATTAGTCAACTTTGTCTATTAGACGTCTTGTCTCAGATGTGCGCATCTAGTGCATTTTACCATGCCATAGTCTGTCTAACTACAGTCTTGTCTCAGGTGTGCGGTCGCACTTAGTATTCGCTAGCGAAGCGATGACTTATGTCAAATCGCATACTTTTTTTAGCGTTTACGATAATCGCTTGCCACTTGTCTACTAGGGCCGGAATTCTTATAATGTGCAGCCGGGCTTAACCTGTTTTCCTGAAAAAAAAAACAGAACACCTATAAGAAATGTCTGATAGGTGTGCGGGGTCTAGTACAAAATGTATAGAGTGCGCGGTCGGCGGAATTTCTGATTAAAACATTTCTGCCATTCGTTTGATGGCGGACTTCGGAAACGTCAGAATTCTGATAGTATGCGTATCCACAACAAAACATTAGCAGAGTGCGTTCCAGCGTGGTGTCCTTTTTCTGATCATGACTTACCCCGGCCGCACATTGTCCGAATTCTGATTAGAAACGGTTGAATTCCCCCACATACGAAATATCCTTCCGGCGAGTTCTAGCTCAATCTATACATTATAATAAAACTGTAGAAATGTGAATTCTGTACATTAAAGATATTCAAAAAATAATAAGCCAGGGGGTGTTACTACATCGCTATAGAAGCCAAAACTGTGGTTAGTTTTTTGTCTGTCTGTCTGTCTGTCTGTCTGTCTGTCTGTCTGTAAGGGGACGAAAGAGGGGGTTAGATTTTGTATCAAACTTTTGCTTTAACACGAAAACTACTGATCCGATTTGCATACGGTTTTGCGCAGATATATTTGCCTTCTTCCAACTCAACATCTGGTGTATAAGCTTTCCCCCCACCCCTCTAAGGGGACCCAAAAGGCGGTCAGATTTTGTATTAATTTTTTTCTTTAATGGACTTACGTCATATTATTAACTGTTTTTCCAACTTAACATCAGTTTTCCCCTCACCCCTCTTAGGGGACGAAAGGGGGGGGGGTAAGATTTTGTATCAATTACTGATGAAGTAGAAATACTTTAAATGGCAAAACAACATTTGCCGGGTCAACTAGTTAGAAATATAGATGAACAAGTCGGGATGGTCATGAATATTATGCTTATCGTAGTGTTGGTAAAAATAGCATTAGCAATAATAATTAATTGCTAAATGCCCATTAGCAATGATTAAATTAATCAAAAAATATGATGGCTAATATTATCGTGCATAGCAATAGTCTGCGATCATGATGAAAATCACGTCCGCGCTGTTCCGCACCGCGGTGCTAACTGTTAATGAATTGCTAGTTTTCACTCGATGCGAAATAATCTACGCGAGCGGTGCGAATTGCGATGCGTCATGCGAGCAATATCAGCGATAAATCACGATGCCGCGTTTTTAGCAAATAGCAAAGCAATAATATTTAGCATGCTGTGACATCAAAATTAGCAAGTTAATGAAATTAATAGAAAATAGCATTAATTCCCATTACTAGCTTATCGTGGTAAGTTATTACTTAAGTATTACAAAGTCAACATCTCGCACAAATATTTTTTTCAGATGTAACAGGAGTATGTTTGCAAATAGAATTTCCTATTATCTAAATTTGAAAGGCCCTTCGATGTCTGTTGACATGTCTTGTTCTTCCTCTACTGCTGCCTTCGAGATGGCATACGATGCAATCGCTCGTGGGGAATGTGAAGCTGCTATAGTGGGTGGAGCTAACTTATGTTTGCACCCGCAAACATCTATCCATTATGGAAGGTGTGTATTTTTTAACATAAAATATAATATTATGCACAATTTGTTTTTTCGTTTGGCGTTTTTTATATATTAGGTATCTAAATCTGTAATGTAAGTACGTAAATGTAATTATGTAAATCACTACATATTATAAAACAAAGTCGCTTTTTTCCCTCATGTCCCTTTGTTACCTATAATCTTTAAAACTACGCAACTGATTTTGATGCAGTTTTCTTTAATAGATAGAGTGATTAAAGAGGAGGGTTTATAAGTTTAAAAACATTCATTAAATAGTAGAGAAATACTGTTATTTTCGAGGTGTCTAATGATCACATTAGACAATGATCACATTAGTCGTAAATATTTTTTTTTCCGCTTATAATATTGCAAACGCAGGCTGCCCTACGAGATCTATCAAATAAATGTAGGTACCAAGTATTGTTCACTATGAAAAGGTCTAAAATCAGTAAAGCCGTTTCGGAGGAGTACGATAACTAAAATTGTGACACGAGAATTCGATTTAAAAGATAGTTTATTGTAATGTATAATTTTGACATGATGTTTAAGGGTGAATTGCACCAGAAGCGTAGTTAAAGTTAAGGTTAAGGTTATCAACAAATATGGCGACTTTTGCTAGGGATTTGACAGTTAATTTCACATTTTGTTATGGTTAAAGTTACAGTTATAGTTTGTGGCGGTACCCACAATTCACCTAACAATCCTGCATCGCGCTATCGAAGTTTCGGAGAACGGCAAGATATATACAACGTCTGAAATGACGTCAGTGGGCTTCGGCCTAACCGAGCATGCTATCTCGCTCGGTCGGAAGATCTTCCTTTTCCGCCGCCACTAACATCGCTAAATTGGTGACCACCGACAAGAACACGCATCCTTCATCATGGACATCAATCATCAACACTCCCCGCCCCTCCGCACCACGTCAGCAGACATCAAGCATAACCGGGTCGCCTCGACCATAAGCCGCGTTGGGCGTCCGCGCCGGTCGAACCCGGTCTGGCTTGAACGGGGCAGCCATAGGCTACAACGACCGGTCAGCAAGCAGAGCACGGGGTCCCTCTCCTGGTCGTTGCACGCGTAGCTTCGGCCCACACCTGACAACACAAGCGCATTGAAGAATACCACAGGTCTTCGGGGGGGAGTGGTGTGGCGGTACCCACAATTCACCTAACAATCCTGCATCGCGCTATCGAAGTTTCGGAGAACGGCAAGATATATACAACGTCTGAAATGACGTCAGTGGGCTTCGGCCCGACCGAGCATGCTATCTCGCTCGGTCGGAAGATCTTCCTTTTCCGCCGCCACTAACATCGCTAAAAGTTAAAGTAGGTTGATGCAACTCACTCTAAGGCCCACTTTTTTTTTTTTCCCGGAGGGGGAAATGCATTACGCATACCACCCAGGCGCAGGGGGCGACCCGAGCGGTGATGTGGGACTCCCGTAGCTAATGAGACCACGGTATACCCACTAAAACCCCCCCCATCTTCCGCCACGCCGCCTTTTGACGGGGCCACGGGAACGATACACACATCCGCGACCCCGCCAGCGGTCCGAAGACTCCACGATGGGCGCACAACACGTGCGCCCTCCTCCTCGGCCCCCACCAGGGCTGCAGCAGACGCCCCCCGAGTCTGCTACTTGGAGGCTATGTGGCAGATCAGGTCTGTGGCTCTGCCACCGACCACACCTCGGCCGCAGAGGATAGGGCAAGCGGCGCACCGCAATACCAACTTGCCTCTTCCTCTGCGGCCCCACCAATGCCGTTCAAACGGAACGGCCAGCTCGCAGGGGGGGGGTAGGGAAAGCGGCAACCTACCACAATGCCTCCCCCCCCCCGCGATCCGTCCTCGGCCGCAGAGGATAGGGCAAGCGGCGCACCGTAATACCTACTTGCCTCTTCCTCTGCGGCCCCACCTCGGTGCGCATCCGCAGCGGACTCCTCCAGTCCGCTGGGAGCGCCCTCCTCGGGCCAGGCGGCGACACCGGCCGGCCCTGGTTGCCTCTTCGCTTCACCGCGGTTGTCCAAGCCGCGGTTACTAGAGCCCCACCGCCACGACAAGGCGAGCAACCATCGGGGGGACTCTAAGGCCCACTTGCGCCAATCTGGGTTAAAGTTAACTCTGAGTTAAACATCATGTCATCTCTATCACTGACTTGGTGAGTGACAGATATGACATGATGCTTAACTCAGAGTTAACTTTAACCCAGATTGGCGCAAGTGGGCCTTAGTCACTTATGTTGTAATGTAATGTGGTAGGACCTAATTCACAAACCTATTTAGATTTACATCACTTACATCTTATGCATATAATATAATATATACATTAATATGACATCCTTTAAAATATTTGCATTCCACAACATGTAAGTACTTACCTATCAAATATCAATGTACTTTGTAACATTTAATTTCACTATGTAATACAAATAAATAATACAAATCTTTATTTCCATAAATTATTTGACAATGTTTTTAAACAAGTGGCAGTCCCCCAAACTAGGCGCAGCCTGTGCTATGGGGGAATTCTTACCGAATTACAATAAATAGAGTGCAAATATCAATAAAAACAGACGAAATTAACAAATAATAATAATACTTAATATAATCTTAATACCACAACAAAAATTAAAAATCTTAGGTTAAATTATTATATTCTATTACTAACAATAATGAAGTGTGTAGGTGTGTAGGAAAGAGCATGTGTAATTGTGTGTGTGTGTGTGTGTGTGTGTGAAACATACTCTACACACAGAGTAGAGTATGTCTTTTGAGTTATTTGTACACTTTAATTAAATTTTCTGTTTCCATGTATGACCAGGTTAGTATGGATTTAGATAGTATTTTTTTAGCCTTTTGTACTGAATACTGCTTTAATTGTTTTGTGCAAATAAAGAATTTTGAATTTGAATTTTTATTATTTCACTTTATTCGTAGCGAAGCAGTTACCGGGCCACTAGTTATTTATAAAAATATATCTGTCATGTAAGTAGGTATGTATTAATATTTTTATTATTTAAAATGATCTTTTACAGAGTTGTAGACATTTGTAAGGACGGAAAAACGAAATGTTTTGATGCAAATGCTGATGGGTTTTGCAAATCCGAGGCTGTTAACGTCGTCTTCCTGCAGAAAAAGAAAGATGCATTAAGGTATTATAAATAATAGACGTTAATTCTTATACTATATAATTATTATCTGAAAAACGGTTGATTACATTGGACTGCATAAAAATGCATGAAAATAATATAAAATAAAAATAAAAATTGTTTTATATCAGTTTATTGTGGGTTTACTAAAAAGTTTAGCTACCTACATGGCATATTATGGTTAGCGCAAACAATTTTGACCTTAAACAACAACGAAATAAGGTAAATATTGCCGTTTACTATTGAAATGTATTCCATACTCGGGCTCGGCAAGCATGGATGTTTCCATGCTTGCCGAGCCCGAGCCCGGCAAGCGTTCACAAACCACAAGCCTCCACAAATCTCGCTTTGCATTTGGAACTTGGAAGTCGTTTTCACGCTCGTGAACGCGTCAGTGTATTACGTACATCCAAGAATGGCGGACACCGAACTTGTGTCGGCTATTACGTTTGGTTTAACCTACTTTTATGAAGTTTCCTATTACTTTTAATTTTCTTAATTCTTATAACCAAAAGTATGATCACATAATCTGGGTGCACGGTAGTGCACCCGCCGAGATGAGCCAAGCCAATATGTATGGCTCGGCTGTTCGTTACTAACTTCAGATAAACTAAATATTCGCATCACCTCCGCGACGGTAGCGAAACAGCTGAGCCATACATATTTACTGAAATATAGAATTTGTTTAAGTTAGGGTTAGTAGAGTTAGGCCATGTAGATTCAGAAGCTTGGCTCCATATGAGATCTCATATCTTTTTCACAGGTTATGTGGTCATCTCGGCAACATTTACATGAAAATATGTTTTGGTGGGATATAGTATTCTATTAATTAAAAAGATAAAACCGACTTTAAAATTGTACGTAATTGAGAATTAAAATTCCCTGTCTCAAAAACTACTGAACTGATTTTGATGAAACTTGCACTGTTCCCTAAGTTAAACAATACCTAGTATAATAAAAAAAACCTCAAATCGAACTTGTGGTTCCGGAGATATCCGAACACAAGTTAGACATGAAACATACATACATACATACACTTTTGAAATTTGGCACATTTGTTCAGACGCTGATATAGACTAACATATATACGGAATTTGGGCAATTCTGGAAATATTACATACATAAATAAACAAATGAACCACGGGCATGTCAATATTCAGTGTCACCGAAATGATACCATCGAAGAAATTGATTCATAGCCAGTTGACGAACCTATGTCAATTGGTCGGACTACGTCAAATCCAGTCTTTAGACCAACTAAACTAACCAACTGTAGTAGTACTGCTACTAATGTTGCTAAAACGTCTGATCAGATCTAAATTATTGTAATTAAATGAATTATTATTATGTATGATATAATAAAAACTAAATGAATACTTAAAAATATTTTAACAACATGATAAATGTTTTTTAGAGCTTATGCCCGCGTCGTCCACGCTAAATCTGAATTCATGACACTTCCTCAATCAGAGATTGGTGCTGTGTGTGGCTTCCAGCGTGATCCTGCTTATGTAACAAGATTTCTGGAAAATTTTTACCAGAGTGTTAATGTTTCGCCAAGAGACGTACAATATATAGAAGCTTTTGGTTCAAGTAATGTATCATTTCATTTTATTAATATAAAAATACCAATTACACTTAGGTAGCCGCATACACATGTTTTCCGTATTCGATTTCCGAATTCATTTTCAGTATTCGGAAATTCGAATGCATGGAATCAGTAGAAAATACATTAAGGGCAGCTTATTCCAAATTCACGTTTCTAGAATAAGCTCGTTCTGGATTTTATTATAAATCAATATTAGTCGTTATAGTACGAGATACGACTGCAGAACTGTGCAGGTATCGAGTATACGCTTAAAACCACCTTTTTACTAATATTTATGATTAGGAGAACATATTTCTACTGGGGTGCCAGTCCAAATGTGGCCGCAAATATATTTAAAAAAAATTTAAAAAGTTGAGTTTGCGGGCTAAAATTTATCCATCAGGTATTGAAAGCAAACATGGTTCATTTCACGGCAGTGAGTATAGAGATTTAGAAAAATCCGGTGTGTCGTTGGGCACCCGGCCGCAACTCTGTTGTAACCAAGCGTGAACAGGTAGGTACGATTCCGATATATTTTTGCATCCATAACGTATATTGATCTTTTATATATCAAATGGAAGCTTATTTTCCTCTTATTATTACAATATAGGTGTGCCTTATTAAATCTGACCGCAAGTGCCGGCTGTCAAAGATGGCAAACTATCGAAGGTTGAGGGAAAGGAAGCTAGTGCGTAACAGTACGGGTCTAACGAGGATAGTGATTGTATATCATGTTAGTGTACTTAACCATCGGCTCAAACAATAGTAATAATCGGCCAAGTGCGAGTCGGACTCGTATTTTTTATATTAAATTTGTGTTTTTGTATGAGGGCCGCCCTTACCTATGTTTTAATTTTTCTTTAATTTTATTAATTGTATATATAATTAAATTGCACATTTTTTTATGAAATAAGGGGGCAAACGAGCAAACCTGATGGAAAGCAACTTCCGTCGCCCATGGACACTCGCAGCACAGAAGAGCTGCAGGTGCGTTGCCGGCCTTTTAAGAGGGAATAGGGTAATAGGGGAGGGTAGGGATAGAAAGGGAAGAGAATAGGGTAGGGCATTGGGCCTCCGGTAACCTCGGCGAAACACAGCGCAAGCGCTGTTTCACGCTGGATTTCTGTGAGGACGTGGTATTTCTCCGGTCGAGCCGGCTCATTCGTGCCGAAGCATGGCTCTCCCACGTCACGTTAATTGAAGATTTCATAAAATGTTAAAGTGCCTATCTGTTGCCATTATCGACATAAAGCGAAAAAGGCCATGAAAAAGGCAGAGGGCGTTATTAGTAAGTATTTCTGTGCGTCAACTAGATGGCGATTTTTTTAATTAAAAGCGACGCGTTGTTAGTATTCTTGGGCGTCAATAGATGGCGTTTTTTTTAATAATTATTTTGAGTGACATAATTATTAATTATATTACGTACACAGTTTTAGACGACCTCTGTGGCTCAGTGGTGAGCACGTCGGTAGCTCAAGCCGGAGGTCGCGGGTTCGAATCCCGCCGACGCGACGGAACAAAAAGTTTTCAATGTTCCCGGATCTGGATGTTTATTAAATATGTGTATGATATAATAAAAATGTCAAATATATGTGTAGTATAAAAGTATTAAATATATTTCCGTTGTCTGGTACCTGTAACACAAGTCCTTTAGGTACTTAGCACGGGGCCAGACTGACGTGGTGTGAAGCGTCCATAGATATTATAATTATTATTAGTTTTTTTTTTGGGTTTTTTGAACTTAAGAAATAACTTCGTTCCATTCAGGTGTCCCTTGACACCTCTCAAGTTTTTTAATTGAATATAGTTAATTTACAATAAAATCTTTTTTATTAGGGATCCGTACCTAAAGGGTAAAAACGGGACCCTATTACTGAGACTTCGTTGTCTGTCCGTCTGTCTGTCTATCTTCTGTCTGTCTGTCTGTCTCCAGGCTTTATCTCAAAAACCGCTATAACAACAAATAAGTACTAAAATATATTATATTCCAGGGGGCCCCATATTATGCTTTGTTCAAAACACACATTTGACAACTTGACGCAACTTGACGCTCCCGCTTGGCAGTCGCTTGGTCGCGTAGGTTTGAACAAAGCATAATAAACGTGATTTTTGACCTTTTTCGCTTTATGTCGGTAATGGATAGGCACTTTAAAATTTCACGAAATCTTCAATTAAATGTGCAATTTAATTACTTATAACAAAATTAAAGTAAAATTAAAATATAAGGGCGGCCCCCATACAAAAACACAAATTTAATATAAAAAATACGAGTCCGACTCGCACTTGGCCGATTATTACTATTGTTTGAACCGATGGTTAAGCACACTAACATGATGTACAATCACTATCTTCGTTAGACCCGTAATGTTACGCACTAGCAGCTCCCTTTCCCTCAACCTTCGATAGTTTGCCATCTTTGACAGCCGGCACTTGCGGCCAGATTTAATTAGGCACACCTATGTTGTAATAATATGAGGAAAATAAACTTCCATTTGATATATTATCTCAAAAGATCAATATACGTTATGGATGCAAAAATATATCGGAATCGTACCTGCTCACGCCTGGTTACAACAGAGTTGCGGCCGGGTGCCCAACGACACACCGGGATTTTCTAAATCTCTATACTCACTGCCGTGATATGAACCACGTTTGCTTTCAATACCTGATGAATACATTTTATCCCGCAAACTCAACTTTAAAAAAAATATATATTTGCGGCCACATTTAGACTGGCACCCCAGTAGAAATATGTTCTCCTAATCATAAATATTAGTAAAAAGGTGGTTTTAAGCGTATACTCGATACCTGCACAATTCTGCAGTGGGATCTTAGACTATTAGTTTAGTTTATTTTTCGCTTACTCTATTTCATACCGCTCATGTTATTAAAAGAGTTATATGTTCAACATCAGTCGCAAACTAAGTTTTTATTCGCTCGTTTTATTATTTCCCTTAATAAACATGTTTAAAGACATATTACTTTTAGACATAGATAACTCATAAGATCGTTTTCTGATATTTAGGTTCAAAAGACGGTGACAAATCGGAACTGATTTCAATCGATGATTTTTTCTGCAAAGGTAGAGGAAAACCGTTAATGGTAGGAAGCATAATGTCTAACATTGGCTACGTTGAAGCTGCTTCAGGATTGGCTTCAGTGACCAAGGTACTTAATATTAACTTATTTATTAATATCATTAATATACTTAATATAATATTATAAAAAAACTTTAAAAAACTACAATTCATTTTAGCATGTTAAACAATAAATATTACTAGAGATCGCCCAGTGGTCGAAATTCGACCTTAGTTTCAACGACATTAGGGCTACTAACTACTAAGTACATATATATTTTGTAAAAAAATATTGACTATCATATTTTTTTCAACTCTAATTGTCTCTGGGACTCAGCTGATCTCAGACTGGCCGTGTAAGCATTGTCTAATAGTATCTAAGATTCAATAAAAAAATAATCCATTTTCAATTTGTCAACTTGTTGTCAACAGACTTCAACCATAAATAAAAGAGTATAATTCGTATGTATAGGCTTGTCACTCAAAAATCTGTCATCTCCTATGTGTGTGTGTGCTGTAGTGTGTGTAGGTAACGTTTTATTTGTTAAAAAAATGTATGATAAAAGCATATTTTCAAAATAATATTAGCTCGATGCACTCCTTCACCTTATTAACTATAACTGTGCAAAATTTCATTCACCGACATTTCCCGATTTTTCGCAAAAAGGGAGCCAAAGTTTTTCGCTCGCGTATTATAGTTTGTGCGTTATAAGATGATATGGGATGGGTGCACTGATCTCTATACAAGTACGCTGGATTGCTGATAGCCTTTGAAATGACAGCTATTTTTTGTGCCTATTTAAAGCGGAATCAGCGCCCCTATTATTCGAGTAGAAAGACCCAGTTTCATCAAGCAATGTTAAATAAATAACGGCGTGGTTAACGGCCTGTTAGAGCTACCGAGCGTTCCACCATGCCCTAATGTCATGTCAAATCACCTAACACGGTGTTAAAAATTTAATTCCTGCTGTGGAGGTCCGTTAGATATTTAACAGGCTGTTATATGAGTCAAAACAACATCTGTCAAAGACAATATCCAATAGTAATAAAAGAATCTGTTTTGACTTTTGTGTGTTTCCGCCATATTTCACGTATTATATAGTGATGAATAATTATTTATTTTCATTTTGTCAAAAATTCAGCCCTCGGATTTTCCTTGACATTGCAAATACTCTAACTTGTATCAAATTACCAAACCGAAATAAGTAAATAAAAGTTTGTATTATGATTCATGTTTTCAGTTATGACAGATAATAATTATAACCCTGGTAAATTAAAAAGAACTATTGTAGCGTAACAAATGTATGCGATCAGTGATATTTTAATATGGTCGCATTATCAACCAGATGACGTATTATATGAATAAGGAAGAAAGTGACACATTGCAGCAGACATATCCTATTGAACTTGTACATTGCAATTTCGTCGCCTTATAACAAGAACGAACGAATTGATAGTTGTTCACTCGTTGTTCACATAACATTGCATTTACTAATCCGCTGTTAAATTTTTACTGTGGGACATAAGTATTTTGACAGTCTATTTAATTTTCTAAGGTCCGTTAAGTAATGCCTTGTTAGGATTTAACAAACAGAGGTTGGTGAAATTGGGTCTAAATCTGACGTAAAATGACGTTTGAAAGCCGCCATATTGGCGCTGATAGCAGTAGTGAGAGTATTTGGAACTAATACTAGTGATGACAACTGTTGTTATTGGTTGTGGTTACGTCAAATTTAGTTCTCTACCCGAATAATGGGGGCGCTGATTCCGCTTCAAATAGGCACAAAAAGCAGGTCTGTATCAGCAATCCAGCGGCAGCGTACTTGTTTAATAGAGATCAGTGTATGGGTGACACTTCTCATATTCCTTGCTACGGATATTTTTTACAAGAAAACAAAAAAAATGTCATAAATTATATTCCATCTACAAAAACAAATGTTTCCTATAATAATTGTAAATGAATAAAAATGAAAAGTTGCTAAATGCTAACTTATTAATATAAAATTATACATATTAACTGTGAAATAGGAGTATAAAATTATTGTTACGAAAATATTTGAAAAATGTCAGATGCATGAAACGGAACTTTTGCCGATAGAGATTGACACTGTTGTGGTTGAATCGAAATCAAATCGATAAAAAGGGCGGCCATCTTAAGAATGCTCCAACTTTTTAATTAGCAGGTCGGATGTCTGTCAGTACGAATATCGACGTTAATGACATTAAAATAAGATTCATATTAGCGCGCCTTGTACAGTGGCGGTTACGATGCTCGCCGCGTTCTTGATATGGCGAAAATGTATGAAAAAATTTGAGAAATTTTCTTATTTTTCTTATAACTGGAAAAGTTGTTTATTTTTATATAAAATTTTTTGCGGACTTTCTAGAGGACTAAATAAGCAACAATTTTTTTGTATATTTATTTTCCTCAGTTCAGTGTATTTAGATATTAAGGTACCTAATCAGACCCCATTTTTTTCATATTTTGCGATTATTGTGATGGTTAAAACGTATTTTATGTGAAAATTTTGTATGCGGCTATAGAATTTTTATGGTACAGTCGTGGAGATAAATATATTATCTTTCATTTGAAACCAAAATATCCTCGCAGTTTGACTCCTAATTCTTTAATAGGGTACCGGAAAATCGCTGATATTTGTAATAGCGTCCTTAAATCGCCGGCGCGGAAGAAAAGTCAGTACGAAATTGATAATTTCGATTGCAATTCCTTTACGAAGTGATTCGGTGTTTTTAAAATTATTATCGAATATTTTTTTTAGGTAACTTCCCTACTATTGTCAATTACAATGTGTCACGCATATCATCTTATAACGCACAAACTATAATATATATTATAAGTCTATGAATATACCTATAGATAGTAAGTACACGTCGATGTCATTCAATTTACCTACTGAAAATGACTAGCCTGTAATTAAAAAAATTAAAAACCAAGAATTAAGTAGACAAATCACAAGATGGTTACCTAAAGTTTTTCGTTCGTAGTCCACACCGGTTTCGGTGACGGTGGCCGGTTTTATTGAAACCAGGCCAGGTAAGCAGGAGTAATTTTAAAATGCCCAGGTGTGTGCACTGCGCAGTACACAAGAGCACTCTCTATTCCTTTACTCTCATAACCGTCCCACTGGGACGGAAGACCGACACGACTGGCGAGAGATCAGGCGCAGGACCGACTTTTTACATGCCAATCTGACGCTTAGATCACAGGATCATTTTACTTGAAAATAACATGTTTCCAACGCGGGAATCGAACCCACGACCTCTGAGTCAAGAGCGACGCTCTGACCACTGGACCACGGAGGCGTTAAGTACTATAGCAATACGGAACGACTTATCTAATATTGCGACTTGCGAGCCACATTCGGTCCCTAAATTAATGTCCATCCGTTCAGCCCTGTGGCTTAGTAAGAAAATAGTTTTAAGACGGTTTTTAAAGGGGCATATAAAATGGTTTGTATATTTGCAGGTACTCCTGGCATACCATCATGGAAAACTTGCCGCTAATCTTCATTATAATACACCACGTGATGATATCGACGCAATAAGAGAAGGACGAATTGAAATAGTGAAAGATCACAAGGAATTCATTCCCACATATACCGCAATTAACAGTTTATCTATGACTGGAGTATTTTCTCACGTTCTCCTTAGTGGCTACAATAAAAAGAAGGTAGTTTCATAAAATATTACTATGACATGAAATACATTATAATCTTAACAGTAAGATTAGCTGTTAAGGACGCTATAAAAGAAAAATTATTAGCAGGTCGGATGTCTGTCAGTACGAATATCGACGTTAAGGACATTAAACAACATTCATATCACAGTGGCGGTTACGACGCTCGCCGCGTTCTTGAAAAAATGTATGAAAAAATTTGAGGAAGTTTCTTATTTTTCTTACAAATGGAAAAGTTAAATATAATATTTAGCTATTCGTACAGGGGACTAAATAGTAAAAAAGCAACATTTTTTTTTGTATAATTATTTTCCTTAGTTCAGTGTATAGCTATACTGGTTCCTAATCAGACCTCATTTTTTTTATATTTTGCGATTATTGTGATGGTTAAAACGTATTTTATGTGAAAATTTTGTATGCGGCTATAAAATTGTTATGGTATAGACGAGGAGATGAATATATTATCTTTCATTTGAAACCAAAATATCCTCGCATACTCCTAATTCTTTAAAATGGTACCGGAAAATCGCTGATATTTGTCAAAAAATGTGACAGCGTCCTTAAGGTACCTCTTCACAAAGGCCCATGCTGACCATAACAGGCCGTCCGTCGCCATTATGTAGACGGGGTGGATGATGGCAGACGATGTCAAACACCAAGTGATATATAGTTGACGATGGACTTCAGTGAGCCATTGTGTACAGGGGGCTCTATGTCTAAAGACATAGAGTATTATTCTATTTAAGGAGCTATAACGTTTAAAAAGCAAATAACTCACGAGTTTAAACAAAAATTTCAGGATACTGCGCGATATAAATCAAATTTTCCACGCATTGTGTTGGGTTCTGGAAGACAAGAGACTTCTGTGCAAAAAATTTTTGACTACCTCAAGAGTAAACCAATTGACCCAGAAGAAATGGCGATACTTCATCATTTTCACGAGAACAAAATTACTGGACATTTAGGACGTGGTTTTATAATACTCGGTAATGAAAACATAATTTAGAAAGGTTATATCAAGCTTTGTATATTTTAGTGGCAACCACTGGTAAAGGAGATAAGCTTACTCTAGCTATTTTGTACAGATAATTTTGATAAGATAACGTTTTCGTCGTTTTTTTCGTAGTTTAAGTAGAAGTTGGTCGTGGAATGTTATAAAGTACGATAGAATTTATTGTACGCATCATCCAATAACTCAAGACGATAAGAATTTTGTAGCCTTACAGAAGCACTGTTAGTAAAATAGACTATTATCATCACAATATACTAAAGACTTCAATATCATCACGTCATAGTAGATAGTATTGCACAGTAAAATTAATTTCCTTTGTAAACAGATACGAACAAAAATAACGAAACTGTGAGTATAATTGAAGAATGTGCATATTTCGACCAAGCCAAGCGTCCGCTGTGGTTCGTGTACAGTGGAATGGGGTCGCAGTGGGCGGGAATGGGAAAAGATCTCATGCGTATACCGGTTTTCGCTGCTGCCATTGAAAGGTTTGTTAAATGATGAATGATAATGAATGATTAATGAATTCATGAAATGTTACAATAATTATGAGCTTTGCATTTTTTAGAGGACGCAAGTTTGAAAAAAGGGGTGATAATCATCGCTGCTTCCAACATAAGATGCTGTTGGTTTGCACAATGCGCAGTCTCTCAGATAAAATAAATGAATTTTTAGTCACTGTCTTGGCAAATCTTTTGTATCGCAAGTTGTCTAGAAAGTCGTCCTTATAGTTCATGAATTTATATTTGTTTGAATAATATGTATAATTTGTAATGAATTGTACTAGGCCATTCAGCTAAGGTGTCATTTTGATATTAGGACGTTTTGCTACGAGGTCATGTTGCTAGTAGGACGTTATGCTAATATGCCGTTTTGCTTTTAGGATGATCTGCTAATAGGGCGTTCTACTAAAATGTCCTTTCGATACGAAAGCGTCCTTATTACCGCCGTATGAATATAATATATAAAATGAAACAACGTTCATCTACAAGAATGAGCAAAGATGGATCCACTTCCCCACTCAAGAATAGCGTGTTACCACTAGCTAATTCAGGATGTTTTTCCATAAATAAAAAAAAATAATTTCCTTATAATATTATAGGCTGCTAAAGTGCTAATGTTTTAAAAAAATTGACACTTTTTTTGATTATAACTTTTTAAATTTTCAGTTTAGGCTAAAAAGTTAAATAAACATAGTAGGCAAAATAATTTGCAACAAATTACGAGTGCACAATTTTTTTGTAAAACGTAAGTATAGTTTCCGAGCTATCGTGAAAATAGTGTTGTCACCCCTTTTTACAAGACGGCGCGCGCGCGGCGGCCGGGGAACAAGGGTGGCTGCACTACAAACTCGAGGTTAAGATTTAGCTTAAGCTTCTATTGACCCCCCCACATATTGTATCAAAAATAAAATTGCGTCCTCTGATAAACGCAATACTTAAATTGTAACATTTCAATGGACTATTAATGAAGCAGGGTGTTCGGTAATCGGTTAATATAAAGGAATTAGGAAACGTGTGATAATATAATAAAAAAAATAAACAACCATGTTCGTAAAATGAAACTCGCTTCGCGTAAGCGATAAAAGTAGATATTGAGATTTTCGGACTTTTGTCCATGCCTTGCCAAGTGTTTTAATTTAATATCACCTGTGTCATAATATTGTATTAAGTTATATTTACGTGAAACTTTTAGATGTCAACGTGTACTTAAACCAAGAGGCGTAAATGTCATTGAAATAATTACATCGAATGATAAGAAGATATTTGATAACGTATTGTACGCATTTGTCGGTATAAGCGCCATACAAATTGGATTAACTGACGTTCTACGCGCCATGGATATAGTTCCAGATATGATAATTGGTTTGTTGCGTATTTATGATTTTGGATAAGTTTTTACTATCAAAATGAGCCTATAATGCTACTCAATAACAAACTACACACATCAACATAGTCCAAGGACTTTCATAAATATAGATATATCCAGTTTTATCCAGTCGCTTGGGTCCCTGTACATTTATCATAGGCGTACGAAATTAAATATTGATTTCTGAAAAAAAATATTGGTATCAAAGTTGTAGAAAATGTAATGATTTACAAGTTTGTTTGTATAACAAATTGATTAATAATAAAAACCGGCCAAGTGCGTGTCGGGCCACGCGCAATATAGGGTTCCGTAGTATCGCTAGTTTTTGAAAATTTTTGTATGGTCAATGAATGTACATTTACAACATGTTCTACACTACTAACAACATCATCTCAGTTACTTTCAAAGGAATTTGAACGAAAAGTTCCTTTATACTTCGCCGAATTCATTTTTTTTAGTTGATCGACTATTACTCAATAACTTATGAAGTCTTCTTAGCCGCGATAGTTTTCCTTTTAAATTCAGCATATTTTCTACTCCCGTGAATTTTTTCACATATCCAGAAGCAACCGTTTAGCTGGTAGAAGGGGGGGACACTGGACTCTAACGATTTTTTCCACTTTAAAACTTAATATTTCACAAATGGATTCCTAAATCGAAAAATGAACTATGAATACTCATAATATTTTTAAAAACCTATCCAACGACACCCCACACGATGGGATGGGCGCGAAAAAAAAAGTCAACCCCGCTTGATGTGTAGGGGAGGTACCATAAAAAAAATATTTTTTTAATATTTTATGTACCATTTTGTTGGCATTATTAATATTATGTGTATTCATGCCAAATTACAGCTTTGTAGGTCCTATAGTCTCTGAGCAAAACCGCGGACGGATAGACAGACGGACAGACGGACGGACAGACCGAAACTATAAGGGTTCCTTGTTGACTACGGAACCCTAAAAAACATAATTTTACTAATAATATTCTTGTACACACGTGTTCTTTTGGATGTAAAGAACCCAATTATAACATAAACCTATTTTGGCACTTTTTCACCTGCTTCCACAAAAACTCATGTAACATAGACGGAACGTCAACCTCATACATATTAATTTATCGAACACATTTCATACGTTTTGATCGGCGCTTCCATAAAGAAGCGATAAAGAAGAGAAAACTCTTTTCTAAAGGGCCTGCCTCTTCTATAGGCATGAAAAAGATGATTTTTCTGAGGAACAAAAAATCCGGAAAAGTTTTTAAATTTTTATTCGAGACCATAAAACTTAAACCTTCTTATAATATTTACTACTGTGTATATTATTTTATTCTTATAGTTACTGTCTTCAAAATTTGTAATCGATTTTTAAATATACATATAAGTAATAAGAAAGACCTATACATTAATATGTTAATTGTGTTACATATGTTTTACTGTTTAGTGCCAGAATGTTTAAAATAATATTGATATTAAAAACAAAAGCTTAAAATTTATGTGATTTTTTTTTGTTAATTTAAGGTCACAGTATGGGAGAAATAGGCTGTGCCTATGTAGATGGTGGTTTCACAGCCGAAGAAGCGATTCTATGTGCTTACAGTCGTGGTCTTGTGTCTATTCAGACTCCTTTAATTCGCGGGTCTATGGCAGCTGTTGGACTAGGATACAAGGAGGTAAATTATAATATTACTCTTAGGGACCTATCAGACAGAGAGCGATCACGCGGTCAAGCGTCCAAGCAGTCAGTTTTGCGTTCCTTGTGTTCTATTACGATAGTGATACTCGACACAGGGGGCGTTCTGACCGTTCGAACGCAAAATGCGAACACAGAACGCTTGAACGCGTGACCGCTCTCTGTCTGATAGGTCCCTAAGAGTCGGTTGCACCGATTTCTTAAAGTCTATCTCTATATCAAAATGTCAAATCAAAATGTTAAATTATAACAATGGTTAAAATGACGCCACTTATTGTTAATAAAGAATCACAAATGAGTACACTGTTCATTAGGTTTCTTTCAGTGAGCTCATGAGGCACCCAATTATCGAGCTTTTTTGTGTACCTACCCAGCTATTTCAAATGCGCCAAAACCGTTTTGTGGTCAATCCCCAGTTCTTCAGCTACATCGTAACTATTAATATGTAGTTCCACTTTTTTAATAATAACTGTATTTTAAAAAGATAAAACCGACCTTCAAAATTGTACGTAATTGAGAATTAAAACTCCCTATCTCCAAAACTACATACAACATAAAAACATACATACATACACTTTTGAAAGGCACATTTGTTCAGAAGCTGTTATAGATTAACGTAATATACAAAAACTGGGCAGTTCTGGAAATATTACATACATACGCGTCGAATTGATAACCTCCTTTTTTGAAGTCGGTTAAAAACGCTTTCATTTGAATAAATATACTTAATATGAGTCATTTCAGAGTTTTTTAAACGCCCGTTTATAAAGCGCTCATATTATTATGAAACGAGTGCTGAGGTTTAGAATTAATATAATATTTTTGTTTTAGATCTCAAAGATGTGCCCTCCAGAAATACAAGTCGCTTGTCACAACTCTGCAGAATCCTCTACTATTTCTGGTCCAGCGGAGATCATGAACGAATTCGTTACCAGCCTAAAAAACCAAGGAATATTCGCCAAAGAAGTACCATGTTCCAACATAGCATACCATTCTAAATATATAGCTGATGCAGGTAAAAATATGGGTCCTTCCCGTTTCATACCACATAATTATATTGTTAAAATAAGAACTTACTGCCTACCTTTAAAAATCTAAATTTAAATCATTTTATAATTCCAAAATAGTTCATAATAATTTATCTATTTTACCTGTAAAAAAATCGTCAATATCTTTGGTTATTACTATTACTTATTACTTAGTTACCGAAGGACGGATGGAACGTCGGACGGACGAACGGATAGAGCGTAATTACTTCATTACGCTGTGGCGTAATTATGAGGGCGAAGCCGAACGAGCGTAATTTGTGCGTCGCAGAATTTCGGTCGTGTAAATATCTTTCATACAAATCACGAGTCACAAAATTACTCTCGTGTGAATCAAACAGGACTTTTGTATGAAACTGAATGCAGCAGAATTTCTGCCAGCCGAAATTCTGCGACTCACATCTCACAAATTACGCTCGTTTGGCGTCAACCTTTGGGTTCTTCATAATTACTATAAACATTAATTATTTATTTTAACAAAAAATTGAACCCGACTTCCAAGGTAAAAACAATATTCTTAAAATGATCTAAAAAGTATGATGCTTATTCTTATTTAGTGCGTTTTTAAAAACTCGACTAAACCTCAACTAATTTTGTACTCAATTTTCATTCGTTAGTCAGTACCAAGTATCAACTACCAACCAAGAACTGAGATATAGGACTAAGCCGGCACCGACTTCAAAAGAATAATAATCGGCCAAGTGCGAGTCGGACTCACGCACGAAGGGTTCCGTACCGTTATAGAGCAAAAATAGGCCAAAAATGGTGTTTTTTGTATGGGAGCCCCACTTAATTTTTTATTTTATTTAAATATAAGTAATATATTATTAATTATTAAAGTACAATTATATTTAAGGCCTTAGTGAAAGTTTCAAGTGCTTACCTCTTATCATTATTGATTACGAGCAAAAAAGGCCAAAAAATCACGTTTGTTGTATGGGAGCCCCCCTTAAATATTATTTTTATTTTTATTTTAGTATTTGTTGTTATAGCGGCACCGGAAATACACAATCTGTGAAAATTTTAGAACTCTAGCTATAGCGGTTCCTGAGTTACAGCCTCAAGACATACAGACAGACAGACAGACAGACATACAGACAGACAGACAGACAGACAGACAGACAGACAGACGGACAGACGGACAGACATCGAAGTCTTAGTAATAGGGTCCCGTTTTTACCCTTTGGGTACGGAACCCTAACTAGACTAGATGACTCTATAAACTTGGTAATTTACTTCCCCCCTAAATACCTAATGTAAGCCTTCATTTCACGAATATTTCAACACTTAATTGAGCCAATTCGGTTCATGCGTGCTAAAGCTTAAGCGGAACTAGCAAAATTGTGATTTTATATAATATTACATAATAAACGATATGGTTAAATATACCGGGAGTAACAAAAGTTCCTTGTAGAATGTAGAGAGTTCAATGTGAAAGTAGCAGCGCTGAAAGATCAAAATTTTCTTTCATTTTTGTATGGCCAAGCGCCCCAGCGTTACGAGTTTCTCCATACAAAAGTGAAAAAAATTGGTCTTTCCGCGCTGCTATTTTCACAGTGAACTCTCTACAAGGAACATAGCATACACACCCTAAAGTATTGTCACTTAGTTTTGTTACACTTGTATAAAATATATCTGTTATGGCTTTGTCATAATAATTATATAATATTTTTCAGGACCAGCGTTACGGAAGTTTATGCAAGACTTGATCCCGACGCCTCGCCCACGGAGTTCACGTTGGGTGTCGACTTCAGTTCCGCAGGACAGATGGGATGAACCGCAGGCCAAATACAATTCAGCTGAATACCATACCAACAATTTATTGGTAAATTTAAATTATGTTTTTGCCCCTTTCTTAGCATAGTACCTTTTCCATTGTTTGTATACCTTACAAAATTTATAATGTAAAGTAATCTAAGTAAGCTTTAATTTTTAGGGTTCCGTACCCAAAGGGTGAAAATGGGACCCTATTCATGAGACTTCGATGTCTGTCCGTCTGTCTGTCCGTCTGTCTGTCTCCAGGCTGTATCTCAAGAACCGTTATAGCTAGAGTTCTGAAACTTTTACAAATTGTGTATTTCCGTTGCCGCTATAACAACAAATACTAAAATAAAAATAAAAATATTGCGTTCCCTCTTAAGAGGAAACGCTAGTACAGTAAAATTTGAACGAAGAAACTATTGCCATGTGCCATGAGTCCTCTAGATATTTTAATTTTTTTTTATGGTCGGTTGATTGTCGGGGTACGAAACATTCATTTTTATGAAGGGTCATATTTTTTTATTTATTAGTAAACTAGATGTCCCGGCAACGTTGTTTTGCCATTTAAGGTGTTTCTACTTCAATCAGTTGATACTAAATCTTACCCCCTCTTTTGTCCCCTAAGAGGGGTGGGGGGAAATATTTTATACATCAGATGCTAAGTTGGAAAACACAGTTAATAATATGAAGTAAGTCCATTAAAGAAAGAAGATACAAAATCTGACCCCACTTTCGTCACCTTAGAGGGGTGGGGGGAAAAATTTTTATACACCAGATGTTAAGTTGGAAGAAGACAAATATATCTGCGAAAACCGCATTCAAATCAGATCAGTAGTTTTCGTGTGATAGTGGAACAAGCATACAGACAGACAGACAAAAAACTAACCACATTTTTGGCTTCTATAGCGATGTAGTGACATCCCCCGCTTATTATTTTTTGAATATCTTTAATGTACAGAATTTTCATTTCTACAGTTTTATTATAATAATGTATAGATAATAATTATGTATAGATGTAAAGATTTAAAAAAATCGAACGTGGAGGCCTAGAGGCATAGCTTTCACAGATCCCAATATTGCATAAAAATCATTTGTCTAGACGCATTATCCAGGGAGGAAATTAGGGAATACGTTTGTATGGAAAAAAGTGTTAGCGTATCAGAAAATAGTATAAAGAAAAAAAAAGTTTGTTGGTTCGCCACCCTTGTGCCCCGGCCGCCATCTTGAAAATAGGGGTGACAACACTGTTTTCGCGATATCTCGGAAACTATACGCCTTACAAAAAATTTGTAACATCATAATTTGTTGCAAATTAATTTGCCTACAAATATGCTTAAATAAATAAAGCGTCATTCTACACGTGTGCACATGGGCACAGAATAGTATATTAGTTTAACAACTATGGGTCAGATTTACGCAGCGTTCACTCAGCACGCTCCGCGTGCAATATAATAACATATTCAGGATGCTGTTTGGCCTGCCGCGTTACTGTAGCGCCTCAACCATGTTTGCCGAGGCACATATAGACTGCTTCCAAGCAATTATTCGTAAGCGATGTGCCTCGCTATGGTCGCGTGTACGAGACAGTCCAAACAGACTCCTGAGTGTGAGGGGTGGAAGATGGGACTCCCAGTTGTTGGAGCATTGGGTGCAACTCCATGCTCCAGTAGCTCGGTTCCCATAATATATTTAATTTAATTGTTTAATCACAGCATCAAAATTTTACTAACACTAGAATAAGGACCTTTTGTTTACTAACACAATATAAAATATGGACGAAAGTCCGAAATAAATAATTTGAATTTGAATTTATTGCAGACTAATTATTTTGTCCATAGATTTGTTAGTCACTGTTAGTAACAATTAGCTTATATAAGTATGTTAGTAGTGTTAGTATAGTAATCTGTAAGTATAATATGTTACGACATCAAGCCTATCCCTATCTCCATCCAGTATTTTTGAATGGGACAGTCTAATTGAGAGGCAATGACCTTCAGAATGCTGTTTTCACTGCTACGAAGTCCCTGCAATAACGAGGCTACTTTTTTGCGCATCAGTGCGTGAAAGCCGTCAACGCGAGACTCGGCAAACATTTTTGATGCACTGCAGCGCCATGGTAGCCCCAGCAGCATTCTGAAGATATTGTTGTATTGGACGCGCAGAACGCTGTATATTCGGCGCGAATATGTCAGCCACAGGCCACCCGAATAAAAGGACTGACAGAACGCTTTGAACAGAGTCGTTTTATTGCTCCTCACCGCCAGCGCCCTGCGTTCCCTCTCAATGTCCTCATCGTCTCTGAGGTCACTCGTGACAATATGACCCAGGTACTTAAACCTGCTGACCAGCTCCAGGGGAGTACCACTAAGGCATATCGGAAGCACACGGCGAACTATCTGCTTTGGCGTTAGAAATATTATGATGTTGCTCTTATTAGTGTTATATAATATAAGACCGTAATAACTATACCCAAAATTAAAAAGTTTTAAGCTAAAAAGTGAGAAAATTTATTAACAACATCAGCAACCTAATGTGGGGAAATCAAATTTATAAAAAATATGGAGAAACTAACTGATTTAGCTAGTGACACCGTGCCGTTCTTGAGTGAGGAAGTTGATCCATTAACCATTTTTGCTCTCTCTTGTTGGTGAACGTTGTTTCATAGCTTTATTGGCATCCAAATGTTTGCATTCTTTTTCTGTATAATTGCGTAACTTGGATTATTTTTATTGTAATAAATTATAAAATTATTTCACAATATAATTATGATATTATTATCATTGATCTTTTATGCAAGAAAATGTTACGTTAAAACGGAAGTATTAAGATAAACTCTTTATCTTATTTTCAGTAATTTATAAATAACTACCTAAATACAATCAATTTTATCACTTTCAGAACCCAGTCCTGTTTGAGGAGACCTCGCATCTGATTCCACCCGATGCGGTGATTTTAGAAGTCGCGCCTCACGGACTGTTGCAAGCGATTCTCAAACGCTCACTCCCGAGCACCTGCAAACTTCTTCCTTTGACTCGACGCGGGCATCCTGATATTACACAATGTTTACTAGAAGCCGTTGGACGGTATTATTTTTGAGTTTAATTTTTAAGGGCGCGGACGGTATTATTTTTGAGTTTAATCTTTAAGGGCGCGTACTACCAGCAGGCTTAGCATAGCCGCAGTAGGATTGCGAAAGAATAGAAACGTTGACAGTTTTTGCAGATAAACTGACATAATATTTCCTTTGTTAATCCATCACTTTGTCTACTTTACCGTAAGAATAAACCTTTATATTGTGGCAATGCTAAGCTCGCACTAGCGCCTTCCATAAGATAATCTATTCTATCTCTACAAAACCAGACCAAAGTTTAAAAAATCATAAAATATTCATCTAGGTACACACTAGATAATTGCTTGTAGTATTTTTGTTATAACTTTTTGTTATTCAAATTGGTATTGCTCAAGAGAATTTTTAGTTAAAATACATTTAAAAATATTTTTGTTTAAAAATACCTGTTGTAGATTACTTACTTATAAATCAGCAAGTAAAGTTTTATTGTAATTTAAATTAATAACAATAATAATGAATTATTATTAGGCATCAAAATAAAAAACCGGCCAAGTGCGTGTCGGGCCACGCGCAATGTAGGGTTCCGTAGCACCGCTAGTTTTTGAAAATTTTTGTATGGTCAATGAATGTACGTTTATGACATGTTTTACACTACTAACAACATCATCTCAAAGGAATTTGAACGAAAAGTTCCTTTATACTTCGCCGAATACATTTTTTTTAGTTGATCGACTATTACTCAATAACTTATGAAGTCAACTTAGTCGTGATAGTTTTCCTTTTAAATTCAGCATATTTCCTACTCCCGTGAATTTTTTCACATTTCCAGAAGCAACCGTTTAGCTGGTAGAAGGGGGGGACACTGGACTCTAACGATTTTTTCCACTTTAAAACTTAATATTTCACAAATGGATCCCTAAACCGGAAAATGATCTATGAATACTCGTAATATTTTTAAAAAACCTATCCAACGACACCCCACACGATGGGGTGGGCGCGAAAAAAAAAATTCAACCCCGCTTGATGTGTAGAGGAGGTACCATAAAAAAATATTTTTTAAATATTTTATGTACCATTTTGTAGACATTATTAATATGTATATTCATGCCAAATTACAGCTTTGTAGGTCCTATAGTCTCTGAGCAAAACCGCGGACAGACAGACAGACGGACAGACGGACGGACAGACCGAAACTATAAGGGTTCCTTGTTGACTACGGAACCCTAAAAATGAAAGGGCTAGCTAGCAAAGCTATGCACATCACGCCCAAAATGTGTCAAAAATTGGATTTTACGATTAATTTTATTTAAAAAGATCTCAAACTAATTTTATAAAATTACTTTCCTAGACACCTCATGCAGGATTATATTATTATATTATTATGTGTATTATAAATTTTAAAATCCTACAATAAATAATAAAATATATAAATATAATATGTTCATATAATATTTTTACACAGATTTGCAAGTACAGCCTTAAACAGCCCTAATAAAAAGTAATATTAAAAAAATAATCAAAGATATTAAAATTGTTGATCAAACACACAACAATTTAAAAAACTTGAGCTACTCGATTTAATTTTGAAAATCTATTAGTTTCGAAGTTTAATAAAAATATCTTATTTTTTAGATTATTCATGGAAGGATACAATCCAAAAGTAAGAGCTCTATATCCCGAAGTAGAGTTTCCAGTCTCACCATCAACCCCCATGTTATCGCATCTAGTGGACTGGGTCTATCAAGAAGAATGGTAATATATAATTATTATTTATTATAATTTCAATATCTCACGTTTTTTTTTTTCAAAACTCAGAAAAAATTAAATAATCGTTTATGATAATATGCTAATAGAATCGGCCATCAGGCGTGAGGCGTTGCTAGATAGCAAGCAGACGATCGAAATCGGTTCGGGCCGAACCACGACCTTGGGGCGCTCAGAACCAAGTTCGATTAGATAAACGTTTCAAATACTTTTAGAAAGATAGATGACTGGGCCTTTTTGGGCCCGTTTCTATAGAATAGGCGGCATAATTTGGAAACGTGTTCATGCACTGCTAGCACAAGAACAACATGCTTCTATTTTGCAGACCACACCGTACGTTGGTGGTGCGTCCCGTTATTAGGTCGATCCTCTGTTTGTACTCTAATAATTTTAAAAACTAATTATGAAAATACGATTTTTGATCAGTCATCACTTCGTCAGTCATCACTCATCACATACCTTTTTTTATTAAATAAAGGGGCAAACGAGCAAACGGGTCACCTGTTGGTAAGCAACTACCGTCGCCCATGGACACTCGCAACATTAGAAGAGTTGCTGGGGCCAATCACCTTACCGCGATCATTGTCTCTCTTGCAACTACTATTTTTCTGTCGACTCTGTGCAAATTTCGGACTACCTATAGCTCACCATCATTATAATTGTCTTAGACGCGAGTGGAAGACCTCTTTTTTACCTTAAAAACAAACCTAGTAACTTACATACTTCACCATCTGGCTAATAATATATTATCTGACATTACGTAAAATCTATTTTTTTTTCAAATAATTTTCCCCGGCCCTAAACCCTACAATCTATGCCAAAAATAGCAATATTTTAACTGTTACTTACCTGCTTCTTCCACTCATGTCTTCAATTATGCTGAAAATAAATAACAGACTTACGTAATTTGGTCGGGCCATGTCAAGCTCATAGTCAACAAATCACGACCTATACCTATTATAGGTCTATTAGAATCTGATGGCAAAAAGCGAGAAATTAAATTTACTCTAGCAATACCGGGTTAATTGGAATAAAACATTTTGATCCTTGTTTTTCTAAATAGCGGCTGATTCTGTGTGTTAAACATGCAAATATAAAAATCGGCCAAGTGCAAGTTGGACTCGCGCACGAAGGGTTCCGTCCCACTACAGAGCCAAAATAGGATAAAAATTGTGTTTTTGTATTGGATAATTTTATTATTAATTATTAAAGTACAGATGCAACTGAGTATTCTGTGAATATTTTAAGTTCCTATGTGTTGCCGTTATTGATATCGAGCAAAAAATAGCAAAAAATAATCACGTTTGTTGTATCGGAGCCCCCTTAAATATTTAATTTATTTTGTTTTTAGTATTTGTTGTTATAGCGGCAACAAATATACACAATCTGTGAAAGTTTCAGAAGTCTAACTATAGCGGTTCTTGAGTTACAACCTGGAGACAGACAGACGGACAGACGGACAGACGGACAGACATCGAAGTCTTAGTAATAGGGTCCCATTTTTACCCATTGGGTACGGAACCCTAAAAATTAATCCAATGATCACGGATATTTTTTAAAAATCTGCTGTCAAAAATTACCATCAGATTCTGGTAGATCTATACTATACATAATGTTATTTTGACATCTAAAAAGTAAATTCATAATTTTCTCATGAATAATTTTCACTGATTATGAGTTTTACACTCAGGACTCTACACAAACCCACTGCTGCTAACAAAAGGCTTGCTACAACTTCATATGATGTTATCTCTACGTACGATGTAGAACATAGTCATTTAAAAGGACATGTCATTAGAGGTATGTAATTTTTTTACACTCCTATACGATGCAAATATCAATAGCATTGATCAAAGATTTACTTTGGATTTAAAAGTGGAGTTCTATAAATTGTATTTATTATTTTCGAATTTCACGAGTCACAGGCGGACAATTAATAATAAAATCACACCAAAAACATACCTGTTAAAACGGGGCCAAGTTCCTATTCACTAATTGTTCGCCTTAAAAAAGAGTTAAAATCCAATTCAATGCCAAGTTTAGATGCACTTCCAAATCGATCATAATCATCTTCATCAACAGCCTGATCCTAAATACTTCTAAATTTGAACTTGGCAGGTTAATTTAATCACATAGATATCTTATATTTAAATTTAAAAATTATACATTATCAAGTGCTACTAGCATGAATACCTGCCAAGTTCAAATTTAGAAGTATTTAGGATCAGGCTGTTGATGAAGATGATTATGATCGATTTGGAAGTGCATCTAAACTTGGCATTGAATTGGATTTTAACTCTTTTTTAAGGCGAACAATTAGTGAATAGGAACTTGGCCCCGTTTTAACAGGTATGTTTTTGGTGAGATTTCAATACTTTTTTTAAGGAATCATACCAATTTGTTTCTTTCCTCCTCATCTTATTTCAGTGTATTTACTTGTACATATTAATTTTTATCTCAAATTCATAGATGAGCCGACTCACGCTTGACCAATTACTCAAATTTCTTAATTTTTTGTTAATCTACATATAACAAACAACCTGTGTGCCAAATTTCATAACGCTACGACAACTGGAAGTGGCCTAGAGGTTTTGATTACCGATTTTTATCTCAAATTCATAGATGAGCCGACTCACGCTTGACCAATTTCTCAAATTTCTTAATTTTTTATTAATCTACATATAACAAACAACCTGTGTGCCAAATTTCATAACGCTACGACAACTGGAAGTGGCCTAGAGGTTTTGATTACCGATTTTTATCTCAAATTCATAGATGAGCCGACTCACGCTTGACCAATTTCTCAAATTTCTTAATTTTATGTTAATCTACATATAACAAACAACCTGTGTGCCAAATTTCATAACGCTACGACAACTGGAAGTGGCCTAGAGGTTTTGAAGCCGACTCACGCTTGACCAATTTCTCAAATTTCTTAATTTTTTGTTAATCTACATATAACAAACAACCTGTGTGCCAAATTTCATAACGCTACGACAACTGGAAGTGGCCTAGAGGTTTTGATTACCGATTTTTATCTCAAATTCATAGATGAGCCGGCTCACGCTTGACCAATTTCTCGAATTTCTTAATTTTTTGTTAATCTACATATAACAAACAACCTGTGTGCCAAATTTCATAACGCTACGACAACTGGAAGTGGCCTAGAGGTTTTGTTTCTCAAATTTCTTAATTTTTTGTTAATCTACATATAACAAACAACCTGTGTGCCAAATTTCATAACGCTACGACAACTGGAAGTGGCCTAGAGGTTTTGATTACCGATTTTTATCTCAAATTCATAGATGAGCCGGCTCACGCTTGACCAATTTCTCGAATTTCTTAATTTTTTGTTAATCTACATATAACAAACAACCTGTGTGCCAAATTTCATAACGCTACGACAACTGGAAGTGGCCTAGAGGTTTTGATTACCGATTTTTATCTCAAATTCATAGATGAGCCGGCTCACGCTTGACCAATTTCTCGAATTTCTTAATTTTTTGTTAATCTACATATAACAAACAACCTGTGTGCCAAATTTCATAACGCTACGACAACTGGAAGTGGCCTAGAGGTTTTGAAGCCGACTCACGCTTGACCAATTTCTCAAATTTCTTAATTTTTTGTTAATCTACATATAACAAACAACCTGTGTGCCAAATTTCATAATGCTACGACAACTGGAAGTGGCCTAGAGGTTTTGATTACCGATTTTTATCTCAAATTCATAGATGAGCCGACTCACGCTTGACCAATTTCTCAAATTTCTTAATTTTTTGTTAATCTACATATAACAAACAACCTGTGTGCCAAATTTCATAACGCTACGACAACTGGAAGTGGCCTAGGAATTTTGATTATCGGTCAGTGAGTCAGTGCCAAAATTAGCTATTTTTACAAGGAAATATTTCAGGATCTAACAAATCTATATGTATGAAATTTGGTATATTGCGTAAGTACTAGTATATAATTAGGTAGGTAAAATTTTATCTTTGCTCTCGCAATAGGCACTGAGATACAAGGGGGTCAAAAGTGCGTCGAAACCGTTCGTGTAAATAGTGCACGGCATGCGCGCGGCCTGCTGGAACTTGGCCGCGCACTCCGTGCGCTTTGATCCCACCAAAAACGTAAATCTCAAAAAAGAGCGCCAGGTTCAATACAAAAATTATGATTGGCTGCAACTTCGCCGTAATAATAAAGGAGATCTAAATGAGTGCCAAGTTCTATGCAAAATCAAAATATTATGTATTTGTAGGAACAAAATAACATTATCAACAAGTATTAAACTCTATTTCTTTGCTTTATTACAATATACCTATAGGCTACCTATAAAAATTGCTATTACTTTGAAATCTTAAAATAAAATCTAAAAAAATCTTAAAATATTCATATATAGATCAGTTTGATTTTTTATAAAGTTATTCAACTTTTTTTTTCATTTCATTCATTCACTTGGCCAAAGTTTATCAGAATTACTGTTAAATTTTCAAAACTTCAATCTAACCTACTTTAAGACCTCAAATTTTTAAATAACAACATTTGTGTGTTAAAGATATTTAATAAATCAAAGATATAGAGTTTTATACTTCTTCATTATGTTATTTTAACTTTTAACTTTTTCAAAATCTAAAGTTTAATTTGTCTTATATTAACACTATGTTCTTTCTTTCACAATTTTATTTTTGTATTTACTTCAAGCGTTTTTAGATGCCTATCATAATAATATTAAATTATTATTTTATTTTATTCTGTATTCTCAGAGTATTCTTAGATATTTTTTGTTATAGGAAAGATTAAATATCCATTTTCTGCCGCTCTTGTGTCTGTGTGGGACACTTTAGCGGCAAGTTTAAATGTGAAGCCAAGAGAACTGTCAGTTCAGTTTGAAAACCTACATTTTTACACACAACCTATTCTACATAAGAAGAATCAGTTGCGTCCTTTTATTGCTATTCAAAAAGGAACAGGACGTTTTGAGGTTTGTATATAATATATTATAAAATTCTCGTGTCACATGACGTGTTTGTGCGCGAACTCCTCCAAAACGGCTCAACTGATTATAATCAAATTTTGTATGTACATTCCTTAGGCCTGAGAATAGGTTTTTATCTACATTTTATATTGATACTACACATAATAATTAATATGGCAAAACAACGTTAGCTGGGTCAGCTAGTTTTTAATCTGAAATTTGTCTAGTCCTGTTATTGTAAATCATTTTAATTTCGTGATTAAAAAAACTTGAAAACGTCAAAATAGCTATTTGCTATTTAGAGTCATGGAAGAAAGCTTAAAAAACGAATCTTAAAGTGAAATAAATACTAAATAGTCTTAAAACAATTTAGTATTTATTTCACTTATCTTAAAGTGAAATAAATACTAAATATCTTAAAGTGAAATAAATACTAAATAGCTCTTAAAGTGAAATAAATACTAAATAGTCTAAATTCTGCACAGGTATTGGATGAAAACTCCGTTATAATGACGGGGACTATAATACCTGAAATAAAAAGCGACAGAGAAGTTCATGATGTGCCAACGACGATTACAACACATGTCTGTGCTAATACTATTTACGAATTACTACACGCTAAAGATTATAATTATATGTAAGTTGTTTACATACATTTTATTGAAACTTTAATTCAGATCACAACGCAAAGCGTAGATGCATTTCTAAAGTATGGATGGACCACAGGATGGACGCAATTGAAATCTGTCAATTCGGTACAATTTTAGAAATGTATCTACGCGTTGCGTTGATTTGACCCTAAGTAGAAATTTCATTTTTTTAATTTAAATAACAGTTGATGTTAATGGATGAATAGATATTTTTATTTTACACGACTTTTTATTTTCAGTAATGATTTCCGAATCATACACAGTGCTAATGAATCTCTGACGGAAGCGAAAATTGAATGGAAAGATAATTGGGTGACTTACCTAGATGGTATCATACAGCTGAATGTCTTGAGACGAAAACATCATACAGTTTCTAAATTGAACCTTATTAGAAAGATTGTTATTGATGTCGAAAAGCAGCGCAATAGTATCATCTTTGAAGCTGATAAGTGTTTAGTTAACGCCCAAGTGCTAGATTTATACGACTTCACGGTGTAAGTATAATATTGTGAAAAATGATAATTGTTATTGCAATTTAAACGACAGAGCTACGACACTACTAAAGTTGTAAACTGGTATTAAATTATGTTGCATTAATAGTTTACATCAAAAAAATATGCAATATTGATGGTTTACAACTGTATTATATTATATTATAAATATATTTTATAGGTCTACCAGAATCTGATGGCAAATTTCGTTATTTTCGACAGCAGATTTTCAAAAAATATCCTGGATCTTTGGATAATTTATATATTCACACACAGAATCAGCCACTGTAAGGAAATAAAGGATCAAAAATATTATGTTTTGTTCCAATTACCTCGGTATTGCTAGAGTCAATTTACTTTCTCACTTTTTGCCATCAGATTTTGGTAGACTTATAATAACACTAGCGGAGCTACGAGATGAGTTCTCATCCTTCTGGTTACCCGTGACTGTTGAACGTACATCACTACTACTTGAAGCGTCTCCCAGACAGACGCGGCCTGCGGTGGCGGTGGCGATCAGTTGGAAGACTTGGCCGCGTGGCCGCGTGTGTCTGTGTCGTTCCTAGAACTCTCAAGTCATCCAACTGACCGCCGCCGCCACCACCACCGCTGCCCGCGTCTGGGAGACGCCTTACTGATACTGCAATCTGCAAGTACAACACTGCACTAATTGCCATACTTACTACTCACGAGAACGTAATTATTGTATCAAGGATAAACTTGCAAGAAAATAGGAGGAATTAGCTGATTTGTAATAGTAGAAGTAGCATCTTAAATTGGTACTGCTTTAATATTTTTTGTTATTTTAAACAGAGTGTAACAAAACTAAGTTATAATATTAAGGACAATGTCTATTAATATCCCGTAACAAAAGTTCACTGTGAGAGCACCTCTGACTGATTTTTTTAAATTATTGTATTTAATAGATTTACATGTCGTATCATTTTGGAACGAAGTTCCTTATGACACGTTCGCCGTTCGGCGTTGCGAAAGGAGGCTAGACTGAACGACACTCGGCCTCGACACTTTTTTGTTAGTACCTGCATTATGCATAGTAGGGGCAGAGGGCGTCGATACTATCAACGCCCTCTGCCCCTACTGGACGTCAAGAGATGGTGTTTTTTTTGGAACGAATTTTTTTATAATTTTAAACTTCGTTCCATGTCCATCTGGGTGTCCACTGTCCAGTGACACCGCTCAAGTTTTTTTCAACTTGTTCAGAACCGCTACTTCTAGATACAGTTAACTCTATATGACATACGAGATACTTACATGCCTTAAAATATTATCACCTATTTTTGTTACATTCTGTATATTATGTAATTATGATTACTAAGTAAAATTAGAATTTATAACGTAGTAGTTACTGAGCCTTGTCTACTATAATATCCATAAAGTGATAATATTCTTTTGCAGTTGCGGTGGCGTAGTCATGGAAACAGTAAAATTTTCTGATCTACCATTGCTTAAAAATGATAACATTGAATTGAAAACTTGTGAATTTGTACCATTATTTTCTGGTAACAAAATTAATGTAAGATAAGAATTTGCTTTTAATATAATGTTATATAACTTGTAATAATAATAATATGATGATTTCATTGTTATATATTTTTAGGAAACGGATGCGTTGCATATGTTCTTACAAATAATAGCGGACAATGTTAAAGCCAAAGAGAAACTAAGAGTGGTAGAAATAAGTGATACCTATAATTTTAAGAGTGGATTTATTAATATTGAAGAAATTATCAATAAATCTCCATGTATAAAAGCAACCTACACAAAAATAAATGTAGATGAGAAATATGAAAACTTTTTTGAAAATGTTGATCTTCTATTGATTACTGATTTAATAAGTAATAACGAGGTGAATATTCAGCATATTTTTGACATTAATAGTTACTTTACTTTTTCATGTTAAGATAATAATTACTTTTGAATTACTTTTACAGACGTTTGAAAAGCTCAAAACCTTTTTACATCAGGATACGTTTATTATTCACAAACAACAACTAATGGGACTTAAAGATGCTTCATTTTACACTGTCCTTAGTTCTCATATTATAGGAAATGAGAAAGTTGAACTAGCTATTTGGAGACCTACTGAGTGTAATCCAGCAAAAAGTTTGGTTGTGCGCATCCCAAAGGGATCACGAGTATGTTTAATATTTTATTTCTCTAAAACCTTTGCTTAACATGCGTAGCGTGCATGCATTTCAGGACATATTATCCAAATACAAAAAAGCCGTTTTGTCATATAACCAGTAATTTTTACACATTTATCTCTTTAATAATATCCTAAATCGTTACCCACTTCAGCCACGTCTTCAATTGTTAAAAGCTCAGTCAATATTATAATACGTGTCAATAAAATATAACATAAAGTTTAAAAATAAACAATTTTCAGGATAAAGTCGGAGGAGAATATTATTTACCATTAGAAGATAAAATTAATCCGGAACAAGGGGCTACACTAAAACTTAAACATATAGGTGATCTTGATTCACTTTATTGGGTAAACGAAGGTTTACAACATAAAGGCACATGTGGCGTGGAAGTTAAGGTAATATTATATGAAATACATAGTTTAATGGTACCAAATGTTTATAATTCTTTACTGCAAATTGCAAAGATTGAAACTAAAAACCCTGTAGGCACGGAGCTTACCCAAAAAAAAGAAGCTCGAAGTCGATTTAAATACCTTATTTTACGTAAAAGTTTTTTATTCTCCTTTTACAGGTTAATTATATTGGTGTTAACACCGTATACGTCAATAAGCTTTTGGGAACTCAATGTCAAAACATTAACGAACTAACTAAAAGCGTAATTGACTTCAGCGGCTATAGCAAAAGGTATACATTTTGATTTTCTATCAAAATTTTCACAGTTTTAACGTTTGCTCTTAAAAAACCTGTAAACAGCTGTTTGACAAAAACAAATAAAACTATTGATTTAAGATAGTAATTTTAAGTTATAAATTACGACTAATAGAAAATAAAAAAATTATTTAGTATGTCCGAGTATTTGAGTAGTCGTTAGTTATACAATATTTAATAAAAAAGGAGGATTTCCATTATATAAAAGAAAGGGGATCTGAGATACAATATACAAGTTAACTTACGGTTTCTTGTTATAATAATATGTAAAGTGATATAAAAGATGTGGTTAAATCAACTTGGAATAGCATATTCTGTTCTACTGCTACTTACTAGAAGATCGAAAATAATTTTCATGCTGAAGCAAAATCTTAAAATTTTATATAGGCGAGTTGCGAAAGTATAGTTACCATTACAATAGATTAATATTCTCTCACTTTGGGAACCAAAATTATTTTTACCCAAACCTGAATGGTAAATAAATTTCCAAAAATATGGGCATTTGATTTTACATACATTAATTATTATTTATATTAATCAAAATATGTAATTCTATAAATATAATGATTATAAAATACTTAGGTATAATTTTATGTAAATAGTAATTTTGTTTTAGACTATTGGAACCCTAATACTTCCTTACCTAATTCTATTTACAGTGGTACTAGGGTGATGGGTATAATAAACAGCGATACAGTGTCATCCCTTCTACATGCTAACCCGGAGTTGCTGCTGTCAGTACCAGAACACTGGACCTTAGAAGATGCGGCTACAGTTCCACTCGCGTATTCAATGGCTTTTTATATTCTGGTAAGATATTTATTCACGTACTGTTTATAGTGCAGTATGCAGTGTTTAAACTATTTATATTTAAAGAATTTATCTTTACTCAAATCATTAACAGCATTAAATCAAGCTAGTGCTGACAACTGAATGTAGGTGCTTATTCGGAGGGACGCACTTGACAGTTTTTATTTCAAGTGTACCTAAAAATCTCTACTTATATAAATCCTGTTTTTCAGTTTATTAAGGTGCAAGTAAGGTCGAAACACGTAATTTGCGTGCAAGGTGCTGCTGGTGCTCTGGGCCAAGCTATCATAAGTGTAGCTCTTGCCCATGGCTGCGAAGTATTTGCCACAGTGAGCAGCAATTCAAAAAAACAATATTTGAGAAAAATGTTTCCGGACCTTAAAGGTAAGCCAATGCCAGTATTGGTATAATTACTGTGGGGATGCCACGAATAGTGAATTGGCCGAATACCGATTACCGAATATTCGGCAATACTGTCGGCTGAAGCGCCAAAAATTCGGCCGCCGAATATTCCGCGGATTAATAAAGAATCAGCATCTGCGCATCATTCATCAATCATTCCACGCGGCTTCGCCCGCGTAAATTAGATATTTCACAGACAAATTAATCCACAAAAAATAGCCTATGATCCTTCACGTTGTCTACCTCTTATATGTGCCAAATAACATAAAAATTGCTCCAGTAGTTCGTGAGATAAGCTCTTTCAAAACATTTCCCCCGTTTTCTCCACATTTTCCTCTATTTCTTCGCTCCTATTAGTCTTAGCGTAATAAAATATAGCCTGTAGCCTTTCTCGATAAATGGGCTATATAACACTGATAGAATTTTTCAAATCGGACTAGTAGTTCCTGAGATTAGCGCGTTCAAACAAAGAAACAAACTAAAATAACTAGCCAATAACCCAATACAATATTATGTTTCCTGCAGTAAGTTTATGTATGCTAATCTAAGATTAAGCTATCCATATTTATATTATGTACAGACTACAGACATAAGGGTTTAACGAGGTTCAAAGCAAATGAAATGAAATTTTGCTCAATATCAAGTAGGTAGTTATAGGTACCTTTAATGTATCTATACATATAATAAATCTGTAGAAATGAAAATTCTGTACATTATAGATATTCAAAAAATAATAAGCAGGGGGTGTTACTACATCGCTATAGAAGCCAAAAATGTGGTTAGTTTTTTGTCTGTTTGTCTGTCTGTCTGTCTGTCTGTATGTTTGTTCCAGCATCACACGAAAACTACTGATCCGATTTGAATGCGGTTTTCGCAGATATATTGGTCTTCTTCCAACTTAACATCTGGTGTATAAAATTTTTTCCCCCTACCCCTCTAAGGGGACAAAAGAGGGGGTCAGTTTTGTATCAAACTTTTTTCTTTAACACGAAAACTACTGATCCGATTGCATGCGGTTTTCGCAGATATATTTGTCTTCTTCCAACTCAACATCTAGTGTATAAACTCCCCCCCCCCACCCCTCAAGGGGACCAAAAAGGGGGTCAGATTTTGTATAATTTTTTTTCTTTAATGGACTTACTTCATAATAATTATTATTAACTGTATTTTCCAACTTAACATCAGGTGTACACAATTTTGCCGGGTCAACTAGTATTATATCAATTTAATACGAGGACTACCTTATAATAACCATAATTTATTCTTGCGTTTTACAAAGACCTTTAAACCTTATAGTTTTTATGTCAATGCGTTTTTAAAAACTTTTGCATTTTTTCAGATGACCACATTATTGATCATTCGCGTGACCTAAATTTCGCTTATGACATACAACAAGTCACAAATGGCAAAGGTTGCAACTTACTAGTTTCGTGCGCCACAGATGAACTAAAAAATGTAAGTTATATATTATAATTTATATCTACAGTAAAGGTTCTATATATTACGTTATTATACAAATTAAAAACTACTGTTGTTGGTGACGCCTCGTATACTGACTTTTTTACGTTTTCTTCTAAACTATGTACTAATGTTATTGGGAAATGAAACACAATTCGCACCAAAGATAATTTTAATACTAATGTTTATATGGTTAACTGGCGACCCGCCCCGACGTCGCACGGGTGTAAAATATAATATAGCCACTGAAAAATGATTAAAATCGATAGCCTATGATCCTTCACGTGGTCTACTTCTTATCTGTGCCAAATAATATAAAAATTGCTCCAGTAGTTCGTGAGATAAGCCCTTTCAAATAATTTCCCCCGATTTTCCCACATTCTCCTATGAATCTTAGTGTGATAAAATATAACCAATAGCCTTCCTCAATAAATGGGCTATCTAACCCTGAAATAATTTTTCATATCGGACTAGTAGTTCCTGAGATTAGCGCGTTCAAGTTAGCCCTTTCAAATAATTTTCCCCGTTTTTACCACATTTTCCTCTGTTTCTTCGCTCCCATTAGTCTTAGCGTGATAAAATAATATAGCCTATAACCTACCTCAATAAATGGGCTACCTAACACTGAAAGAATCATCAAAATCCGTTGCGTAGTTTTAAATATTAAAGGGAACAAAGGGACATGAGGGAAAAAAGCGACTTTGTTTTATAATATTACTAGAGGTTGCCCGCGACTTCGTCCGCGTTAGCATAATATAAAAACGGATATGGATAATTTTCTCCTTTTAAGGTCCCTTACTCAAAGGATAAAAACGGCACCCGCAGCCAAGTAGGCACATATTAATCAAATGACACTCGAAAATTGTATGTTTAGTTTAGGTTACAATCTTTAATAATTTCAGTTCTATCAGTCGAAAGTCTAAGATTTCTATAAACTTTCATCCCCTATTTCATCCCCTTAGGGATGGAATTTATCAAATGCCTTTCTGAGGGGATGCCTACATCATAGTACCTTTATGCATACACAGTCTCAGCCCGATCAGTTTTTTGACAAAAGTTTCATGCAAAATTTCATCCCCTATTTTACCCCCTAAGGGGTGAAATTTTTAAAATCCTTTTTTAGGAGATGCCTACGTCATAGTAGCTTTAAATGCATGCAAAGTCTCAGACCGATCGGTTTGAAATTGACAAAGTTTCATACAAACTGTCAACCCCAATTTCACCCCCTTGGGGGTAGAATTTCCAAAAACGCTTAAATATACGTCCAATTAATTTTAATTAGTAACCCAATAATAAAGTTTCATGTTTCTAACTTAAGAAATGACGGACTTTCATTCACACTTTCAACCACAATTTCACCCCCTTGGGGGTAGAATTTCCAAAAACGCTTAAACACGTATCTATTGATTTTTAATCAATAGCTCAAAAACAAAGTTTCATGTTTCTAACTCAAGAAATGACGGTCTTTCATTCAAATTTTCAACCCCAATTTCACCCCTTTGGGGGGGGGTATAATTTCCAAAAACACTTAAATACTTATTTATTTATTTTTATTCAGTAGCCAAAAAATAAGGTTTTATGTTTCTAAATTAAAAAATGACGGACTTTCATACAAATTTTAACCCCTATTTCACCACTTTCGGGTTAAAATTTCCAAAATTCCTTCCTTAGTGGGTGTGTACTTAATAAAACAACCCTGCTCACCAAATTTCGTGGCTGTGACTTTAACAGTTTTTGCTCTTCATCTCTCAGATGATGAATCAGTCAGTCAGTCAATCAGTCAGGACTTGTAATTTTATATAATTATACTTATAGATGTATCTAAGATAATAATTATTGTAGTCCATCACGCTATGTGCATACTTGCTATGTATACAATATTATAATATTATTTTTATTAACATAAATGGTTTTCCAGTTCTCTTTTAGATGTCTTGGTTCCTATGGTATCATGATTGATACCAACGTCGTCCCTAATCAAGAAAATTACAATTTTGGAATGGATCATTTGTCTTTGGATAAAGTATACTATCCTACAGATTTATCTACCATCTTTCAACCAAAATTCGCAGAAGATATACAGGTTAGTTAATTTATTTATTTCTTATAACTAATTCTTTTATAATTTAAACTAAAGACGAAATATTTCAATTTGAAAGTACTCGAATAATATGATTATTATATTATTGTTACGTACTAGGGGTTCGAAGGATTTGGAGAGGAAGATCTGCTGACTCTCTTGAAGACTTTATTTACTAGCACTAGGTCCAACACAAAGCACTAGGTTCAAACACTAAGCACTCACGATGTCCTAGCCAAGTCGTAGGTTTCACCGGTGACAAGAGTGTCATCACTAGTTTTCACTCCAAAGTCGCCTCGAAGATAGCTCAAATCGAACTGAATAACTGGCTCGCCTCCCTGCAGCTGCTATTTATATAGGCCCAGGCAAGTCCCAGACTGTTCCAGAAAGTTACTTTCTGGAACGTGCCCGACTCGCGTAAACATGAGTTAAATTTTTCTGGAAGTAAACTCCATTTAGTATCGAGTAGTGGTTTTATGTTGTCTTTGTTCCCCGAGTGGCTCCACTAGTTGACGCTAGATGGCACTGTGTGTCCGAAACAATATCTTAAACTGATAACTACTTAGGCCGGTATAAATAGTCTGTACTTAATATGCGACCCGCTCTCAAGACGCGGTTCGGCTCTGTGATTGGTCCAAATTTTGACAGCCAACCAATCACAGAGCCTGAACCGTGTCTTGAGACCGAGATGCATCTTGAGTACTGACTATTTATTCCGGCCTTAGACAAAATTGTAATTGTTTTTTTTTAGTTGATTCGCCTGCTGATGATCGACGGTATAAGGCGTGGGTACGTGCGGCCTCTGACGCGGGTCACATACCAGGCGCAGGACGCTCCACGAGCCTTCCGCCTCCAAGCTGCGGGCAATAACCGTGGTCGCGTACTACTTGACTTACGACAGCTAAAACTTAACATCATCCCTAGGTTAGTATCCATACTAATATTATAAATACGAAAGTGAGTGTCTGTTATCTCTTCACGCCCAAACCGCTGAACCGATTTTGCTGTTTAGTATGGTGATACTTTTTATTATATATTTTAACGCCTCCGTGGTCTAGTGGTACAGAGCGCGGCTCTTGACTCGGAGGTCGTGGGTTCGATTCCCGCGTTGGAAACATGTTATTTCCAAGTTTGGTTAGGACAATGCAGGCTGATCACCTGATTGTCTGATAAGTAAGATGATCCATGCGTCGGATGGGCATGTAAAAAGTCGGTCCTGCGCCTGATCTCTCGCCGGTCGTGTCGGTCTGCCGTCCCACTGGGTTATGAGAGTAAAGGAATAGAGAGTGCTCTTGTGTACTGCGCACACACTTGGGCACTATAAAAATACTCCTCAATGAAACCGGCCACCGTCACCGAAACCGGTGTGGGAGCTATTATTATTATTATTACTTTTTATTTAAAAAAAAAACGGTTTCCGCGTGTTAAACTTTCGGAGTAACGGAGTTGCGGACGTCATCTAATATTTGTTAGATAATATAATATTATATTGAAATTATAAGTAATTATGTATTATCACTGCCCAAGAGGTATACCTAAGATTATAGAATCTTCGCCAGCTCAGCTGTATCTGCGTAGGACGGGAGTGCGAAGACGATGCTATGCGAACCTCCTAACTTTCGTCTAACGGGGCTCCGGGAGAGGATGGGAACCTCCCCGGCTTAGCCAGTCCCGGCGCCGAAGGGAACGCTTCAGTTTGCCTAAGCGTTCCCTTACTTTGGTAGAAGTGCGGTCCCTTTTTAGGTAGTCCGGCCGGTCGTGGAGGAAGTCCCGTGTTTGTTAGATCCGGGATATCCCTCCTTTATACGGCTGAAGGCGAACCGCAGGTGGTTTTAGTGAGTAGGAGTCTCACGTACCCCCGCGGTGCTGAGGCAAAGTGCTGAGTGAGCAAGTGCTGAGAAAAAAAAGCTCAGTTGTCAATCTGAACATTTTTTTGTTGTAAACTTTTAATGAGGTGGTATCACACAAACCAAATATTATGATGGGATCAATGAGAAACTCCTTTTGCAATATTTCTATAATTTTGCCATTGAGGGTTCTGTACCCAAAGGGTAAAAACGGGACCCTATTACTATTACATTGCTATCTGTCGGTCTGTCCTCTTGGAAGAAAATGTCACATGATGTTATTATACCTTAGCATCATATACAGTTAATCAGGGTAAGTTCGGACACAGTGTAAGTCCGTATAATTTAACGTGTTATCACTAAATTAGTGTTTTTTTGCCTGGTACCACGGGCATATTATATACACCATACTTCACTGCAACCGCAAAGTGTAGTACCGTACCGTAACTATAGTTTAATTTAGCGTTAACTTGAATTATCTGGACTTACCCTGTGTTCGAACTTAACCTGATTGGGTATACAAATTGACATGTAGATTTTTGAATTTCATTAATTTGACACAGCATGGACTTCGTACAAAAAATGTCTAGGATGCCTTTTTTTCTTTGGAGAAATGCAACTACACATACCCGGTGGACTGGAGATGTCTACCGGGGTAAGTAGGACTCCTCAGGGCAGTGAAGGCCGCGCCCGGGCATACCCACTAAAACCCCGAGTGTTCCTACATTCTGCTTTAGGCAGAGCCACGGGATACGCGGGATACACAACCGCGACAATATTATATTGTGGTTTTATCGTTAAGCGTGCGGTTGCGTTTTAAAGTCGCGCACGCTGTTCAACGTTGAGCAGCGTGCGCGACTAAACGCAACTACTACCCCATATAATATCTTCAAACACGCGCGCTCTAACGGCGCTGCCGAAACGCTTAACGATAAAACCAGCCTAAGATAGATGCCTGACAACTTCAACTGAAACTTATCAAAAAACGCTCACACAAAGGATGTATTAAATCGCTCTATCATTGTTTTTTACAGGGTCACATGTTCCAGTTCTTCATGGCAATTAATCGTGTCTGATAATGAGAAACTCGCATTGAAACTTGCAGAAATACTAATCAATCGTGGTGCAAAAAAAATTTACATGCTTGTAGACAACATTTCAAGTTTTGTTAATATCCAAATTAGGTACGTATTACCATGATTACCATGTAGAATATGCATTAAGCATTAACCAGACCGGTACTAGTATAGATATTTTACCTGCCCAAGAGTTGTGACAGGAAAAAAATAGACAATCTAATGTTTCTGAAATGTTAAAAAAATATTTTTTTTCGATTTTTTTTATTCTGGACTGAAATTTTTAGGCAACCCACTTGCAATAAATTTATTGACATACGTAATTAAATATAAAATACTTTTCATCAGCTCGGTGAAGGTCCTTCTATGAAGGGATCCTAGGCCAATACAAATAACAGCTTCATAATATTATAGGGATTTCGTAAGTAAACTGTAAGATTCTTTTTTCAATTCTTAACATTTCTCAATACTTTCCAGACAATGGGAAGACGATGGTGTAATTATAAAACTAATAGAAGCACTCCGCAATCCGAGTGACTACTCCAAATTAATGAAGCACTGTAAAAATGATGGCTTGCTTGAAAGCATATCCATCATAACTTCAAACGAAAAAGCACCTGATGTAATTGAGACTATTAATAACTTTGCTGCAACTATATCTAAATACAATTATTCTTTACGGTAAGTCTTCTATTAAGTGACTTAATAAGTAAACTAATAATAATTATTATTATTATATTATGATATTATTATCTCCACACTATGCAGAACAAAACCTACTGAAATTACATCACATTACAGTGCAGTCTGTTTCTTTCTGTACTTAACGACCTTAAAGTGACGCCGCGTTAAAGTAAAAAACCGTGTTGGATATGTTTTAGATTGCTTGAAGAAATGGAACAGCCATTTCTTAATTGATTCCATTTCTTAATGGAAAGGGCGTAAGTGACAAAATGGTTTTTGTCGCATAATTTAAAAACCATAAATAATATCATTTCATTAAATCTATGTACAAATTAAAGTGTATGCTTGAACCAATCTATGTACTACATATTATTTTGGAAGCTTAAATCACTCTCCTCTGTTGGAAAAATAGGAATTTTTTACAGAGGTCTTTTTGATTGATTATTCTGTGTTATAAAAGTTGACCAATCGTGTTATGCTACGGGTAATTCAAAGACAAAAACATGATGAATACTGACAATGAACTTTAATTTCTTACCTTTAGTCATTACTGAGAAAAATCGATATCGCTACAGCCAAATTTAAAGGCGTCATCGCCTTAATAATCCTTCGCCTCTCCTTTTTACTTAGGATTTTAAAAGTGCATGTAATATTCGTATTCTTATTCTCAGTTCTATAGGTTGAAGGAAGTACGAATAAGGTTGTACGTTTAGGAATCGTTTCAATTAAAATTCAAAATGAAATAAAGCTAAGGGTGGGTTGCACCAACTTACTTTAGGGTGGGTTGCACCAACTTACTTTAGGGTGAGTTGCACCTGAGGCGTGGTTAAAGTTAAAGTTAAGGTTATCGTCAAATATGGCGTCCATAATGGACTTTTACTAGGGATTTGACAGTTCATTTGACTTTTTGTTATGATTAAAGTTAAAGTCTTAGTAAAAGTAAGTTGGTGCAACCCACTCATAATAATTATAACTTTAACTTTAACAAAACTTCCGTAGCAAAAGTGAAAAGCAAAACGTGTTCCATTTTTTTAGGTATTTTGCCCTTGTAACAACTAGCGAAGTGAACATTAACTCTGGATCCTGGTTCGGAACGAATGGACATAGTATGATGGTAACCAAAATTAAATTGCCAGATATCGTTGTAGTAAGTATTCAACTTTTACATCTTCTTCCTACTCCTATATTCTTCTGATTAATTTCGTTGCGGATCATAAGACAGCGCCTTCAGCATGTTCCTCGGGCCCCTGAGATCGTATTAAAGGGTTTTCGTGGTTGGATACCGCTGTCGATCCTGGCGACACAGGAGACAGTGGTGGGAATGTATGTATAGTGGGCCAAAGACCGTTAAAAATCTTCTTTCTAATCTAAAATATAATATTATTAGAAATCAGTATCTAATATTATTATAATAATTGTAATTATAAAACCAATTAATATATAACGAATAGCTTCAGTTCGACTAGACTTCAGACATATCTGCGACTTTATATTATGACGTCTCGATCGACTACATTTTTCATGCCTTAGGCTGGCTTCACATCTATCCGGGACACTCGTACGCGTACCGTACGGGCTGAAAATACAGGCGCCCAGATAGCTGTGAAGCCAGCCTTTAACCCAGCCCAGAATGATTAACTCCCGCTGCGGTAGTTAATCGTTATGAGTACAAGTTATAAGATATAAATCCAGTAACATTTATTTTTTTATTTAAACCAGATGCAAAATAATCAAAGACCTATAAGTTTGATAAATGCGGTATCAATGAATGATGCAATGGATGCTCTGGAACGAGCTTTGTGTTCACAGAAGAAGATTGTACTTGCACATAAATCGAACGTACCAAGAAAAACGTTGCTTCGTCAAATAATGTCACTCGCAGGTAAATAATAATAATATTTAGCATTTATCGCATAGCTAATTTATTTAATATTACGACAAAAACGGAGTAACTAGACCGTAGTCGGCTCCAGGGGCCGTACCACGAAACCGTTTTGAGAGTCAAAGAATCGTACGAGAATGTCGCGTCCTACTCAGCTAACAAAAGAGAAATGACGTTATTAGAGCAGGACGCGGCATTCTCATTCGATTGTTTAAGTCTCAAAACGGTTTCGTAGTAGGCCTACCGTTTCGGTTATATGAGTTAAAATTGTATTTTGGGCCGAAAAAGTTAAAGAAATACTTTTAACTTGAAAGTGGTACACTGGTTTATCGTAAGAATTTTCATATTTTGCTTTTATGTCCATTAGGTACAGATCTTCGGAGTAAATCAGAAAATATATGTGCGGAATTCACATTGAACGAACTTAACATGGACTACTCGAAGCTGTTGGCTATTCAAGGTTTTCTGCGAGATGAATATGAAATTAACTTGAATGTTGAAGATTTAAAAACACTTTCCATGAAGTCGTAAGTTCTAACTTCAATGAATATATTTTACTACCACATAATTCCTACTAAATTCTTAACTACTAACTACTGACTTCCTAAATAATTTGGTTGCATTACCTCAAACCCATCTGAAAACCGATCACAGCTAACATTGAATTGACATGGCTGTTGGCACAAATTATTAGACCTAAGTATTTATTATAACATAAAGCCTGTTTCGCCAAGATGGTATAAGTTTGCGCCGTTATAGATGTTTCCACGCAAACAGAACATTACAATATTACTATCTCCTCGATACAGCAGATGGATAACATCTTAACTTGAGTATTATTATTTATTATAGTAAAATACCTACTAGACGACTTGGTGAACTTATCACTTTCCTCCTATTAAACCTTTTTATAATATATCCGGCTAAACACAGAATCCACATTTTTTGATTTCAAATCATTATTTCTACCCTAAAGCCTCCACTTATACATTAATAATATAACAAAAAACGGAATTTTTTTAACTGTTACTTATCTGCTTCGTCCACTTTAAGCTTAGAGCTTTACGCTTTACCCCTAGACCTAGAGGATCAATTTTATTGTGCAATATCGCGTATTGCGCAGTTTGCCATTGTTGACCATCTACAGCTGGTTGATATTGAACAACGCGCGCTTTCAATCTAATTGTCAAATAAACGGTTCCATTGTTATAGAATTGAAGCGTGATATTGCACAATACAATTGATCGTCTAGGAGCCTGTTTATATTGCGCAAAAACGCTCATTGTGTTTATATACGCTAACAATGACATATTTTTATTTCAGTATCAACGAATTAGAAAGCCGTTGCATCGAATTTGAATTTGAAGAGAATAGTGGAATCGCATTATACTTTCCTACGCTGTATACTGATGAACTCTTGTATACCACCGACATGTTATACATGTCGACTTTAGCGCTGTCGGCGACGGTGAGGACTTTGTAAATTATTATTTTATTACTCATACTGAAACTAAAAAATTCACATACATTGTTTATTATTAGGTTCTGATATCCGGGGTTGATTCAGACCACAGACCGTAACGTGAGTCGCCACGCGTAGATGCATTTCTAAATTTATATATTATGTTACCGTTAATGTGCGTAAACCAGTTAGACTGCAGATTAACAAGGTATTCTGCAGATTACCTGGGTGAGTCAGTTAAAGTGTAAAAAGTTTATTCTATACTCATTAAATTACATAAAACAGGTACTTGTTTGAATTTAACATATGATTTAGTTGTAGAGAATTATTTATTACTAGCAGTGCCCGCGACTTCGTTCGCGTGGTTGTTGAAAACACGGTCGCGATTACCATAAAAAGGATATAGTGGGTTAATCTTAAAAGTTTGACATAATTATACTGTCTCGGATATTTTTCTAAGATCATTGCAGAGACCTAAATGTAGCTACTGCAGTATGCTCCTATACACTACATTTAATGATTTCTTTCCTTCGGCATAAACGTGCAGATTTTCTGCTTTGGAAACACGTGAGCAAGCCAAATAGAGCTGACCGTGAGAAAAACATGGCGAACCCAAATGTAAGGTTTGGCCCTGCGATTTGTTAATTGTCATTGAAAATGCGACTTTTAAAGGGAACTGCAGGCGTTTAAAATTAAATGGCAAGTTATTGGGTATAATTGGAATGCGCGGTATGACGACATTGTCTCCCTTGGCTTCTCCAGTTAAAATTGTGGCCTTCACTATGTGCCTTCCAAGTTCGGTAACTCGCAACCGAGTACCGTTGCATAATCTTGGTGCGTCCAGATTACGCATCAACAAAACCGGTACTCCTACCTTTAATTCCAGCTTGTGTGATGGCACCCCGGACAACTCCAATAAGCATATCCATAAAGCATATGCTTAGAATACTGTTTACGAAACCGAAGTCACCACATGTTTCCATATAAATTTTGCGTAGTTCCCTCGATTTCTTAGGGATCCCTTCATCAGGTCACCACTTTTATGAATGTGGTAGCAAATAGAGATGATAATCTATACACCAAAAGAAAAATTTTGAAAATCGGTTCACAAACGGCGGAGTAATCATTGAACATAAAAAAACGAACATAACACCTCCTCCAATTTGAAAGTCGGTTAAAATTATAGCCTACGTGTTATTCTGATATATAAGCTATATTATTGTAAAGTTTCATTAAAATCCGTTCAGTAGTTTTTGCGTGAAAGAGTAACAAACATCCATACATCCAAACTTTCGCCTTTATAATATTAGTAGGATATTAGTAGGATAAATTTTTGGACATAAACAAAGGAATAAATTATTAAATTTTTAAGTAAAATGTTACTCCACTAATAAAACATAACAAATCGTATTAACTAGAAAAAAACTAACAAAACAACAACAGACTTAGGTCGACAGCTTAGGTTAAAGTTCTTAGGACTTTAACAAAGAAAGAGAATGCAAACTAACTAGGTAAAGTACAAATAATATCTTTTTTTGTTATAAAATTTCACACTTTAACGGATGGTATCAAGGAATCTGCAGATTACCCAGGTTATGTGCACATTAACGTATTCTGCATTCAAACGGTAACATATAGATCTGACAGATTCGCAAGACGTCTCACGCAATTAAAATCTGTCAAATACATACAAATTAATGACGCGCCGCGCCTCGAACCGCCTCGTCGCGATGCGGTCTGAATTGAACCTTACTCGTCGTAATAATTAAAAAAGTTGCATGCTAAATTTATTTATTTATTTAATACTAGATGACGTCCGCAACTCTTTTGAGCCAAAATTAGTTTAACGCGCGGGAGCCGTACACTTTTCCGGGATAAAAAGTATCCTATGTCCTTTCTCGGGACTCAAAGTATCTCCATACTTTTCAACATAATCGGTTCAGTGGTTTGGGCGTGAAGAAGCAACAGACAGACTGACAGACAGACAGACGACACACTTTCACATTTAAAATATTAAGTATGGGTAATAAGAGTATGGATTTTCATTTTTTTATAATGTTTTATACCACCAGAATGCGTTCTACATTCTTAAAAAAATATATTTCATGATTTCTCATTACAGTCATTTTCGGATGTCGACTTAAGCAAGTCATACCTGTGCATTGTTCCTGGCGTCGAAGGTTATTACGAACGTTTCACGAAATTGTGCGAGAGATTGAAACTCCCCGCAATAGTGCTGCAGCCGGGCATCGATCATCCTAATGAAACTATTCAAGAACAAGCTCAAAGATACATCAACGTCATGAAAAAGAAAGCCATGCTGATCAATAATTTATATTTGCTTGGCTACGAAAGTGGTATCTTCATAGCTCTGGAAATGGCAGCCATTCTGGAAAAAAATGGTTGGTATTTAAATTTCTTTTAAAAAATATCTTTTTTTTGTTAAGATGAACGATAAATTCTTTTTGTCTATTCCAATAACCATATCAGGCAGGAAAACCTTGACATATGGTCACTAAAATTTTATAATTTAGAGACAATTCAGACCGCAACGTGACGAGGCAAGGCGAGGCGCGGCGTGGCATAAATTTGTATGGATTTGACAGATTTCGATTGCGCGAGACGTTTTGCAAATCTGTCAACTCAATACAAAGGCGACGGGCGAAAATGGGCCTGAACTTTAATGCCTGTTACATCATTGAAATATTCATCAATATTCATTTCCAGTTTTTTCATTTCCAAAGACGAAACGATTCGTTATTTTACAATGGGATAGTGAAATTGATAAATAAATGGAAACACGTTTGTTTTCCTGTGCACTAGTGCTTTTTTCTATCTTGTAAGTTTTTTTTTCTTATTATGGCACTTCGTGTCCTGAGGAAACAACTAAAATGTTGCTAGGTAAGAAAAAGGAATTATCTGGTTACCGATTAGTTTTTTCAGTTTTTTCTAGTTTTGAAGGTGTTGGATTACGTAATAGTTTATTACATGATAATAGTATGCCATGCTATCATGATTTGCAATGGTTTGTTTTAAAAAAAATAGGATTCAATTTTTTTAAAACGACTCGTTATTTTTTCAAGTGGCAATCGAAAGCGCAAAAAAAAACCAAATGTCAAAGTCATTCCGCATTCGCTTCGTTTTGTTTGTTTTGTTTGCAACTTACGGCAGTGGATATTTTTGGATTTTGTTTTGTGCATTATTGTTCGATCTTTTAGTTTTATTTTACGACTTTCGCTACGTTTAAAGGATTCTGACGATTTCTGCTATAAAACACGACTGACGCTATTCTCACAACGGATTTTGTTAACTTGCCTACTCGACGACCTCACGCCGGTTTTCTGTGAGAACGTGGTGTTTCTCCGGTCAAGCCGGCCCATTCGTACCGAAGCATGGCTCTCCCACGTATAAAATATATGTATATCTTATAATACAAGTACCTAATGAGTGGCTATAACCTTTTTGAGGTTATTTTATATTTAACAATATCATCTTATAACTTTTTTTCCCATGGAGGATTTATGCAAATTGTTCTGTATTGGTTAAAGTATTATAGTTTCTATTTAATAACACTAAAATCATTAATGTAACGTTCAGGCCCAACTTACTATGGACTTTCGCCCGCCGCCTTTGGAATCGCATCTACGCGTCGCGTTGCGGTCTAAATCAATCCTTTTTTTTTTTTTTGGAGGGGAAATCCATTACGCATCCCCCGCCCCCTCGGGGGAAAGGGCAGGGGTATGTCGGACTCCCTCCGCAGAGGTGTACCGACTAAACCCCCCCCCCATGCCCTCGTCAACGCTACACGCGGAGGAGCGCGGGAACGGAAATCGCAGCGCGTCCTTCGCAGCGCTTGCTGCTTCCGGCACCACATAAATGCATGCACCGACCTATGCCGCCGCCTGCCTTTGGCGAGAGGCTCTTCGGACACCGAGAGAGCCTATCATCTCGGGGCCTATATTGTGGGTGGTGATCCCCCGATCAACCACCCACAGGCCTAGGCTTCCACTTCCATGACAGGGGCGTTTTGCCTCGCTCCTGCCTCATCAGCTCCAGGCCGCTAACGCGGCCGAGCCTTGGAGGGAGCCTTGCGCTTCTTCCTCGTGCTGGGCGGCTTGCTGGCTACTGTGATGCAGCCGCTAGTCCCCAGCACGTGGTCGCTCTGTTTGCCGAGCTCGGCGCAGGAAAAGCAACTAGACTCCTCCGCGCAGTCGGCGGCCTTGTGCCCCGGCTTACCACAGCGGAAACAATTCCCGCTACGGTCCACCGGGGACTGGCAGTTCGGCGCCAGGTGGTCGGTGTCTAGACATCGGTAGCACCGCTTTGGCCTCGCGGCCAGCAGCACCACCTTCGTCATGACCCAGCCTACCTGCAGCCGCCCAGAAGTTAATGACTTATTGGCGGCAGCCGTGGGGACGTGCAGCCACACGCTCCGCGCGCCCCTAGGGCCCACCGTTATTCTACCCGACCTGATGTCGGTGGCCGGGCAGCCGCCTTCTTTTGCCGCCGCCTTGGTGACATCGGCGGCGGTCGCTGCATCATCGAAGCCCGAGACGAGCACAGCCACCCTTTGGACAGGGCGAGCGATCTTCACCGCATCCCTGTCGAGAACCTCCCTCAGTCTATTCGCGAGGGCGTCCGCCCTCTGCTGGGCGTCCTCCCCGGATATTTCAAGTATCCGGGCGCCCGTCCTCGCTTGCCGGAATCGAACCTTGTTTCTCCTCTGGTAGATCCCTACCTCCTCAAGGTCGATCCGGCTCGTCGCTTCCTGAAGTATGGAAGCGTACGTCACGCTCTGGTCCACCCCCTTCTCCAGCGTAAGCGAGATGGCGGCGGACTTGCACGGACGCAGATTCCTTTTCTTTTTTCTCTTAGGGGCTGCCTTTTTGGCGGCTCCCTTTCCCTACTTTTTCCTCCGCCGCGGCTCCACTGTGGACCACGAGAAAGAAAGAAGAAAGAAAGAAAGAAAAAATTTATTTTTAGTACACACAAGACACAATTACAATATATTAAGCAGTACAAGAGCAGACAGACTTTATTTAACAAATTGTGCCTAGATGCGGCCAAAAAAGGGTTCAGTTCGGCTTAGGTCATGTATGTTGGATACATGACACCGGTTTTCAACTGAACCGCTATGTGGGGTACGGATGTCATTTACCTAACTAAACATATAATCAGCTTATCCAGGGTACTATTTTAATTAGATTAGTGGCGGTAACAATTCACAGATTTGTTTTAAAAGATATATAAAGGACAAATGTAATAATCTGGTAATATGGCTAGTACGGCTGTACGAACAGTCATTTGAGATAAGGCAATATTGTGATGAATAAATACAGGGGTCAGACGCAGACGGGGCGGGTGTTCTTGCCCTCGTCTGTTCGGCCTCACGTGCGGCCATCGTCTTTTTTCTTCTCTTCCTTCTCTTCTTCTCCCCCTCCTTGGACGGCGCGTTGGCGGCGGGAGCCTGTGATGGCCCCGCCGCCTCCGTTGTCACCTTCTTCTTCCTCTTTTCAGTCGGTGGCCTACATGCAGCAAGCGGCGGCCTCCGTCTCGGCTCTGGAAGGCGACGATCCTCCAGGCCGGCGAGTCGCGCATTCAGCATATTGCCGAAAGTCTCAATGTTGGAGCGTGAGACCTCTGACAACAGCTTCTGCATCTCCTCCGTGGCGGGCTTGGAGACTTGTTGCCGCAGCTCCTCCAGCTCCCGGTGCATGTCGCCGATTTGCTGTTGAAGCTGCTGGTTTGGTGCTTCCAAAGCTCGTAACTCATCATTTTGGCAGCGGTCCCTCATATCGGCGACGGCCTCCTTTATGTTGGCGACCGCCTCCTTGAGGTACCGCTGAAATGTCCTCTTTGAGTTGGAGGATTTACTGGCGACCATGGAAATGGTCTCCAGCGATCTCTCCACGCTTGTGGGGCAGCCGGTGTGGGGCCTTTGCAAAGAGAGAGGCTCGCGCCTCCCTCGCTGCCCGAGCCGTCTCGGCTATTTGCTGCTCAGCAAGCAGCCGGAGACTCTCCGCCTTATCCTTATTGGAGTCAGCCTTGGCTTTCGCCATGCCGACGTACTAACCGGTCTTAGGAGGCCGGCCTCGCCCTCGTTTAGGTGCCGGTGCCGTCACCTTGCTGGTAGACGGCAACACCTCGTCATCATCCTGGATCCGTCTCCTCTTGAGAGAACGTCCGGAGGTTGCGGGCAGTCCTTCAGAGTCCAGCGACATGTTGCTGCCGGACGCCGAGCAACAGTCCTCGCTGTCACAATCGGTGTTGCTCCAGTCGTGGGATCTGTGCGCTTCTTAGCGCTTGCCTTTGTCCTCCTCTCCTCTTTCTCCTCTTCCCTACTCGCAGTAAGTGGCCCCTCCGTATACACGGACCGCCCGTCACCCGAAAGCGACGTATGGGATTCCCCGGCCCCATCGGGACCGGGACCCACCCGGACATTATTTTTCTTGCTGCGACCTTCTATCATACAAAACACCGACACCCCGGGTCGCGGGCCTGTTCGTCACACTGCGGGCGCAGGAAAAGACGCACAACAAGCACGCACACAAACACACGCCATACCGGCCACCCCTCCCGTGTCACCGCGAAAAAGCTCACTATGGCACGGGGGAGGTGCCCAGAGACACGACGTGGACGGACCGGTATCGCCCCCACGACTATAACAGCTAGCTCTTGACTAACTTTCATTTTATACAGAAATTGATGATTTAAGAAGTTCGAGTTATATAACTTATCTATACTAATATTATAATCTATACTAATATTATAATATTATATCTGAAGAGTTTGTTTGTTTGAACTTTAAACGCGCTAATCTCAGGAACTACTGGTCCGATTAGAAAAATTCTTTCAGTTTTAGATAGCCCATATTTTATCAAGGAAGACTATATACTATATTTCATCACGCTAAGACTAATAGGAGTGAAGAAATAGAGGAAAATGTGGAAAAAAAGAGGGAAATTATTTGAAAGGGCTTATTTGTTAACGCGCTAATTTCAGGAGCTAGTGGTCCGATTTGAAAAATTATTTCAGTGTTACATAGCCCATTTATCGAGAAAGGCTATAGGCTGTATATTTTTATCAAGCTAACAGAAGCAAGGAAATAGAGAAAAAGGTAGAAAAAACGGGGGAAATTATTTGAAAGAGAATATCTTACGAACTACGGAAGCAATTTTTATATTATTTGGCATAGATAAGAAGTAGACCACGAGAAGGATCATAGGCTATTTTTTGTGAAGTAATTTGTCTGTGAAATATCTCATTTACGCGAACGAGGCCGCCGAACGTCTAGTCCTTACTAAAATAACATTTTTAAAATGACTCTCAATAAATTTAAACTAAACACCAATATCCAATGTTATAATAATTATTATATTATTATCTTTTAAAAGAAAATTAAAAAAATAATAATAACGTGTTTAATTACAAGATTAAAACAATTATACCAAAATAGTGGCCATACGGTCATATGGCCAGGTAAACTGGGGCCGTACCACGAAACCGTTTTCAAACAATCGAACGAGAATGCCGCGTCCTACACTATAAACAAACGTGAAATGACGTTGTCAGAGCAGGGGGGTTATTATAAGCTCTTATATCCAGCCAGTTTACAGGCCAATTTATAGGCCATTGCATAGACACGGCTTGTAATCTGGCTGGAAACTGGCTGGATATAAGAGCTCATAATAACCCCCCTGGACACGGCATTCTCGTTCGATTGTTTGAGTCTCAAAACGATTTCGTAGTAGGCCTCCTGACACGTCAGCCACGGCCGCAGGAAAGTAGCCGAATCGTTGGGAATAAGAAACGCGTTCTGCGGAAAAATTATAATTAATACTTATAATACGCACAAGTAATATAATATATTCTACTAGATGTCCCGTGCGGCTTCGCCCGCGTAAATTAGGAATTTTACGAAAACCGTACATTTTGCCGTAAAAAATGCCTTATGAATTATCTCCCTTCACGTGGCCTACTCTATATCTGTGACAAATAATATCAAAAATGCTCCAGTACTTCGTGAGACATACCCTCTCTAATAATTTTCCCGGTTTTTTCCACATTTTCCTCTGAATCTTCGGTCCTATTAGACTTAGGGTAAGTAAGAATAAATAGCCTTCCTCGAGAAATTAGCTACCTAACACTGAAATATTTCTTTAAATCAGACCAGTACTTCCTGAGATTAGCGTGTTCGAGCAAACAAACAAACAAACTCTTCAGGTTTATAATATTTAACGACACTCCCTAGGAACAACAACTTAACTTGAGTTACGTGAAAAATGAGTTAAGTTCATATTCTTTCTTTTCAACTAATTCTCCATTTTTCTGTCCTGGAAAGGTATCTCTATGTTAAATAGATCCGAAGATAGCAAGAATGATATTAACGTATTCTGTGTCACTTACTGGATTTTTTTTAGATTTCAACATTAAAAACATCCTATAGTGATATACAATGTTATAATCCGAATTTATTTACTCCCTGATTAAAGCAATAACAATTTATATTTAGTTACATTTTTTTATCGCCATTTTCTTTTGGACATACAACATAGAAAGCATTGTAACATGCTGTAAGCTCCCATACAAAAAACGTGATTTTTTGCTCTTTTTGCTCGAAATCAATAATTCCAGCAGATAGAAACTAATTATTTTGCATGTTTTGCTAAGTGTGCGAGTCCTACTCGCACTTGACCGATTTTTTTTTAAATCTTAGGTAAAGAGGTATGTCGGGGTGTAGTGGGGTCTTCGTAGATGGAAATTACTTGGTTTTACTGTTTACATTTGATTTATAATAATATTAATTAATACTGTTTTTTTTTATATTTTGTTTTTATTGTATTAGTAGCTGACCCGGCAATGTTGCTTTGACTTATTATTTGTAGTATCAATTCAAAAAGTAGATAAAAACCTATTCTCAGGCTTAATGAGTGTAGTTATAGGTTAAAAGCCGTTTTGAGGAGTTCGCGCACAAACACTGACACGAGAATTTTATATATTAAAAAGATATTATGTATTCCATTATTAATTTTTTATTAATAAAACCCGTCGATCGTGGGAATACGAGACACAAAAGATATTTATTGTGTCTCGATCACCGGTGAGCGTATGGGGCTTGATGAATTAATGTACTTAAGTCTTAATTAGAAACTAATTCGAATTTGCTGAGAAAACTAAGTATAAGTAATGATAATTCGTTAAACTGTCGTAAAATTATTGCGAAGGTATTAAACTATTATTTACAAAGTATAAACATTGACCTGTATAGATTTTGTAGGGTACAAAATGACTTTATTTTTAACATATTTAACATATTTCAGTAACGCGACTGACGTTGAAGCCCCTGTCTGCAATACGGCTGACAGTGATTTTTAGTTCAATATGACCTAAATAATAATTATCTAATCGTCCATCAAATTATCAAATGGTAAAAAATTAGTTTTAGCGAAGTCTTCTTTGACATCTTTGAGATGCTCTCAATTTGCCACTCCACCGTGTATGGCGACTGACTCTCATTATGTTGATTATTAAATATTAAATCTACTACCTACTGGACAAAAATTTAGTCGGTATGAAATGACTTTTCAAAAAGTAGCATCACCTCTTAGAGATTTTACATATTTCTATAGACCCTCCGCCGACGTTTTCAATATTTCCATTCACATGGTGGGTGGTACATGGGTACCTTGTATTTTTCTCGATAATTGAGTTGATATAGGTATTAGATACCTTATATTTTTGAAGTAAAACTCAAATCACCAAAGATAATTTTAACGTATCTCAGACATACAATTATATATCCCGTAAGTTCATTAATCTCTCTATCATTTTGTCTGATTTTGATGTTTGTATTTCAAGTTACAATGTTATTCTACGAATCAAATATTGAGACCTATCATTGTAAGTCATAAAACTACATGAAGGAGATTTTTTACAATAAAAACAAATAAATAAATAGAAAAAGAACGAAAAATGCATGCTATGTATAAAAGAATCACTAATATTAATAAAAAAATGTAGGCGTGAGAACATTTTTTATTTAACATTAAAATCGCTCTCCTGAAAAAACGTAAAAAATGAGTTAAGTTGTTATTCCTAGGGAGTGTCTTAGTAGGTATAGATTTTTTTAAATCGCTTGACAAACTCGAGTCTCGATCTAAAAGACTATGAAACGTATTATGGGACGATGCATGGTTGATGGTAATATAATAATAATATGGTAGTGATGATGATTATGACGAATGTAATTTGCATCTAAGTAGCATCTGCTTCCCGATCTTAAATCAACGCCGAAACTCTCAAACGTGTATCTATAAAGAGTCAGAAGTTCTCCCAGCAGCTTCCGAACCATGGGTGGGTATCGCTGGGTCCAAAATCTTACTTGTTGTTAGCATAATAATATGCTCGGAATACTTCTCATGCAACCAAAGTCACCACATGTTTCTATATAAATTTTGAGGATTTCCCTCGATTACCCATGGATTCCTTCATCAGGTCGCCATTTTTGTGAACATGATACCAAATTGGGATAGTGCCCTAATATACCAAAAGAAAAATTTTGAAAATCTTTTCATCAACGGCGGAGTAATCGTTGAGGATAAAAAAACAAACATAACACCTTCTCCATTTTGAAAGTTGCCCTTGTGTTATTCTGATGTATATAAGCTATATTATTGTAAAGTTTCATTAAAATCCGTTTAGTAGTTTTTGCGTGAAAGAGTAAAAAACATCCATACATCCATACAAACAAACTTTCGCCTTTATAATATTAGTAGGAAGTAGGATAGTAGGATTCAAAATTTTCATACGTAGAAGATATAATATAAATTATTTAAATTCAGAATGTTTATAGTTGCCTTAGTTATCAATTTAGGACACAAAAGGACGTACGGACGGTCAGACAAAAATTATATTTTATTATCAACGCACCTAATCAGAGATACATATTTTTATTAATATTTATGTATATTCTTATTTTTCTAGGTCTGACTGGGACTGTGTTTTGTATCGGTGGAACGCCGACGGAAATAATCAGAGATTTTCAAAATAACTTAAAATGTTATAATACCAAGGAGCAGTTGCAAATGGCCGTCCTGAAGAATGCATACTCGCTGATAACTAAAGCAGACCCGAGTGTTTTAGATCAAGTCTGCAAGAATATGGAATGGACCAACAAAGTCGACCTATGCATGGACATGCTGCTAGGCCAATTTCCACATTCAATCCAATACACCAGGAAATTGATCGATTATATATATACAAAGCTGTCATCATCACTGGAAAATAACTACAAACCCAAAAAGATATTATCTCAAATTATATCTCTTCGTCCGTCATATAAATATTCTTCCAATATGGATATGTCCATGCAAAATTATTCTGAAAAAGAAGTTATAACTTACCAACTGGAATCACCACTGTCTTGTGCTCCTCAAGACATGATGTGTGCTTCGATAATTAATTCTCACTTAGATTCTGAAACTTTGGAGAGTTTTGACAAAAGAATTATTTGCCAGTCTTATGCAGTGGTAACCGAAAATGACACTTTGTAAACTATATTTCTAAACGCTTTTTGGTCTTGTTACAATTATACATATATTTTTGGCTTATCTTTGGTGTATGTGAATAAATAACTTACTTCATATTTTTGTGCAGTTTTTTTTCTTTAAAATGTTTACTTTTACACGATCTAGACACGCGGCAGCGTGTCAAGCCAAGTTCCAGCATAACAGAATGGCGAGCAGCACCGTGTGTAATATTATACGAACCATTTGCAGCTACTTTTGACCCCCTCATAATTCAGAAACTATTTCACCTGAACGTTTCAAATTTGGCTCATATAATGAGACTTGCGAGATAAATATATGCTCTAAATTTCATGAGCACAGCTCAAACGGTTATTAAGATATTAACGCCCGAAAATTTACATTTTTATCACTGACTGACTGACTGACTGACTGACTGACTGACTGACCTATAGATCAAAATTCTAACCCACTTCCAGATGACCTAGAAGGCTGAAATTTGGAATCCAGCTCGATAATTGTGTGTAAGCGTAGGGAAAAATCAGAAAACAAAAAAATCGGTCAAGTGCGAGTTGGACAGAGCGAAACTAGGCAAAAATTGTGTTTTTTGTATGGAGACCCCCCTTAAATATTTATTTTATTTTACTTTTAATATAATATAATAAAAGTAAAATAAAATATATTATATTATGAAAGGAAAAATATAATTAAAAGATTTTGTAAATATTTCAAGTACCTTCCGGCTGCCATTATTTATTTTGAGCAAAAAAGGCCAAAAAATCACGTTTATTGTATGGGAGCTCCCCGTAAATTATATTTTATTTGTGAAGTGAAAAACTTTAGGAAATGAATAGAAGGTGACTTTATGAAGTATATTGTCTGTCTGTCTGTTACCTTTTTACGCCCAAACTGCTTGTACCGATTGTTCTTAAATTTGGTATGGAGATATGGTTTGAGTCCTGGGAATAGACATAGAATTCTTTTAATACGTCTGTACGTCTGTCCGTCTGTCTGACCGTCTGTCCGTCCATCTGTCCATCTGTCTGTCTCTCTGTTAGATAGCTATAATAATAGCTACACTTCCGCTCAATAAGTTGTACCTTGGTTGTACCCTATAGTTTTGGTTGGAAATACACTTGTGTTATACCGTATTATTCTAATGCCTCCTGATGGTAGCTGCTTTTTCCATTCGCTTGGATTTTCTTTGTTTTATTCGTCTGATACTCAATAAGGCTTGGGGGCTGTTTCCCCACTTCCTGATAAGTTTCAGATAGGCTATCCACAACTTATCAGACAGAATAAGGATCTGCTAGATAACTTGCGGATAGCATATCCGACACTTGTCGGGAAGCGGTAAATTAGTCCCTTAAGGTTGCGATTGAATATTATAGTCGAATATTATCTATGTTTGAACTGGGAAGATTAAGGTGTCTACCCTTGCTCGGAAAGTTTTCTTGACAAAAAGTAATGATATCCCACCAAAAACATAAATGTACTTAAATGGAGAGCCAAGTTCCATACAAACATTATTCTTGTCTATGGTCTTCGCCGTAAAAATGATGGAGATCTAAATAAGTGCCAAGTTTCATGGAAAATCGAAATATATGTATGTATAGGAACCAAATAACATTATGAACAAATAATACAGTCTATTTCTTTGCTTTATTGAATATCTATAACAATTGATGTTATTTAAATAATGTGAGATCTTTTAAAACTAGATTAGATTTGACTTGGCTAGTTTTCATCAGAATTAAAATGTTTAATAACTTTATGAAATGACTGATCTAATGAAAACTGGCCAAGTCAAATCTCATCTAGTTTAAGATCTCACATTATTTAAATAACATCAATTGTTTTAAATATTCAATAAAGCAAAGAAATAGACTCTATTATTTGTTCATAATGTTATTTGGTTCCTATACATACATATATTTCGATTTTCCATGAAACTTGGCACTTATTTAGATCTCCATCCTTTTTAAGGCGAAGACCATAGACAAGAATAATGTTTGTATGGAACTTGGCTCTCCATTTACTTTTATGTTTTTTGGTGGGATATAATTTACACTTTTCTTACGGCGTTTTAATGTCCATAATAATAAATTACAGACGTAGCTAGGAAGATAAATTAATTATATTATTGATCTACAAGACAAGAGTTAGCGTAATTCCATTTTCCAAGGGGTCCAATGTACGTCCGCGATTGAGGTTCAATCGCGGAGGTCAACTTGTGGGTTTACTAATAAGAATACGAAATCTATTAATCATCATGTATGTAATTGTCATCATAACTTCAGTTCTACAAAAATCTGTTACGACTATACTGCGTGACTGGTGAGACATGTTCAATACTCGAGGACGTGATATTTGGCTATTATATTAGTTGGAAAAAAATAATATAAAAAAATTATATCAATTGATCACTGAGTAAATGTAGCATAAAGTTAAATAATTATTTACCCAACGCATGGACACCGCGAGCGGGAGGGGTAGTTGTGTGGTGTTTCTTTGGTAGCGCACGCCTCTGCACCGGCCGCATAGTATGCCTACTTGCCTAGCCGCGTAATTTACTTAGTATCCATGATTCATTAATTTTTGGGAAATTCGGAAAAAATTAAGAACCTAATTTTATTACATATTCATAATGAGAATCGAGTACTGAATACTCTCCTTAAATATCGGTATTGACTCACCAGTCATGCTGTATAAAAATCATTCGCACAAGCGATAACGCGATGTAGCAGCACCTTAGCGCCATCTAGTAAAAAATAATATGAAACTATTTTCTTGTACTACAATTTAAATTGGCACTAAGTACTAACATACCGCCCACCAAGGACATAATATTATTGCTAGAATATGTCCTTTAATATGAGAAACATTGAGCAATTACAAATAGTTAACATTTTGACTCTAAACTTAAGCCGTTGCAAATTAAATGTGAGACATGGACACTAACGAACAAACACAGAGAGTTACTAGCCAAAACTGAAAGAGCAATGGAAAGAAGCATGTTGGGAATCAGGCTTAGCGACAGAATCCGATGTTCAGAAATAAGAAAAAAGACAAAAATAACAGATATAATAGCACGCATAGATGGAGTTGGACCGGGCACATGTTGCGTTGCAAACTATTCAAGTGGAGCAAGCAAGTAACCCTATGGTACCCAAGAGGAGACACCAGAAGACAGGGGCGTCCGAAGACAAGATGGAGTGACGATATCCGCTTAACTTTAGGACCATACTGGACCAGAGCAGCAGAGGACCGAGCTCATTGGAGAGAGCTGGGGGAGGCCTATGCCAAGAGGCACACCGAAGTGCGAGATATAATATAACTTAAGAAAGAAACCAAACTAACCAAATTGTAAAACATAAAATTCGGAATAAAAGGGCTTTATTTATATAATAGTGTATAGAATATATTTTAAGCAAAAATACTAATATTTAAAATAACTTTTAAAAGAACACTCGGTATTTTCGACTTTAAAATGTAATAAACAAGAATATTGTTTTATTCTAGTTAAAAATCCAGTTCAAGTGTAAACATTTGAAAAAACCAATAGTTTAGAAATACGTAAATATTAGAGTAATAAACTCAATTCAACAAAAGCAAAGGAATTATTTTAATTTTGACTTTCATGATTTGTTCTTTTCAGAGAACTGTCGGTCTTAAATTATAGAAATATAGTTTATGATTCGAATATTTTTATTAAAGACATCGTGAACCGCGCGCAGCAACTGCCTACCTAACGTTCTTTCCAACGAACTATCAATTTTCAAATGAAAAAATAACTCACTCAACAACTTGTAATCAGAATTTTTTTATGCTGATATGTTTAGTAGTATTTAGCCTATTAAAACACTAAAAATATTCGCAAAAAAACAATTTTAACTTTTACAAACAAGGGAAATTGCTTACCGCGTCGTCTCGTGCGCACCATCTTGACGGAGAGAAATTGTCATATATCGTTTATAATTATGTTTTTTATGAAAACTGATTTTGGATACACAGAGCTTATTAAATTGAAGTCATAAACAATAACTTTTTATTTCACATGGTCCAAATTTTTGAACTCAAATCGATCGCTAAAAATTTTGTTCCTTCTGAGGCACGTCCGGTGTTTCTTCCAAGTTGTTTTCGTAAAAGTCTCGGCTGTAACGACTAAAAAATAAATTTCCTTTAAAGGAACATCCGGTCTTTAGAGGTTAAACTAGTTATGTAATTATCATCAGTATTATCGCGGCCAGACTTACGAAGATTATTTATTTTGCGCCTGGCCCTTCTAATTTCGCGACGAAGATTAAGAAGGTTACTGTTCCACCATTTACAGTTGTGATCTTTTTTAAGAGGTCTACGACCCAAGGCTACATCAGCACAGTAAACAAATGTGTTTGTCATTAATTCCGCGCACTCATTTACGTTTAAATCTGTCCGAGTGAAGTCTCCGGCATGAACGGCGATAAGGTGGCAAATAAATTCCAATCGCCATTCTTTAGGTATATTGTACTTGTAGTCCAAGTTGTACTCGTTAGAATTGACTACGGTGTCACTCGGGACCGCACGAGAGAACTCGTACACCAGTAAGCGGTGATCACTACATGACGCATCGGGAAGGATGATAATAAAAATTATATTACGCGTCTCGTTCTCGATGATAGATAACATGTAATACTGTTAAGTATGTTCAAACTCCACAACGTTTAGAGATTCAAATTTGAATATTCCCGCCATAGGCTGCCACCTCGCGGGCGCCTCTCTCGGACGACATATTGTTTTGTTGTGCAAAACTTCCGAGTTCCGACGTTCGAGAATTCTTTAAACAAAATAATATTGTTTAACGTTGTTAAAACTGCGCATAAATTAGTTTTTTAGCAATGCCACAGAATATATAATAGTACTCCGTAGCAATGCCAAGGAAAAGGTCACGTTCGAGATCTAGGGAAAGTGATCGCGAAAATCGGAAAACCAATAAAAAACTTAAGTTAAACGCCGCGCCGATCACTTGCACCAGTTGCACCCTCAGAGAGTCCCATCACGTCGCCCACTCGCCACTTACGCTTCACATCCTCCCTCCGAGGCAAAGCTCCTGCGACTCCACTCTAACCGGCCGGTTAAGACAAGGCAGAGGTAGGGCCTGATTCTCCGTCAGTGTTCACTCCGGCCGGCCGGTGAAGGCAAGCCGGAAATGGAGAACAGGGGCTACCCTCAACCCTGGGAGCACTCTGGTGCATGGGGTCGCTAATCCCCTAGAATCTTATATATTGCTACTCCCCAATAGCTCGTCTTATTATTATTATTATTATGTTATATATGAATTTATGTCTCGGCAAATCTGCCGGCTATGATTCAGGTACGGGCTATGCCAAGTACCTGATTCAGTTTGTATGAGGAAAGAGTTATGATTGTGAGGTAGTGAAAGATGATGATGGATTTAGAAACCGACGAACGATGGAGCAGGTATCAATTACGACGGATTTTTGTATGGGGATATATGTGTTTTTGTTTAATTCGAGTAATTTCAGAGCAGCAGTAAGGGTCTTCGGGATGACGCCAGTTGAAGAGATGATGATTGGTATAATTTTTACAGTATTCTGGCGCCACATTTGCTTTATTTCGTCTGCGAGAGGTATGTATTTTTGGATCTTTTCGTTATGTTTTTGTTTCAGGTTGTTGGTGTTCGGCACGGCTATATCTATGAGATAAGTGATTTGTTGAGATTTGATTGTCAAGGTTATATCAGGTCTATTACTTAGTATGGTGCGGTCGGTGACTATATCTCGATCCCAATAAAGTTTAGCAGTATTGTTTTCCAGGACGTTGCAGGGTTTATATTTGTAATAAGGTGTGTGTGCGTCGATTAGTTTATACTTGATGGCTAGTAGTTGATGGATATGTTTAGCTACATTGTCATGACGGTGGGTGTATTCCTTGTTGGCCAATGAGCTGCATCCTCCTGTAATGTGTTCTATTGTTTCGGTGGTTTGATGGCATAATCTACATTTATCGGTATCTATGTTTTATTATTATTATTATTATTATTATGTTAAAATGAATTTGAGTCTCGGCTATTTGCCGGATAAATGATCCAGTTACGGGCTAATACCAAGTAACCTGATTCACGTTAAGAGTTATGATTGATGTGTGGTGAAAGATGAAGATGGGTTAAGGAAACGACGGACTATGGAACAGGTATCAATGACGATTGATTTTTGCATTTGTATGTATGTATTTTTATGTAAGTCTATTGTTTTTAAGGCAGAATGTAGAGTTTTAGGGATGACACCGGTTGAGGATATGATAATAGGAACAATTTTAACAGTATTCTGGCGCCACATTTGCTTAATCTCGTCTGCAAGGGGAATGTATTTTTGTATTTTTTCGTTATGCTTTTGTTTTAGGTTATTGGTGTTGGGGGCGGCGATATCTATGAGGTAAGTGGTCTTTTCAGATTTTATAGTGAGAGTTATATCCGGTCTATTGCTGAGTATGGTTCGGTCTGTGATAATGTCGCGATCCCAGTAAAGTTTAACAGAGCTGTTTTCAAGAACATTAGTAGGCTTATATTTATAATATGGTGTATGTGTCTCTATAAGATTGTACTTCATTGCTAGTAGTTGGTGTATTTGTTTGGCTAAATTGTCGTGACGGTGTGTATATTCTTTGCTGGCTAAAGCGCTACATCCTCCAGTGATATGGTCTATGGTTTCTGTTGTTTGGTGACATAATCTGCACTTGTCGGTTTGTATATTTTCTTTTAGTATATATTTAGAGTAATTTCGTGTTTTGATTATTTGATCCTGTATTGCTATAAGAAAGCCTTCCGTTTCACCGTAAATATTACCTTTTGTTAGCCAGCTGAAGGATGCCTCTTGGTCTATGTGGTCCTGTTCTATCTGATGTGGGAATTTGCCATGGAGCGCTTTGCCTTTCCATTTTATTATTTTATCACTATCTTTTACTATTGTATGTATTGGATCGAATTGGTTATTGTTTAGTTTTAAAGGCGTACCTGAGTGGGGAATATTTATTAATGCATTGTGTAATGGGCTCGTATTGGCTTTAGTTAAAAAGTAAGTTCTTAAGTTATGTATTTGATTGTAGTGCAGATTTTTAATGTTTATGACTCCGCGGCCACCTAATTTTCTTTTTAGCGTAAATCGTTCGGTTGCTGAATGGATATGATGTATATTGTGCTTATAACTGGCGGTTCGGGTTGTGATATTAAGAGCTTCGAGTTCTGTGTCTGTCCATTTTATTATTCCAAAAGAATATGTCAAAATTGGTACTGCATAGGTATTAATAGCTTTGATTTTATTTCGGCCTGATAGTTGGGTAGATAGTATTTTATTTAGTCTTAGTTTATATTTGGATTTTAGCATATTCTTAATTTCTTTATGATTAATAGCCGTACTCTGTATATATCCTAAGTATTTATATGTTTCTTTCTCTTGCATACTGTCTATAGTGCCTCCTTGTAGTTCCAGATTGTGAGGTTCCGTTTGAGTGTGCTTGCCTTTGATGATACAGTTAATCTTACATTTATCGGTCCCGAATGTCATTTTTATATCTGTACTGAATTTTTCTGTTAGTCTTAGAAGCTGTTCCAGTTGTTGCCTATCTGTAACATAGATTTTTATGTCGTCCATATATAGCAAGTGTGTTAATTTAATTTTGTTTGTCTTATCTAACCTTATCTATATAACCGTGGCATTTATTTAGAATTTTGGTGAGAGGATTGAGCGCTAAACAAAACCATAAAGGACTGAGAGAGTCTCCTTGGAATATACCGCGTTTGATTTGGATGGGGGATGTACTGAAGGTAGTATCAATAGTTCTTAAATGAAGCTTTGTGGACCAAGTAGACATAAAATTTTGCAGAAACTGAATTAATTTACAATCGACTTTATATATTTTTAAAACATGTATTAGCCAGGAATGGGGTACACTATCAAAAGCCTTTTGATAGTCAATATATGAGTAGTATAAGTTTTTGTGGTTTTGTTTAGCGTGATTATGTACCTCAGCATCTATGATTAACTGTTCTTTACAACCCTTAGACCCTTTGGCAACTCCTTTTTGTTCTTCTGGTATAATTAATAATAATAATAATAATAATAATAATATTAATAATAGTTAATAATAATAGTTGGGAGGCAAGTTATGGGACGGTATTTCGTTGGGTCAGTTGTGTTATTATTATCTTTAGGTTTTAGATATGTGATTCCCTGTGTCAGATATGAAGGTATTGTCCGAGGATCTTCTATGAATGTGTTGAAAATTTCTGCGATGTATCGGTGCGTTGCTGTGAAGTATTTTCTCCAGTAATTTTGTATTTTATCCGGTCCCGGAGCTTTCCAGTTTAGGGTTTTCTTTATTGCGGCGGTGACATCATCTTTGCTGATTATAATCTCAGGCATTGGGATCAAATTTTGGCATTCCTGTGTTTCAGAATCGAGCCAAGAAGATTGCGTGTTATGATGGACAGGTATGGACCATAGATTTTCCCAGTAGCTTTTTACTTCGTCTATATTAGGTGGTTGTGTAATTTTGAAATTTTCATTAGTGAGGTTTCGATAAAATATTTTTTGATTACTATGAAATAGTATGTTATCTTTTCTTCGCGAGTTGCTGATTTTAAGCCGCCGCAATCGTTTTGATTGGGCTTGAAGTTTTTGTTTGAAGTTATCTAGGAGATCTAATAGTTGTGCGTTGGAGAGATTTTTCGGGTTTACTTTTTGCTGCTTTCTTGGGGAGAGGTTGCCTGCGAGATATTGAGTCAATTGTCCTATTTCCTTGCGTAGATTCTTAATTCTGTTTTCAATTCTTTGTTGCCATTTCGGGTTGCTGTGATCTATTGTTTTATTTGTGTTTGTATTTTCAGGTGGGTCTTTTATTTTGTTGTGTAAAGTTGCAGCTGTCATAGCTGCACTGTATATGGCTATGTGGATTTCATCTAGGCCAGGGAACTCTTTTCCCTCTAAATATTTTGCAATTAAGTTATTGAGTACATTAACAGTTTTAATTATGTTGCGCGTTATATGAAGTTTTGGGATAATAGGTCTTAGAGTTGGGTCAGTACCAGAATACTTTATTAACATTTCTGTAAAGATGTTTTCAATTTTCTGAGTTTCAGTGGAATCGGTATCAATATTTGTGTTAATCGACTCTATCGTAATGGTTTGTTCGAAGGTATCCGGAATATTTGGCGAGTTGATTGGTAGGTTTGTTGTTGTGATGGGAGTATGATATGGAATTATATCATTGGTGGAAGGATGGTTATCTGTATGCAGCGTAGTAGATGGTGTAGTTTGTAAATCTGAATTTTGTGTTAGGTTATTTTGAATGTCTAAATCAGAATTATTAATAATCTGGGCAACAGCTGCTTTTATTTTATTTCTTTCAGGAAGTGATATTCTATTATTGCGATGAATGACTCGGATCTGGTCTGCTAGCCTTTGTTCGGATATATGACTTAATTCTGGGAAAACTTCAATAAATTTTTTTATGCAGTGATGGTCTGAAAGCGGTGAGGTTTGATTCACATGATGTAATGATATAGTAGCAACGGAGAAGTTCTTTGTTGATATTATGATCAGTCCACTTCATCCGTTGTCTACTTTTTCCAGCAAGAGTGGTTGGAGGAAGCATATCCTGCAAAACACTTCTTACTGGTGTAATATTGAGTTGTGATTGAATGGCAATATTGTGATCTACGGGGTTTTGGTGAGTATTTTGTGAAGTACTCGTAGTTGGAGTGTTGTCAGAGATGGGCGCAGGATCATAAGCTATTGCTTCCTGTGTAGCATCATCTGGCACTAATGATAAGAATGTGGATCGTGATGAAGATGAATTGTTGAGCATGTATGACTGCGGTGACGAATGAAGCGATGGGAATAAGCTGACGGATGAGGTAGGTGATGATGGACACGAGTGTGTGTTGCTAGTTGTTGGAATTATGTTATCTGCAGCAGTGCAAGACTGGACAGAATTAAGCGATACGTTGCCCCCCCCCAGAATACGTGGGGCTGCCCGGACCCGAAGGCCTGGGGCGGGATTCTCCATTGCTGTTCGCGCCGGTACCCGCCTGGGGTAGTATTTTTCTATTACGTAGTCGCATTTTATTCCTTTTTTTATTGACATAAAAATATACATAAGAAGAGTTAACAAAAATTGAAAGATAGTAGGAGAAGAAACAAAGGTGGTGAAAATTAGACAAACCAAAAACAAAAACGATGCAAAAACAAGAACTGACATATAAAAAGGTGATGAAAAGATAGAAACGAGAAAGAAAGAACCGATGATCAGCCACGTGAGTACCTCACCCCGAAGAGAGTTTGGTGGCGCACTCAAGTGTTGCCCGGGGACACCAACTAGGAGGGACCGGCTTCACCCCCTTATTATTATTAATATTATTATTATTATTATTATTATTATTATTATTATCATTATTATATTATACGTTACTAATAATTTTATTTTAAAATTTGAGAAGTCGTGGCATACATTTTCATACGTTATTTCGTCCGACCGACCAATTGTAATAATTGAAGACGTGAGTGCATGAATGAGGTAAACTGTAACATTTTTGAAAATTTACGTTTTATTGCACAAATGTAGCTTTTAGGACTTGGAAAATGATTTGCAATCAAAAAATTTTGAATTTTCCGTATACTTACAAAGTTAGCCAGATGATGAAACAGGTAAGTTACAAGGTTCGTCCAAATGACTATGCAAGAAGCGGGTAATTACATCCCATATGCGTTGCAGTACGGGAGATCGCTTGAATATTTTACTTTTTTTAAATAAGGAATATTATGTCGACTTTTTTATTGTTCTATTATTCAAAGGCATAGATAATTTAGTATATATATTTTTTTTGTTAGCGTTTGGCTCTGACACCGGGGTTGTACTTTGCCACATACAAAGGTATAGTCAGTCTTCTTCATAATAATAATTTTCATCAACGTTTTTGTTTTTACTATATTATCGTCATTTATGATAATATCTAAAGTCTAGTCAAAGTCTAAGTAAAAGTCAAGTCAAGCAGTCAAGGAGTCAAGTCGGTTGATTACCCTATACTCTATACTGAAACTTTTGACGGAGTTTTGGAGGGACACAAAAAGCACGTTCCTGGAAGTTGCAGCACGTACACGATAACGAATATGTAATAATGGTTAATATTCTGCCAATATTACACATTAAAATAAAACACAGTTAACAAAATAATTTAAGGAAAATAATACAGAAAAAATACAACAGTACTCTTTCACATTCTAGGCAAAACTCTAGTAGGTATATTAATAATGACACATTATTAAGAAAATAATAATAATATCTATGGACGCTTCACATCACGTTAGTCTGGCCCCGTGCTAAGTACCTGAAGGACTTGTGTTACAGGTACCAGACAACGTTGTATATTTAAGATTTTTATTATATCATACACATATTTATACATATAATCAAAGCATATTTCATACACATCCATACTCTTTAGACTAGGCGCTTTTCGTTGTTTCCAAACAAATTAAAATTTTGGAAAAACCTATCGTAACTTAAATGGTACCTACGTATAAAATATTTTGTTTTTGTTTTTATTATAATATTAAATTGTTGGAAATATTATGAAAAAATATTTAGGCATCAGTTTGGCTGTTTGCATTTATACTGTGCTAATACTTTATAGCGTCGCGTCGCGTACCTAGTGTACCTATTTATTCTTTGGTCGCGTCGATACTTCATTCCAAATTCAAATGAGCGCGCCTTTGAAAATCGAACTAGCTATGCTCGACAAAGAATTTTTTATTGTAAGTACTTGACTGTTTTTTTTTACTAGGTATTATGACGTACAAGCCATAGTCGTGAAAAGGCAGTTAAAAGTAAGTTAAAATACAATAAAAACTTGAATTAGTATTTTGTTCTTTTAATTGTAACATTTGAATAGTGCATAATTTAAGTTATTATTATTAATATACTTAAATTTATTTTTTAAGTAAGGGTTCATTTTAAACAGTCTATAATATATCAACTTTGAGAAACCCAAGATATTTAAAAAAATTAATTGATCTTACTAGTAAACTATAAATTGGGAAATCGTGTTTGTATGACTATCTTAAATGCTTTTTAACACTTAAACGGCTGAACTGATTTCGACGAAATTTGCTTTGGAGATTATTACTTTCATCATCTCGTTTTCTCTACTTAATTCCTACTAGATGACGCCTACAACTCAGTTTTGTTTACATTTAGTTTTCTAAGGCGGAATTCCCTTATAATCTTTCCCGTCTTTCAAAAGTATAATCCATTTTTGTTTAAATCTGTTTGGCCGTGAATTTATTGTCTTTTAAATTGAGTCTTGTTTCATCTGAATAAAAAAAAAGTGATTTATGTGTACTTCATGCATTGACAGTCTTTACAGATTTTGTTGCATTTAAAAGTGAAGAACCGAGTAACTTCACATTTTTCCTAATTGACAACATTTCAAAATTTTAACATGGCTTTTTTATTATTTTATAAGAAAGTAGACTTAAAATAAGGCGACACGTGTTTCTTGCTTTTTCAAAATTATGTTTTTAAGATACCTAAAAAATAGATTTTAATCCTTCGTATTCTAAAGAGACGTAAGCGCCAAGTGACGTCATACTTACGCCTGAACGGTTAATTCCATTACAGTTTGCAAAAGAAAAAATATGTCAGTGTAAGTTTGTTACGTTTATTAGGACGTCTGTCAATGTCATCGTGGTACTTTCGTATGTAGAAATGTCATTGTTGACAGTGACTGTTTTTTTTATGCTTCATGATGTTTTTTTAAAACGCTTTTACACCAGGCAAAGAAAAAATGTCTGATATGCCGTAAGTATGACGTCACAGCGTATTTTTCAGTTTTTCTTTATTTTCTCAGTAAATAAGCAATATAAAAATTTTTTGAATATTTTTTTGATATCAGGAAAAGAAACTAAAGAAACGGTATTTTTTATTTTAAGGCTTAAAATTTTTGAAATGTTGTCAATTTATCTTAGAATGGAGATTTTTTAATATAATTTTTAACATAACAATAAAAACGGAAGATATTTACACCTCCTGATACAATTAACAAAAGCCATTACTTGATTTGTGATGAAAAATCATAAAAAGTTTTTTCAAAACTTTAAACGCGATTTACTCGAAATTCGAAATGTGTTACTTAACTCATTCATGCACTCACGTCTTTAATTGTGACCTGTATTAATTATGACCTTACTTATGTTAGACTGAACTGTGCAAAATTTAAATGTAAAAAGCGGCCAAGTGCGAGTTGGACTCGCCCATGAAAGGTTTCGCTGTTCGCAGCAGCAATAAGGTTTATTTTTATGAAATTAAAATGTTTTTGATTTATTTTTATATTTCAGTCGGTTTAATGAAATTTAGATTAAGGTTTACCATATTTTATGACGTATAAAAAAACTACTGGCTAGATCTTGTTCAAACCAATTTTCGTTGGTAGTTTTTATAGTAATCTACATTATATATTTTTTTTTGAATTATCATGCCCCTACTTTAGAAATTAGAGGGGGGGACATACTTTTTACCACTTTGGAAGAGTCCCTCGCAAACTATTCAGGTTAGAAAAAAGCGGCCAAGTGCGAGTTAGACTCGCCCATGAAGGGTTCCGCAGCAGCAATAAGGTTTATTTTTATGAAATTAAAAGGTTTTTGATTTATCTGTGTGCACGGTCGTGCACCCGCCGAGACGAGCCAAGCGAAGCGCAAGTGCACTACCTACCTTTTCTCGAAGTGTTTCGCCGTTTTTTTGAACCTTCATAGAATTGGTTTCCGTTGTAGCAGATAGTTCATATTTTCAGGATATGATGTCTTCAATAGACTTATTAAGTAAGTAGTAAAGTCTCAATTAAATAGCTCTTATACTTTAGATTTTATAGATATCTAAAATACGCCGATTTCGTCACTGACACACTGATGGTAATAATAATAAGCTGTTTGGTATGTTATCTCAGTTTAGTATACAACCAACAAAAAAATTCATAAACTAGTAATTTTCACCCCCCAACCCCTAAAATGGGGGAGGTGGATGTTTTCCCTTATAGGGTTGGTTTCCGATGTACCAGATAGTTTATATTCTCAGGATATGATGTCAATAATAGACTTATTAAACACACAAAGTTTCAACTGAAAAGCTTTTATACTTTAGATTTTATAGATATCTAAATTAGCTACATATAAATCGATGAAATTAGCTCTCATACTTTAGATTTTACAGATATCTATCTAAAATACGCCGATTTCGTCACTGATACACTGATGATCATCAAAATGTTTGGCTACTTCCTGAAGTGCTAGAAAGCTGAAATTTGGTATGTAAGCTAAGTTTAATATACAACCAACAAAAAAATTCATAAACTAGTAATTTTCACCCCCCAACCCCTAAAATGGGGGAGGTGGATGTTTTCCCTTAAAGAGTTGGTTTCCGGTAGGATATAATGGCAATAATAGATTTATTAAACACACAAAGTTTCAGTTAAAAAGCTTTTATACTTTAGATTTTATTGATATCTAAAATCTAAAATATATCGATTTCGTCACTGACTCACTGACACACTGGTGATTATCAAAATGTTTGGCTACTTCCTGAAGTGCTAGAAAGCTGAAATTTGGTAGGTATGTAATCCAAGTTTAATATTATACAACCAACAAAAAAATTCATAAGCTTATAAGTTTTGCCCCCATCCGCTAAAATGGGGGGGGGGGTTAAGTTTAAGTGAATTAGGTCATGAAATTTTACTTGGGACTGTAGACTGTAACTAAATAACTTATTAATAAGTACTAACAAGAACCTGCAAGAACCTTCGCCATAATTAAAGTAATTAAAATATTTTTATCTATTAATTACATAAGTAATTGTATAATCTATATCTATATCTATATCTACATATAATATATAATATATAATATATAATATTATATAAAATTATATAAAATTGCAAGTCCTGACTGACTGACTGATTCATCATCGCTGAGCAAAAACTGTTAAAGTTACAGCCACGAAATTTGGTAAGTAGGGTTGTTTTGTAAAGTAGACACCCACTAAGGAAGGAATTTTGGAAATTTTACCCCGAAGGGGGTGAAAAAGGGGTTGAAAGTTTGTATGAAAGTCCGTCATTTCTTATGTTTGAAACATGAAACTTTATTTTTGAGCTACTAAATAAAAGTAAATAAATATGTATTTAAGCGTTTTTGGATTTTCTACCCCCAAGGGGGTGAAATTGGGGTTGAAAGTTTGAATGAAAGTCCGTCATTTCTTAAGTTATAAACATGAAACTTTATTTTTGGGCTACTTATTAAAAATGAATGGACACGTATTTAAGCGTTTTTGGAAATTCTACCCCCAAGAGGGTGAAATTGGGGTTGAAAGTTTGAATGAAAGTCCGTCATTTCTTGAGTTAGAAACATGAAACTTTATTTTTGGGCTACTGATAAAAAATAAATGGATATATATTTAAGCGTTTTTGGAAATTCTACCCCCAAGGGGGTGAAAAAATTATCTATCTCCGTTATTAATTACTATACCTACTATGCTAACGCGGACGAAGTCGCGGGCAACAGCTAGTTATCAATATAATTGATTGTATGTACTGTTGTCCTCTGTGCGAATTTTAAAAATAATCAATAAATATTCAAATTTCAAGCCAATCGGTTCAGCAGTTTTGGCATGACAGCGACACAGACAGACTACAGATACAGACAGCAGACATACTTTTGCATAATATTAGTGCGGACTGTGGAAATGGATTAAAATTATTATGTTTGCTAATCTTACCATCTACTGTTGGGACTAGCTTGGGACAAAGTTTTCGGATTATCACCGTCGAGCTAATATAGGCCCTCATTAGGAATTCTCATGGTGCGATGTAGCGATTCCTCAGCGTCATCTGTTGTCATACAGAAAAACTAAAATAACATCTATCGAACTAATTAATTAACTATTGAAAACTGCCATTATAAACTTTTATTGGATGGAAATGGAATCTTTGTAATCTCATGTTTATAGTACCTTACTTATTTATATTTTTATGTACTTACCTAATTTTATTAAAAATTGTGTTACAGACTAGTACTCCAAAAATAATACGCATTCAAATCTTGTCAAAGGTGAATGCCCAAAAAAAAACCCGTAGTCGATTATAATAATTTATATACAGCAAAGTAGGCCATAAATAGTAGATTGTAAATATATAATTCATTTTATTCAAAACCATAACCGAAACAGATAATTTGAAAAAATAAATCTGAGATACCCAGTACAGACAGTACTTCGAGTCAACTAGTTACTTCCTTTGTTTTTGTGTTCTTTCTCGTGAAAGCGATGTTGAATGTTGATAGATAAGAATTTACCAATTAGAGAAAAAAAGAGACGTCAAATATATTCATATTTTTAAGAATAAACTAAATCACAAGTAGCTTCTCTCTACATTCTCTGTCGGTTGTATCACGGAGAGTGCTCTGAGGAATTGTTCGGAATCATTCCTCTTGCAACTTTTTTTATCGTTCCACTAGAAAATAATACACCTACTATTCTATTCACTATGATGAGGATCAGTCTTCCATCGTGCGTTTTTTGCGTAACTTTTTGCTTCGCACCGTAAAACTCTGAAACAAACTGTCACCAGCAATATTTCCAAATCCAATACGACCTGCAAACCTTCAAAGGCCGGCAATGCACCTCCTGCAAACCTTCAAAGGCCAGCAACGCACCTGCAGCTCTTCTAATGTTGCGAGTGTCCATGGGCGACAGTAGTTGCTTTCCATCAGGTGACCCGTTTTTTTAAAAAACCGATCATATAAACTATATTATTATCTACACTACTATTATAAAGAGGAAAGATTTGATTTTTTGTTTGTTTGTTTGAGTCGAATAGGCTCCGAAACTACTGGACCGATTTGAAAAATTCTTTTGCTATTGGAATCTTACATTATTTTTGCTGAACATAGGCTACATTTTATTTTGGAAAAAAGTAGGGTTCCGTAAGATATTTGAGTTTTTCGGACGCAAGGTGTAAAAAATCAGCTAGAAAAGTTACTTATTTTGCGTACGCTGCCTAAACTATAAAAGATAGAACCATAAAATGTTCTAAGTAATTGTAGATCTTATAAATATCTACAAAAAAGTCCGCGACACACTATACCTATCTATGTCGAGTGAGGCACAATAACTATTTATTTATTTAAAAATCCTGAATTTTTTTTGGACTACATTTAAACGGATATATTTTACTCACGCTATTTATCCTTATCAAAATAAATTATTTTATCACTAAGTACAGTTTATGTAGATAATATTTGGTCTTTGAATGATTAAAATTGGACGTTTGGTTTTGAAATTATGGCGAAATTAAAATATTACGATAGTGGGCGTCACCAAAGCGCGTGCGGGAGGTAGACAATATTCTGTTGTAGAAATGAAAATTCTGTACATAAAAGATATGAAATGACACCCGAAATTACACCTTTGTCACTACATCGCTATAGAAGCCAAAAATGTGGTTAGTTTTTTGTCTGTCTGTCTGTCTGTCACTCTTTCTGTCTGTCTGTATGTTTGTTCCAGCATCACACGAAAAATACTGATCCGATTTGAATGTGGTTTTCGCAGATATATTTATCTTCTTCCAACTTAACATCTGGTGCATAAATTTTTTTCCCCCCACCCCTCTAAGGGGACAAAAGAGGGGGTCAGATTTTGTATCAAACTTTTTTCTTTAACACGAAAACTACTGATCCGATTTGCATACGGTTTTCACAGATTTGCATACGGTTTTCACAGATGCCGGGACAGCTAGTCATGTAATAATCCTAAAAACAGTACAATTATTAAGGTATACAGATAATTTGCTATGCCAAACTAACATTCTATACTGTCAGATATAAAAGTGATAAATATTTTAATAATTATTAAATACATACTTATAATAATCACTAGACACATGCATAAAATGTTTTTACTACTTACTAATCGCCACACTATCGTTTGTAGCATCGCGTCGTCCTAACTATCATAGATTCCTATAAGAAAAGTCAATTTGTTACGATCGTTTTTAAAGTACTCGGTGATTGTTTGATCCAAAAAGGACATTGTATTTGGGATACAGTTTAAGTAGTCTACCATGCCACATATAAATGGTTTCAATCGATTACGGGTTTTTGGTCCATACATTTTTGGGCATTCACCTTTGAACTTCAGGATATGATGTCAATAAGTTAAGTAGACTTATTAAACATACAAAGTCTCAACTGAATAGATCTAATACTTTAGATTTTATTGATATCTAAATACGCCGAAATTTGGTTATAAGTACGCCGTAAAATAAGTTTAGTAATAGAAGTTTAATTAAATATGAGATTTTCACCAATTTCATGAATTAGGATATTACACGGGACTGTAGACAGTAACTAAAAACCTATTTTTTTATGAGCTTATGCTATCCCACTGCTGGACAAAGGCCTTCCCCAAAGGTCTTCCATCTGTCTCGCTCTAACGCAAAAACCTATTAATAAAATAAAATAAAATAAAAACACTAAAGACAGTTTAGCAAGTACCAACTCACAAAAAGGACTGAAATCCCACAAAAAACATTTCATGTAAAAATATGTTGCCTCGACGACCACATTTAAGGTTTTCCCTGTGAAAAAGACATCAGATCTAATGTAGAGCCAAGGTTCTGAATCTACGCGGCCTAACTCCGATCCTAACTTCAACAAATTCTACATATCAGTAAGTATGTATGTCTTGGCTGTTTCGTTACTTGCTACAGAAATATTCGCCTTACCTCCACGACGGTAGCAAAACAGCGAAGCCATACATACTTACTGATATGTAGAATTTGTTGAAGTTAGGATCGGAGTTAGGCCGCGTAGATTCAGAACCTTGGCTTTACATTAGATTTGATGTCTTTTTCACAGGGAAAACCTTAAATGTGGTCGTAGAGGCAACATATTTTTACATGAAATGTTTTTTGTGGGATTTTTATATTTCAGTCGATTTAATGAAATTTATATTAAGGTTTACCATTTATGACGTATAAAAAAAACCACTGGATAGATCTCGTTCAAACCAATTTTCGTTGGTAGTTTTTATAGCAATCTACATCATATATATTTTTTAGAATTATCATGCCCCTACTTTAGAAATTAGAGGGGGGGGGGGACGCACATTTTACCACTTTGACTTTGGAAAAGTCTCTCTCGCAAACTATTCAGGTTAGAAAAAATGATATAAGAAACCTCAATATGATTTTTGGAGACCTATCCATAGATACCCCACACGCATAGGTTCATCTAGAAAAAAATTTATTTTGTTTCTGTTCTACCTATGGGGACCCCTAAAATTTTTAATAATTTTTCCATTTTTGCATCAAAATCTTAATGCGGTTCACAGACTACATCTACTTACCAAGTTTCAATAGTATAGCTCTAATAGTTTCGGAGAAAAGTGGCTGTGACATACGGAAGGACGGACGGACGGACAGACAGACAGACAGACAGACAGACAGACAGACAGACAGACATGACGAATCTATAAGGGTTCCTTTTTTGCCATTTTGGCTACGGAACCCTAAAAAATGATATGAAAAACCTCAATATGATTTTTGGAGACTTATCCTTAAATACCCCACACGCATAGGTTAGATGAAATTTTTTTTTGTTTCAGTTGTACCTATGGGGACCCCTAAAATTTTTAATAATTTTTCCATTTTTGCATCAAAATCTTAACGCGGTTCACAGACTATATCTACTTACCAAGTTTCAATAGTATAGCTCTAATAGTTTCGGAGAAAAGTGGCTGTGACATACGGACGGACAGACAGACAGACATGACGAATCTATAAGGGTTCCGTTTTTTGCCATTTTGGCTACGGAACCCTAACAATGAATAGTATCTAATAAATAATACAAAGTATAGAATATATCATTATTATAATGTTAAATGGCAATACGATGCTAATGTAATGAGGTAACTTCATGTAAATTCGATGATAATCTATATTATATAAAGTGATGTTTGCGTAAAATATCACTTTAACGTTTGAAGCATTGTGTAGTGTACTGAAACCTAGATTCTTCGGGCACAGGTATTTAATTTATCTTGATTAATATTATATTATACGGAGCATTCCACGCCAAGTGGACAGGAAAATAAAATCAGCCAAGTGCGAGTGGGACTCGCGCAAGAAGGGTTCCGTACCACTATAGAGCAAACCAATTTTATTTAAATTTTATTACTAAACTAGTTTTTGCCCGCGGCTTCGCTCGCGTTAAGTATATTTATTATTAATTAGGCAGTTATTATAGTTTTTGCGGCTTTACATCCTCCATTATTCCTTATTTTATCCCCATGGGGGTTGAATTTATCAAAATCCTATTTGATCGAACGTCTTCATCATATAAGCTTAAATCTTTAATAATTTCAGCTAAGCCCGGCCGCACATTGTCCGAATTCTGATCAGAAACATTTGGTCTCCAAAATGACTCCAAAACCTAAAGAATACTCAGACACTTTACATCATACATCCAATGGAAGTAATATTATTAAAGACGATATTGTCATTTCTGGCGTGGCAGGCCTCTACCCAAATTCCCATGACGTGAAGGAACTTTCTGACATATTATACAACAAGGTACGTAAGTTTTGTCGATAAAGTAATTTATACAGTGTGAAATTTTAATGGTTGTTTTCCCGCAGTAAAATGATTCTATCTTAGTAGTACAATAGATTTGTAAAGCTTTTTTTGCTCAAATTAAAAAATAAATCGGTCGGGTCCATAGTAACTCGCGCCTATCGGCGTAAAGTTTCCATAGTACGTCATAAAAAATATTTTGTATTTTCAAAAAATAACATGCATGGTTCGATAGTACTACTATAGGTAAATCGTTCTGCTGCGGGAAAACAACCACTAAAATTTCACGTTGTATATTTCTTGAAGATTTTACATGATCCAGCCTTGGATTTATAAATAGGCCGGACAGGCTGCGGCGTAGGGGCGGCAGCGTCCTAGTGGGGCGACAAATTATGATTAGATAATAATGCCGCGTCCTAGTGGGGCGACAAATTATGTAATTTGTCGCCCCACTAGGACGCTGCCGCCCCTATTATAACCTATAATTAAAGATTTTTCAAATTTGTTTTATGGTCATCGTAACCTTGAAAAAGAGACATTTCCCCGTCACCCCCACCGCCAGCTCTTGTCCCACCCTCGGGGACTTTTAGTATATTCATTTGGACACCTTTAGGAATAACTGTACCAAGTTTCAAAACTACACGAACTATTCGGTCTGATCGACAATTTTGAAGCTTATTTTCTTAGACCATATCTTTTTTTTAAATAACGATAATGAAAGAAAACAATTTTCACAAAAGGGAAAGAAAAAACTGAACCGCAAAAACCAAAGAACACTCAACAAAGAGTCAAAAATAATAAACATGCTTTTTCACCTATACAGTACATTAATTTTATTTTGCAAAATGCGACTATCACTAGTTCCCGAAAAATAAATTCACTATGTCGATGGACGTACTACGTAGTAAAAACAGGGGCTATGCTTTTTATTGAAAATTCCTTAACATATTGTAAATAGAAACTTTTGAATTGGTCTAGACGCAATGATACCACAGCTTCTCTCAGTTATTCAATCATATTTTACGAAAAAAGTTGTTTGTTAACTAAATAGCTCTTATTTACCGTAAACCAGATTAATTTTGCCACATCTTCTACCCATAATTCCCAACTCCTAGGCTACAAGCTCGACATTTATGTTCTACTAGCTGTCCCGGCAAATGTTGTTTTGCCATTTAAAGTATATTTTCTACATCATCAGTTGATACATGTTTTACCCCCTCTTTTGTCCCCTAAGAGGGTGTTGGGGGGAAGGTCATACACCAGATGTTAAGTTGAAAAACACAGTTAATACCTAATATGAAGTAAGTCCACTAAAGAAAAAAAGTTGTATACAAAATCTGACCCCTCTTTGGTCCCCAGAGAGGGTTGAGAGGGGAGGGGGGGGAGGATTTTTATACACCAGATGTTGAGTTGGAAGAAGACAAATATAATATATCTGTGAAAACCGTATGCAAATCGGATAAGTAGTTTTCGTGTTAAAGAAAAAAGTTTGATACAAAATCTGACCCCCTCTTTTGTCCCCTTAGAGGGGTGGGGGGAAAAAATTTTATACACCATATGTTAAGTTAGAAGAAGATAAATATATCTGCGAAAACCACATTCAAATCGGATCAATATTTTTCGTGTGATGCTGGAACAAACATACAGACAGACAGAAAGAGTGACAGACAGACAGACAAAAAACTAACCACATTTTTGGCTTCTATAGCGATGTAGTGACAAAGGTGTTATTTCGGGTGTCATTTCATATCTTCTAAGTACAGAATTTTCATTTCTACAACAGAATAATATTGTCTTCCCCGCACGCGCTTTGGTGACGCCCACTATCGTAATATTTTAATTTCGCCATAATTTCAAAACCAAATGTCCAATTTTAATCATTCAAAGACCAAATATTATCTACATAAACTGTACTTAGTGATAAAAGAATTTATTTTGATAAGGATTAATAGCGTGAGTAAAATATATCCGTTTTAATGTAGTCCAAAAAAAAAATCAGGATTTTTAAATAAATAAATGGTTATTGTGCCTCACTCGACATAGATAGGTATAGTGTGTCGCGGACTTTTTTGTAGATATTTATAAGGTCTACAATTACTTAGAACATTTAATGGTTCTATCTTTTATAGTTTAGGCAGCGTACGCAAAATAAGTAACTTTTCTAGCAGATTTTTTACACCTTGCGTCCGAAAAACTCAAATATCTTACGGAACCCTACTTTTTTCCAAAATAAAATGTAGCCTATGTTCAGCAGAAATAATGTAAGATTCCAATAGCAAAAGAATTTTTCAAATCGGTCCAGTAGTTTCGGAGCCTATTCGACTCAAACAAACAAACAAACAAACAAACAAAAAATCAAATCTTTCCTCTTTATAATAGTAGTGTAGATGTAGACGAGCGAAGCGAGACCTAGTATAATATCCCACAACCTGCACATTTTGTGGTACACTATACAGAAAAACTGTCACGCCAGCTATTGATTTGTATATTATGTTGCAGGTCAATCCAGTTGAAATAACTGATCGTTGGAGTTACAATATCCCGGAAATTTCTCAGTATGCTGGAATTATCCCAAATGTACAATACTTTGATGCTCAATTTTTTAAAGTGCATCATCGGCTTTGCAATTTGATGGATCCTATGTCTAGGAAACTACTTGAACAGACATATCAAGCAATCTTCGACGCTGGTTTGTATTTTTTTATTTAAAACTAGCTGTTGCCCGCGATTTCATCCGCGTTAGCATAGTAGATCCTTTGTGTCGTTTTACTGTGTGTAAATTGTTATTTTGTGAATATTTCTTGTGCACAATAAATGATTAAATAAAATAAATAAATAGATCACGTCCCAAGTATTATTTTTGAAAAATATTCAATGTATGGAATTGACTTTCCTATGATTTTATTATATTACTAGATGTCCCGGCAAACGTTGTTTTGCCATTTAAAGTGTTTCTACTTCAATCAGTTGATACAAAATTTTAGCCTCTCTTTTGTCCCCTAAGAGGGGTGGGGGGAAATATTTTATAATATATCAGATGTTAAGTTGGAAAACACAGTTAATAATATGAAGTAAGTCCAAGAAAAAAGTTTGATACAAAATCTGACCCCCTCTTTGATCCTCTTAGCGGGATGGGAGGGGGGATTATATACACCACATGTTAAGTTGGAAGAAGACAAATATATCTGCGAAAACCGCATTTAAATCGGATCAGTAGTTTTCGTGTGATAGTGGAACAAACATACAGACAGACAGACAGACAGACAGACAAAAAACTAACCACAGTTTTGGCTTCTATAGCGAAGTAGTGACACCCCCGCTTATTATTTTTTAAATATCTTTAATGTACAGAATTCCCATTTCTACAGTTTTATTATAAGTATAGATGTATAGATGACTCTTAGGCCAGTCTGTATCGACATCAAACATTGCAAAAACGATTGTAATTACGATTTTGTTATATGTTGTTAGGTCCCTTAAGAGTAGTTAACACCCAAGCTTGCAACCCTGAAAACCCTGTGCTGTCAATGTTATTGTCAAATCAAAATCCGTTCAGTACTTTTGCGTCTGTATCTCATGAACCGTGATAGCTAGAGAGTTGAAAATTTCACAGGTGATGTATTTCCCTTGTCGCTATAACATAAAATACTAAAAACCAGAATACAATAAATATTAAGGGGGAATCCCATACAAAAAACGTGATTTTTTTGGTGGTTTTTTTCGGAGGCTGTTCCTCATGAACCGTGATAGCTAAAGAGTTGAAATTTTCACAGGTGATGTATTTCTGTTACCGCTAAAACAACAAATACTAAAAATCAGAATACAATAAATATTGAGGGGGGCTCCCATACAAAAAACGTGATTTTTTGCTGGTTTTTTTAATCCTTGTGTGTTGTGGGTCTACGTTCAAACCTAACCTAAACCACTTTTGGCATTTCTGGATGATTTTTGTTTTTGTTTTGGCGGGGGGCTGCGCCCCCCGAACCCCCCTTTCGGGGGGCTGCGCCCCCCCGCCCCCCGCTTTGGTGGGTACGGAGGCACTCCCTAGTTAGTAATACATAAACACGAGAAAACAGATGACCTTATCTCAAGATTACGAAAATTTCAAATGTAAATTTCTACTAACTGGGGGGGGTGGGGGGGTTTTCCGGGGGTGGAAGTGGCACGTCTTCTTTTTATTTATTTTTTACAACATTGATACTCTTAAAGAAGCTTGGAGTCTTTAAATTTACTAAAACACTGCAAACATTCTTCATATTTCTGAGTCTTTATACTCTATGCAACAATACTCTTTCATTATGGATTCTTACTCGAGCAATATCATAAGCCCTTTCAGTTTCTTCTTGAGAGCACTCGTTTTGTTTTGTTCAAGATGGGGGCATACCTTGTAATTTTAGCTTTTTTACCCTTTACATCTAAAACTTGCTTTATTGAAAAACCTTTTTCATTCAAAACACTATCTCCAGCTTCTAAAAGATCAGTTAAAACCAGATGCGGTATCTGGTTTATCGTTATTTGTGAGTCACTGTTTCTTCCACCTGATACTTTGGATTTAAATGAAATATTCTATGAAACTATCACTGCAAGTTTTGTCGTCGGGTTTTGGAGACCATGGTGATCCATCAACACTAAAACAATAGTTATATCTACTGACTAGGTACCTATTTCTGCTGTTATTTTTGCAGTCTACGATACTAAAACAATTAGAACCAATTTCCAAAAATTTCAAAACAAGATTGACAAGAATGTTTCACTACGGACTAAGCCCATTTTGTTTCATATTTTTGCCACGGCAAGCGCGGCGATCGCTTTCTTTTCCCCCTCCACCCACTTCGCACGCTCCGAATATAACGGGTGATTTTTTGCTGGTATCTTTTTGGCAACACTGTTTTTCACAGATGACGCGTGAATCGTATCTTGTGTTGTGTGTGAACTTGTTCAGTTTGATCTATAATTTAATCCTGAATTGACTTAGGAACGAACAACGCTTACAAATTATTGCATTTTATTATCGAAATTTATGCTCGGTTAAGAGAGCGCTCCGCGCACTTCTTCCTTTGAATGGCGAGCGCTACCGTGCGATGATGCACGATTTTGTTTTGCCCAAAATTGAAGAATTAGACATGACTGAACTGTGGTTTCCACAAGACGGTGCCACATCCCACACGGCATACGAAACAAGGGCCCAATGTAGGCCCGTTTAAATAGTACTTAAGATGCGACCCGAATATCTCAAGACGCGGTTCCGCTCTGTGATTGGTCCAAATTTTGACAGTCTGTCGTGTCGTGTCTTCGTGCTGCGGCAGCAGCCGGCGACCGTCAAAAAATAAAAGGGGGGCTCTGGGGGCGCTGCAGCCCATCCAAAATAACAACAAACACAATCCAGAAAGTCCAAAAGTAGTTTAGGTTATAACTGTGACTGTGCTGCTGCAGTAGTCGGCGACCGTCACAATACATTCCTCAGGATTCCGAAGGGGGGTTCCTCAGTGTGAATTTGGTACGGGGGGTGTTAACCTCTCATCCGCACTCTCCCCCCCACCCCCGCTCCCCATAAATCTTGGGGTAGGTTTGGAAATCTTTACCGCACGTATTTTTGTTACTGTTGTTAATGAAACATATTTTTAATATTAAAGCAGCTGTTCACAGCAGTGCACTTGCCACTCTGGTTATAAACGCAGCTCAGCATTTTACTCCAGCAGCAACCCGAGCATTATCTATCTGTATGAATGAATAAAAGTCACGTTTTTTGGTTGGTTCAGTAAGTACTTACGTTTGAAAGAACTTGTTTTATAGCGTGCTAAAGTCACCGATATTTGGCGAATTATATTGGCTTATAATAAATAACTGTTGCCATTAGTTCTTAGCTCTTCTACATCCCTTACAAGTTACATGTCCTGCTAAGACCAATTTATTTCCATTTAGCATATTATATTGAGCCTTGAAACTTATTGAGTGTTTTACACTCGCAAGACTATATTTTATTATTATATTCATTTTTCCACAAGTAGTTTTTAACTAAATCTAACCCAAATACCATTAATTATTGTTCTAAATATATTTTATTTGCTATAATCTTTACAAAATAAACAAACTCTTGTTGTTTATTTTTTGACACATGCCCCTAAAACTTTGTTTGAAATATGTCACTACTGACGTGCACGTTCCGAATAGCCTATGTGTTGACCCGACCCTTAAAATATAACATTAAATTTTAAGTAAATCCATTCAGTACTTTCTGAGTTTATTCCGGACATACATACAAACAGACAAAAATTCTAAAAACTATATATTTTTTGGCTTCCATATCGATTGTATATCACGTCCCAAGTATTATTTTTCTAAAATATTAAATGTACAGAATTGACTTTCCTACAATTTTATTACAATATGTAGGTATAGATATAATAAAATTAAAAATACAAATAAATTTAAAGTACGGACCGGGGGCAAAGCCCGCATATTAATCAAACTACGAATTATCCTAAAAAAAGCGGCCAAGTGCGAGTTGGACTCGCCCATGAAGGGTTCCGCAGCAGCAGCTTAGGCCAAACCTACGCGACCAACGCGAAAGCGAAGCGGAGCGGCAAGTTGTCAAATGTTGTCAAATGTGTGTTTTGTATTCAAAAAACACATTTGACAACATTTGACAACTTGACCCTCCCGCTTCGCAGTCGCGTGGTCGCGTAGGTTTGAACGAAGCATTATTTTTATGAAATTAAAAGGTTTTTGATTTATTTTTATATTTCAGTCGAAATAATATTTGCATGTGTATAGCTGAAAGTGTCAGAACCACTAATATTGTACTTAAACATCTTTTATATCCACCACTTTTACTGCAAATAAATAACTGATTACTGATATATTTTATTTTGCAGGTTACAGTCCAGAGCATCTGTCGGGGAAAAGAGTCGGAGTTTTCGTAGGAAATTGTTATTCAGAAACTGAAAAAGCATTCTTTTATGTGCTTAATTCAAAATCAGGCCTTGGCATAGCTGGGTAAGTAAAATTGAGCTGTATTATATAGGTTGGGGAAAAAGTTTTTTCGCATTTTATATAAAAATTCAATAGGTTTTTTATAAAGTTTATTTACCATTGACTAAAGTATATAGGTGCCATTTCGTTCGATAACTTTTGGCCATCTTGTTGGTAGGAACATGATTCCATTGCTATAAAAATTTTGGGGCTTCTGATGAAAAAACTGCGACAAGTGGTTTTGGAATTTGGAATTGTCTTCTGTAAAATTAAAACTGTTTAATGATACCAAAATCAGCCAGATACAATTGGTATAGACCAAGGGATTTCACCAAACACACATAAAACTTAGTTCCCATTGAACGCGTTCATGTAAATCTCGTTTTGTTTCGATCAGATTTCACAAACTTCTTTTGATCGCGATTATTAAATCTAAGTTTACGTGACGTCACGCGATTATTTTACATGTTTTCATCATTTTAAAGTCTTTTCACGTTAATTTAACTACAAAATAGCAATAAACAATACATAAACTAACAAACGCATGTGTCAAAACTGTCATCTTGACATTTCTTTTGTCTATGCTTTTCGTTCCGCCATGACAGGGCTTGAACGGGTTTTATGACGTTAAGATGAAGTGGTAGGGCCAGAAGCGTATAATATCGCGATCTAGGGTATCTTTGAACCTGTTTTTAGATATCAACTGCTAAAATTCATACAATGTTATTCATACCGGCGTAAGGGTGAAGATATGCCTAATAACGTTATATTCTTCGAAACACGATTATAGTAATTTGCCTCGATAGAAAAAAATCGTGAAAATCATCATAAATTGCCATTTTATTGCAATTTTTCGATTTTACGGCGAATTTAGATAGAATTCTAGTAAAAAATTTATGTTTTCATAAACCTTTCATCAAATCCCATAAGGTAGTATTTATGGTTTTCACTAAAATGATAGTTAGTCATTCCAAATAAAATAATAACGTATAACGCTCGCACTGTATGAGGGCGGCGGGGATGCGAGGTGGCGATTCAGTCGGCCGCGGAGCCTCGTCGCAAGCAGACACGTACTACTCGTCGGCCCGCTCTTTACGAGAATTTGATGTGAAAATGGGAAATAAAAACTGCAGAGGAAAAAAAACATCCCTTTTGCGGAAAAGAAGAATAATTCAAAAAAAAAGAAGAGGGGAAAAAAAAGAAATAAGGGTCACCGTACACTTGACTGAGTATCGGTATTATCTTTTTTTTGACGTTATTTTTTTCCTCAGTAGGCATTAGAATAAGGGTCACCGCATATTTGACCGGGTACCGATATGGGTATTGGGTATCTTGTTTTGACTATTCTTTTCCTCTGTAGGCATGAATTAGTAGAAATAAGAATAAGCGTCACCGCACACTTGATCTGGTATCGGTATCGGTATTATCTTGTTTTAAATTTTTTTTCCTCAGTAGGTATGAATGAGTAGAAATAAGGGTCACCGTACACGTTACTGGGTATCGATACTTATAATATTTTTTTGACACAATTGTTTCCTTAGTAGGTATGAATGAGTAGAAATGAGAATAAGGGTATTGTCCAGTATTGGACAATACCCTTATAATATTGAACAGTTACTAGAACAACACATTTAGGGACTCCTAACAAATAGGATGATAATGTGTATTTTGATTTGTCTTTTGCTTTTGAAGACCGAAGAGATAGAATGAAGAAGAATGTTATTATGTTTCTTACAGATATCGAGCTATGGTTGTGCAACCAAATATAAAAAAAATGTTCAGATAATAGGCATGATGACAAATTTTGAGAAACTGTTCTATATTACTCGGAAATATATATTGATTACAACAAACATAATATTTCTGCTAAAAATTATGGTTTAGTATATAAAAATTAGTTTTTAAATCATAAATTTAAAATTTGCACCAAAACACTTCAAGGTGTCATGGCGTCACTTGTGACGTCACTCTAGAGTAAAGCTGACAAGTGACAGCTGTATAGGAATCATTCGACAGTAATAATTGTCTGTGGTAATCCTGTCCCGACCGGGACGATTTAAAAAAAATGTCTGTGGTAAAAGAGAAATAACTCAAACGTCAATGTCAAAAGTGCTCTAACGTGACGTCACGCGCTCTGATTGGCGTTCAACATTTCATGGCGGATTGTCATATTTAGTGATTTTATTTTATCAATAAAATATTAATCTTGATGTAAAATAAAAAAAGAACCAGTGTTTTATAATCATGCATTTAGATACTTTAGACACACAAATTATTTCAATGAAACTTACTTACTGTCATCATGCCTATTCTGTTCAAGTTTTAGTAGGGTGAGACTTACACATAATTTATTATGCATTAATATAGGTGTCGATGGCGAATAAATATTCGTAGTATTCAAATAAAAATAGTGTATAAATAAATAATAATATTTTTTTTTTATTACAAATAGAATATAATTGCAGCTAATTAGTTACATATAAAACAAAGGGTATAATAATAATAATAATAAAGAAACACTATAAGTATATAAAAAACTAAATCTAAGTCGGAGGCTGCGGGCAATGTACCCAAGAGGCTGGCAGCATTACCTCGCTGTATCGCAAGGCTGATACGTTGGCCGAGGTAAGCGCCAGCTCTGGGATCGTTAGTTTTCTGAACCAGTCTTTGGGACAATTCTCTGAAAAGTAGCTTGGCACCAGGGCCCCACGGACCCAGGGTTTCGACACCGAAGGGTAAAAAAAAGTAGTCGTTCCCCAGTGCCTCATATTTCTTTTTTTTGTTTGTCTCTGCTTGTGCCGCCGCAGCTCCCGTCTCTCTCGTTGTGGCCGTCACGTGCGACGCCGCTAGCGTATCCACGCAGGTGGCGTCCCAGACAAGAGGCCTCCCGCGGCTCCACGGAACGAGCGTCATTCCGTCGGGCCTTTTGCCGTCGTCACGTGCGATACCGTTCGGCTCTAGAGTAGCCGGCACGTTGACGGAGACAAGGGCCCTGCGGATAACGTCGTTCAAGGAGGCATGGCGGGACTGGCGGCCGGCGCTGCGTCGACAAGATAGACCGTGGTGACCCTGGCGGTCTACTGCGGCGCCGCAGGGGCAGCGGTGGGGTTCGGTGATATTGGCTCCTAGTCGCAAACTGAGTGAAAGATTGAATGTGTGGTTATCTAAAAGTGTTCCGGTATTGGATGATGGGTTAGCCTGAAGCCAGTAGCCTGATTCCGGCTCGGCGGACGCTAGAAGACGCGCCCGATCTGTGGTGGACGAGGAATTTAGAATTTCTGATTGTGCCAAATTGATTAGTGGTTCATCCCAATTCTTTTGGATATTGGGGTTAACTGAAACGTCACTAGGACAAACACGTTTCCAAGCGTTGATCGCCTCAGCTAGTGACTCAATGCCTACGTTTTCAGAAGAATTGGTGATGATTTTGATGAAAAGAGGATGAATGCTGTGAGCTGAAGAAAGGAAGGCAGGAAGGGACACACTGGACACGCTTCTAAGACCCAAGCCACCGAAACGAATGGGGAGAGTAGCTTGGGCCCAAGAGGTGTCAGAGATTTGGCAGTTGAAAATATTCATTATTGTGTCTTTTAAAATAGTGTCTAAATGGGAAAGAAGGTTGGGGTACTCCCATAGAGGGCAGCACCTCAGGACATATGTGAATTGGGGCACAAACAAACAAAAACGAATTATTTGGTAAGCCATATGGGATTTTATTGCGACGAGTTTGCCAGAAGATACTACGAATTTTTGTTTTTGTTCCGAAACGTAAGGCTCAAAACCGTCGTTGAATATAGGGGCACCTAGAAGGCGGAGGGATTCTTTACTGAGAATTTTGATACTAGGGGTCAAATTGTTAAATTAAGACATTATTACGTCATGCGGCTGTGCGATTGGGCCGTTAAAAAAAAGTTCACATTTGGAGAAATTTAAATCCAAATCTATTGCTTTAAATTTTCAGTTGTACCTATGGGGACCCCTAAAATTTTTAATATTTTTTCCATTTTTGCATCAAAATCTTAATGCGGTTCACAGACTACATCTACTTACCAAGTTTCAATAGTATAGCTCTAATAGTTTTGGAGAAAAGTGGCTGTGACATACGGACGGACGGACAGACAGATAGACAGACAGACAGACAGACAGACAGACAGACAGACAGACAGACATGACGAATCTATAAGGGTTCCTTTTTGCCATTTTGGCTACGGAACCCTAAAAATTAATAAATATATTTTTATAAATAAATTGACTATTGTATACTCTGACATAATAACCTAATAAATATGACATATTATCTCATAACGTATGTCAAGTAGGCTTGTACTTTGAATATCATTCATTCATTTATTTATGTTTGTTTGTTTGTAAAAAGAATCTGCCTGAAGTTAGCCAGGGATTAGTTTACTCACGTTCAATGCGCGGCCTATACATACTAGCATAGACTTTGAGTCGGGAATTAGGGATAGGTATGGGCTACAGCTACGGGTCTGGGCCCAGCACTAAAGAGCATCTGTGAGCGTACGGAAGCATTCGAGACAATTTGGAATCGGTAACTAATGAGGTAAGTATCGGTATTCTCTTGTACAATCAACCGATAAGTGTGTACATCAAGTGTACGGTAAACCTTATTCTCATTTTTACTCATTCATATCTACTGAGGTTAAAAAGTGTTTCAAACAAGATAATACCGATACCGATACCCGGTCAAGTGTACGGTGACCCTTATTTCTATTCATACAATACCAACTAAGAAAAAAATTTTTCAAAAACAATATAATACCAATTATAACTATACCCGGTCAAGTGTGCGGCGACACTTATTCTCATTTATGCCTACTAAGGAAAAAAATTGTCTAAAAGAAGATAATAAGAGGGTAAAATATTGAACTCACATGCACGGTCGCCGCTGCCTCTACGCTACGCACCTACTACCAGGCGTGCGCGGGGCGGAAGATGGTTGCCCCGCGCATGCTCCCGCCACGCTTCATACCTCACCCCCTCAGAAACGCGATGCGCACCCACCATCTTAAGCTTTGGACTTTGGGCGTTCAGAAGATAAAACTCGGATTTGCTGTGAACGCGTTCAGTTTATGCTGGTGAAATGCATTTCGATGTTATAATCGCGTTTATACGTTTTGAACCGGTTCAGAGTGCTTTGAACGCGTTCCATTTCTTTGGTGAAATCGCCCCTAACTATCATAGTATTAAAATGATAGGGGGGACCAACTTGTAAACCACTTTACAGGCCTTTAACTCGAAAATGGCTAATATTGTAAAAAAACGTGTATAAAACGTTGCCTTAATTTAAAAATAACTAGTCAACATGTTACGTATTAACATGATGAGAATATGAAATGAAAAAATTAATTCATTCCCACTTGACATGGGGAGCCACCATATAAAATTATAATTTTATTTTAATAACGCCCAAAACAAAGTCTATATGCAACCTACAGCACCTGCACAATATTCCGATATTTTAAATTCATAATTGCTGAAGTTTGACGATGAATGGAAGAGACGGACAGCAAAATTATAAGGGTTTCTTGTAGTTACTACGGAACCCTAATAAAAGGCAAAAATTTTAGCACACTTTTAGCTTGGCCGCTTATTAAATAAGATCAGAAAAATTCGGACGCCCCGCCGAGACGCAATCTGCTCATATTATGTTTTGTTGGGGACCCCGCATACTATCAGAATTTTGACGTGCCTGACGTCCACCGTCGAACGGATGGCAGAATTAATGAACTCTATACATTTTGTACTAGACCCCGCGGTACATCTATCAGAAATTTCTAATAGGTGTGCGGTTTGGTACCTGGCGGGCGTCTCAATTTTTCTGATAGGGCCTAGACATAAGACAAGCGGCAAGCGATTATCGTAAATGCTAACGCTAACGCCACAAAATGTATGAGATTTAACATTTAGTATTCGCTAGCGAAGCGATGACTTATGTCAAATCGCATACTTTTTTTAGCGTTTACGATAATCGCTTGCCACTTGTCTACTAGGTCTGGAATTCTTATAATGTGCAGCCGGGCTTAACCTGTTTTCCTGAAAAAAAAAACAGAACACCTATAAGAAATGTCTGATAGGTGTGCGGGGTCTAGTACAAAATGTATAGAGTGCGCGATCGGCGGAATTTCTGATTAAAACATTTCTGCCATTCGTTTGATGGCGGACTTCGGAAACGTCAGAATTCTGATAGTATGCGTATCCACAACAAAACATTAGCAGAGTGCGTTCCAGCGTGGTGTCCTTTTTCTGATCATGACTTACCCCGGCCGCACATTGTCCGAATTCTGATTAGAAACGGTTGAATTCCCCCACATACGAAATATCCTTCCGGCGAGTTCTAGCTCAATCTATACATATAATAAAACTGTAGAAATGTGAATTCTGTACATTAAAGATATTCAAAAAATAATAAGCCAGGGGGTGTTACTACATCGCTATAGAAGCCAAAACTATGGTTAGTTTTTTGTCTGTCTGTCTGTCTGTCTGTCTGTCTGTCTGTCTGTCTGTATCTGTCTGTCTGTCTGTCTGTCTGTCTGTCTGTCTGTCTGTATGTTTATTCCACTATCACACGAAAATGCGGTTTTCGCAAATATATTTGTCTTCTTCCAACTTAACATCTGGTGTATAAAAATTTCCCCCCTCCCACCCCTCTAAGGGGACGAAAGAGGGGGTTAGATTTTGTATCAAACTTTTGCTTTAACACGAAAACTACTGATCCGATTTGCATACGGTTTTGCGCAGATATATTTGCCTTCTTCCAACTCAACATCTGGTGTATAAGCTTTCCCCCCACCTCTCTAAGGGGACCCAAAAGGCGGTCAGATTTTGTATTAATTTTTTTCTTTAATGGACTTACGTCATATTATTAACTGTTTTTCCAACTTAACATCAGTTTTCCCCCCACCCCTCTTAGGGGACGAAAGGGGGGGGGGGTAAGATTTTGTATCAATTACTGATGAAGTGGAAATACTTTAAATGGCAAACACGTTTGCCGTGTCAACTAGTTAGAAATATAGATGAACACGTTGTAGTTCTATGGATGAACAAGTCGGGATGGTCATGAATATTATGCTTATCGAAGTGTTGGTAAAAATAGCATTAGCAATAATAATTAATTGCTAAATGCCCATTAGCAATGATTAAATCAATCAAAAAATACGATGGCTAATATTATCGTGCATAGCAATAGTCTGCGATCATGATAAAAATCACGTCCGCGCTGTTCCGCACCGCGGTGCTAATTACTGTTAATGAATTGCTAGTTTTCACTCGATGCGAAATAATACTCTACGCGAGCGGTGCGAATAGGGATGATGACAAGGTCAAAGATTAGCGAATTTTGTTAATAAAATAAAGAAATCACGGTAAAAAATAAGTGTTCCCAAAATTTCAGCTCGATAGCATTTGTGTTTTTTTTGTTATGAGCCTTCAGAGTTAGATAATCAAGTCGATTTTTTTCAATTAAATTTCTTAATATTTGTATACCATTCGATAACTTATGCAATTAAAAGCAACTTTTGTTATGAAACCACTTTCATAAACGCAATATTTAATATACCTATCGAACAAAGTTCTCTCCCGATGCGTGCAAACTAAGAAAGAGTGACGTCAGTCTTTCGTAGCACTTTGTATGGAGCGTTTTCGGGCAGGTCTATTTTATGAGATGTTTGAATTGTCATATCTTGGTGAATTTTTAAGCTATCACAGTCATTCTTTCAGCAATGTTTCTATTTTTTAAGGGTCTTTCAATTACCAATGAGAAAAAAAAATTGTCATCAAGCCTATTGCGATACGTTATGCGAGCAACATCAGCGATAAATCACGATGCCGCGTTTTTAGCAAATAGCAAAGCAATAATATTTAGCATGCTGTGACATCAAAATTAGCAAGTTAATGAAATTAATAGAAAATAGCATTAATTCCCATTACTAGCTTATCGTGGTAAGTTATTACTTAAGTATTACAAAGTCAACATCTCGCACAAATATTTTTTTCAGATGTAACAGGAGTATGTTTGCAAATAGAATTTCCTATTATCTAAATTTGAAAGGCCCTTCGATGTCTGTTGACATGTCTTGTTCTTCCTCTATTGCTGCCTTCGAGATGGCATACGATGCAATCGCTCGTGGGGAGTGTGAAGCTGCTATAGTGGGTGGAGCTAACTTATGTTTGCACCCGCAAACATCTATCCATTATGGAAGGTGTGTATTTTTTAACATAAAATATAATATTATGCACAATTTGTTTTTTCGTTTGGCGTTTTTTTATATAATATAAGGTATCTAAATCTGTAATGTAAGTACGTAAATGTAATTATGTAAATCACTACATATTATAAAACAAAGTCGCTTTTTTCCCTCATGTCCGTTTGTTCCCTTTAATCTTTAAAACTACGCAAAGGCTTTTGATGCAGTTTGCTTTAATAGATAGAGTGATTAAAGAGGAGGGTTTATAAGTTTAAAAACATTCATTAAATAGTAGAGAAATACTGTTATTTTTGAGGTGTCTAATGTGATGTCGTAATTTTTTTTTTCCGCTTATAATATTGCAAACGCAGACTGCCCTACGAGATCTATAAAAAAAATGTAGGTACCAACTATTGTTCACTATGAAAAGGTCTAAAATCAGTAAAGCCGTTTCGGAGGAGTACGATAACTAAAATTGTGACACGAGAATTCGATTTAAAAGATAGTTTATTGTAATGTATAATTTTGACATGATGTTTAAGGGTGAATTGCACCAGAAGCGTAGTTAAAGTTAAGGTTAAGGTTATCAACAAATATGGCGACTTTTGCTAGGGATTTGACAGTTAATTTCACATTTTGTTATGGTTAAAGTTACAGTTATAGTTAAAGTAGGTTGATGCAACTCAATCTAAGTCACTTATGTTGTAATGTAATGTGATATGACCTAATTCACAAACCTATTTAGATTTACATCACTTACATCTTATGCATATATAATATAATATATTATACATTAATATGACATCCTTTAAAATATTTGCATTCCACAACATGTAAGTACCTATCAAATATCAATGTACTTTGTAACATTTAATTTCACTATGTTTTGTGCAAATAATTTTGAATTTGAATTTTTATTATTTCACTTTATTCGTAGCGAAGCAGTTACCGGGCCACTAGTTATTTATAAAAATATATCTGTCATGTAAGTAGGTACCGCGAAACATGCCAACTTTGCCAGCTTTTTTCGAATAATTTAAATTCTTGTAAAAAAAATGTATAGAAGTGTAAGTATTTTTTTGCCCTGTGCACTACAAGGCTACATGCGCAGATGTAGGAATGTCAAAAACATTACTACTGTTCATTTAATTCAATTTATGATTGATTTTCATGCCGGGTAAAGTTACCTGGACTTGTAGCCAACATTACCCACCTTGATTTTTCACGCAAATATGAACTTTGCGTAGGTGGCAACAAAGTCCAGTAAAAGAATTCGCCACCACGCACTATTCACTCACAAATCTGCACCACAATTTGCTCGCAAAAATACGTACCGTTGTCCGTTTTTCAGAAGTTCCAACAAGCTACTGAATAAAGTTAGCACTACGGAGTATTGTCAACGTTATCAGTCATATAACCTATTTTCTGCCAAATTAAACAAATGTTGCCATAATATTAAAATACCTCTGTACATCAAAGATTTGCTAATGGATCTTAGGGCAAAGTTATCCTATGTGGCAAAGTTGGCATGTTTTACCGGTATATATTAATATTTTTATTATTTAAAATGATCTTTTACAGAGTTGTAGACATTTGTAAGGACGGAAAAACGAAATGTTTTGATGCAAATGCTGATGGGTTTTGCAAATCCGAGGCTGTTAACGTCGTCTTCCTGCAGAAAAAGAAAGATGCATTAAGGTATTTTAAATAATAGTCGTTAATTATTCTTATACTATATAATTATTATCTGAAAAACGGTTGATTACATTGGACTGCATAAAAATGCATGAAAATAATATAAAATAAAAATAAAAATTGTTTTATATCAGTTTATTGTGGGTTTACTAAAAAGTTTAGCTACCTACATGGCATATTATGGTTAGCGCAAACAATTTTGACCTTAAACAACAACGAAATAAAGTAAATATTGCCGTTTACAATTGAAATGTATTTCATACTCGGGCTCGGCAAGCATGGATGTTTCCGTGCTTGCCGAGCCAAGCGTTCACAAACCACAAGCCTCCACAAAATATCTCGCTTTGCATTTGCAACTTGGAAGTCGTTTTCACGCTCGTGAACGCGTCAGTGTATTACGTACATCCAAGCATGGCGGACACCGAACTTGTGTCGGCTATTACGTTTGGTTTAACCTACTTTTATGAAGTTTCCTATTACTTTTAATGTTCTTAATTCTTATAACCAAAAGTATCATCACATAATCACATAATTCCTGAAGTGCTAGAAAGCTGAAATTTGGTATGTAATCTAAGTTTAGTATACAACCAACAAAAAATTCAAAAACTAGTAATTTTCACCCTCCAACCCCTAAAATGGGGGAGGTGGATGTTTTCCCTTATAGAGTTGGTTTCCGATGTTCCAGATAGTTTATATTCTCAAAATAATATGATGTCAATAACAGATTTATTAAACACACAAAGTTTCAATTGAAAAGCTTTTATATTTTAGATTTTATTTATATCTAAAATAGCTCTTATACTGTATAGATTTTACAGATATTATTATCTATCTAAAATACGCCGATTTCGTCACTGACACACTGATGATCATCAAAATGTTTGGCTACTTCCTGAAGTGCTAGAAAGCTGAAATTTGGTATGTAAGCTAAGTTTAATATACAACCAACAAAAAAATTCATAAACTAGTAATTTTAACCCCCCAGCCCCTAAAATGGGGGAGGTGGATGTTTACCCTTATAGAGTTGGTTTCCGGTGTACCAGATAGTTTATATTCTCAGGATATGATGTCAATAATAGACTTATTAAACACACAAAGTTTCAGTTGAAAAGCTGTTATACTTTAGATTTTATTGATATCTGAAATATACAGATTTCGTCACTGACTCACTGACACACTGGTGATCATCAAAATGTTTGGCTACTTCCTGAAGTGCTAGAAAGCTGAAATTTGGTATGTAATCTAAGTTTAGTATACACTATACAACCAACTAAAAAATTCATAAACTTATAACTTTTGCCCCCCATCCCCTAAAATGGTTACTAACTTCAGATAAACTAAATATTCGCATCACCTCCGCGACGGTAGCGAAACAGCTGAGCCATACATATTTACTGAAATATAGAATTTGTTTAAGTTAGGGTTAGTAGAGTTAGGCCATGTAGATTCAGAAGCTTGGCTCCACATGAGATCTCATATCTTTTTCACAGGTTATGTGGTCATCTCGGCAACATTTACATGAAAATATGTTTTGGTGGGATATAGTATTCTATTAATTAAAAAGATAAAACCGACTTTAAAATTGTACGTAATTGAGAATTAAAATTCCCTATCTCAAAAACTACTGAACTGATTTTGATGAAACTTGCACTGTTCCCTAAGTTAAACAATACCATTTGGTCCATGACAATACCTAGTATAATAAAAAAAAAACCTCAAATCGAACTTGTAGTTCCGGAGATATCCGAACACAAGTTAGACATGAAACATACATACATACATACACTTTTGAAATTTGGCACATTTGTTCAGACGCTGATATAGACTAACATATATACGGAAATTGGGCAATTCTGGAAATATTACATACATAAATAAACAAATGAACCACGGGCATGTCAATATTCAGTGTCACCGAAATGATATCATCGAAGAAATTGATTCATAGCCAGTTGACGAACCTATGTCAATTGGTCGGACTACGTCAAATCCAGTCTTTAGACCAACTAAACTAACCAACTGTAGTAGTACTGCTGCTAATGTTGCTAAAACGTCTGATCGGATCTAAATTATTGTAATTAAATGAATTATTATTATGTATGATATAATAAAAACTAAATGAATACTTAAAAATATTTCAACAACATGATAAATGTTTTTTTAGAGCTTATGCCCGCGTCGTCCACGCTAAATCTGAATTCATGACACTTCCTCAATCAGAGATTGGTGCTGTGTGTGGCTTCCAGCGTGATCCTGCTTATGTAACAAGATTTCTGGAAAATTTTTACCAGAGTGTTAATGTTTCGCCAAGAGACGTACAATATATAGAAGCTTTTGGTTCAAGTAATGTATCATTTCATTTTATTAATATAAGCATACCAATTGACAACATTTCAAAATTTTAACATGGCTTTTTTATTGTTTTATATGAAAGTAGACTTAAAATAAGGCGATACGTGTTTTTTGCTTTTTCAAAATTATGTTTTTATGATACCTAAAAAATGGATTTTAATCCTTCGTATTCTAAAGAGACGTAAGCGCCAAGTGACGTCACACTTACGCCTGAACGGTTATTAATCCATTATAGTTTACAAAAGAAAAAATATGACAGTTGTCAATGTAAGTTTGTTACGTTTATTAGGACGTCTGTCAATGTTATCGTCAGACGTCAACCTTTACGCGCCTCTCTTTCGTATTGTTTTGCCATTGTAATCCAATTTTACTAACACAACTCACTAGTATGTTATAAAACTAGTGGTAACAATAATTTGGTTATTTTCAAGTTATTTTTAAAGAAATGTGAAATGTGAATTGTCATTGTTGACAGTGACTGTTTTTTTATGCTTCATTAATTTTTTTAAAACTATTTTACACCAGGCAAAGAAAATGTCTGATTTATGCCGTATGTATGACGTCACAGCGTATTTTTCAGATTTTCTTTATTTTCTCAGTAAATACGCAATATAAAAAATTTTTGAATATTTTTTTTATATCAGGAGAAGAAACTAAAGAAACGGTATTTTTTATTTTAAGGCTTAAAAATTTTGAAATGTTGTCAATTAGGACACTTAGGTGGCCGCATACACATGTTTTCCGTATTCGATTTCCGAATTCATTTTCGGTATTCGGAAATTCGAATGAATGGAATCAGTAGAAAATACATTAAGGGCAGCTTATTCCAAATTCACGTTTCTAGAATGAGTAATTTTTAAAGAAAGCGTCATTCAAAAAAACTGAAAAATATATACATGTATAGATACATCTTTTAACTAGTGACTTTTTTGGATAGATTCACAATACAGATAATTTTGCTCGATAAAAAAAAATTCCGAAACAACATCGATTTTCATCAAAAAATAATCGAATCAAAAAATAATTTGGACAGTTCGATTACTATTAAAATTTTACAGGGAAATTATTGGATAGATGTTTAGTTATAACTCCTATTTCGCCCTATCATGGACGCGGCGACCGTCGTAACCGCCACCGTACAAGGCGCGCTGATATGAATGTTATTTTAATGTCATTTACGTCGATATTCGCACTGACAAACATCGACCTGCTAATTTACGAATAACTTGCCCTTAACTGGCGTCTGGCGCACACATTCGCTTTTTTCCGAGCGGAACGAATTCCGCACATACGTTTCTAGTGCAAGAAGCGCGTTCACGCGTGAAAAAACCCACTGTTTGCGCTAGTTTCCCGAAATTCCAGATCGTATTTCTACACAAACCCCCTTAGTAATAAACGTTGTATAAGCTTTGAATAGTTATACAGTGTTTTGTTCCTGTCACACAAGTGACATTTTTAATTGGATTGAAGAAGACAAAACACCGTGTAACTATTCAAAGCTTATACAGCGTTTATTAGTAAGGTGGTATGAAATTTAATACGGAAAACATGTGTATGCGGCTAGCCTTAGGGTTGATTCAGACCGCAACGCGACGCGTAGATGCATTTCTAAAGTAGTAAGGATTTGACAAATTCGCAACTCGCAAGACGTCTCACGCGATTGAAATCTGTCAAATCCATACAAATTTATCCCGCGCCTCGCTTCGCCTCGTCGCGCTGCGGTCCGAATTGACCCGTGGTGTCTAAACACACTAGGCCGAAGTTACGCGGCGTGAATTCCGCATGATTACACCCGTAATGTCAATATACGGACGGAACACGACGGAATAGTGTGTCATCGGTAATTTAAAATACATTGCGGGTGTAATCATGCGGAATTTGTGCCTAGTGTATTTAGACACTTAGAGACACAATGCCATAAATAAATTTTATTTTTGAACAGTTGATTTGAATTAAATATATATCTGTCGCAGGCGGATTGTATAATCCGCCGTTTTACATTACGGCTAGCTGTTTTAAAATAGGACTTTTTGAAATGCGGCAACTTATCGATTAGCCAGATTGAATGCGGCTGAATGAAAAATCGCCGGAATGTATACGGCGCCATACGTTATTCAAAACGGCTAGCCATAATGTCTCTTTGACAGTTTTTAGTTTCGATTCTTACTTCGATTCTTACTTCGATTCGATTCGATTCGATTCTTGTTTTGGGGGGGCGCAGCCCCCCCAAAACAAACGACACTGGAAAACCGTATGTGTAGTTTAGTTTTTAACTTTGTTCTTAAAAAAGATGTATAACGCCGCAACACCGCTTTGTTTGAAGCAAAATTTGGGGAGGTGGGGGGGGGGGGGGTGTTTGGGGGGGCCAAGCCCCCCCACCCAAGAAAAGACCGATGCCAAAGCTCCCAGCGTGTTAATCAAACGACACTCGAAATTTGTATAGAAAAGATAGACAAAAGCTCATAGCATGGCAAGGAGTGAAGATAGATACAAAGTGTGAAGGAGAAATTTGTAGGAAATTTTATGGGCTTTCATTACGTACAGGACATTTTTTCTCTACAACGCACCGTTTTAGCGATATGAGCAAAAAACTAAAAATATTGAAACTTGAGCCCCTCCCCCCGCCCTAGGTGATATCGTCATAATATATAGCCTATGTGTTGACCCGACCTCTATATAATATTCGTGCAAAATTTGAAGTAAATCCATTCAGTACTTTCTGAGTTTATCCCGGACATACATACAGACAAACAGACAAAAATTCTAAAAACTATATTTTTGGCTTCCATATTGATTGTAGATCACGTCCCAAGTATTATTTTTCAAAAATATTCAATGTACAGAATTGACTTTCCTACGATTTTATTATATGTATAGATTATCCATACTTCCATACTATACTAATTAGTAAAATATTAATTTACCAATTACTAATAAAATTATAAATGCGAATCTGTGTCTGTCTGTCTGTCCATCTGTCTGTCTGACCGTCTGTTACCGCTTCACGCCCAAACTGCTAAACCGATTTTGATGAAATTTGGTATGGGGATACTTTGAGACCCGAGAAAGGACAAAGAATACTTTTTATCCCGAAAAAATGTACGGTTCCGCCGCGATTAACGAATTTTGGCACAACGGAGTTTCGGGCGTCATCTAGTCCATACTAATAATTATTATAAATGCGAAAGTGTGTCTGTCTGTCTCTCTGTAATTACCTCTTCACGACCAAGCCGCTGAACCGAATTTGCTGAAATTTGGCGTGGAGATACTTTGAGTCCCGAGAAAGGACAGAATACTTTTTATCCCGAAAAATGTACGGTTCCGCCGTGATAAACAAATTTTGGCACAACGGAGTTGCGGGCGTCATCCAGTTATTAATAAACGGGTAGTATTTAATCGAGTGATTGTAATTAATTACAGTTTTGAGTGTCAAAATTAATTATTTGGGGTTATAAAATTACTATTTGAGCGACTGACTGTGAGTGACGAGAAATTAAAAGAACGGCAACTCACAAATTATTTATTTGAGTTACTTAAAATACAAAATGAGCAGCTTCATAATATTTGAGCGACCTAATATCTGTTTGAGTATCAACGTTACGTCCTGCATTTTTTCAATATTTGGCAATTGTATTTTTTATACTTAGCGGCATTTTATCTTAAATGAAGTGTTTCAATTTCTAAAACCACTTTGAAAAATACACTAATGAGCAGAGTATAATGAGCTCGCATTGAAACAAAATAATCTGCCAAGTGCGAGTCGGAATCGCGCACGAAGGGTTCCGTACCATTATAGAGCAAAATTAGGCCATAAATTGTGTTTTTTGTATGGGAGCCGCCCTTATTTTTTATTTTATTTTAATATTATTATTAAATATTAAAGTACACATATAACTAAGGATTTTGTGAAAAATTCTAGTACCTACCTGTTGCCATTTTTGATATAGAGCAAAAAAGGCCAAAAAAACACGTTTGTTGTATGGGAGCCCCCCTTAAATATTCATTTTATTTTACTTTTAGTATTTGTTGTTATAGCGGCAACAGATATACATAATCTGTGAAAATATCAAATCTCTAGCTATTACTGTTCTTCAGTTACAGCCTGGAGACAGCAAAAAAGGCCAAAAAGTCACGTTTGTTGTATGGAAGCCCCCCTTAAATATTCATTTTATTTTATTTTTAGTATTTGTTGTTATAGCGGCAACAGATATACATAATCTGTGAAAATATCAAATCTCTAGCTATTACCGTTCTTGAGTTACAGCCTGGAGACAGACAGACAGACAGACAGACGGACAGACAACGAAGTCTTAGTAATAGGGTCCCGTTTTTACCCTTTGGGTACGGAACCCTAAAAATGAATATGAAATAGCTATTTGATACATGAAACACTATTAATCAGGGATCCTGATTAATAGTGTTTCATGGTTAGGGCTGGTTAGGGTTCCGTTATCGGTTATAGGGTACTTTGTTGATTACAGAACCCTAAAACGGAACCATAACCAGCTGATTTTTTGTATATTGGTAGGTTAATAGTTAAATTATTTAAGAGTAACCATGTTCTACAAATAAAACAATCCATATTTTAGGACCATCAAGTCAAAGTATGAAATTCAAGATTTTACGAAAATAAAAATGTTGTTCGTCTTATCAAAATGTAGCTACTTACAAAAAATTTGCTGGTTAGTAATCACAAAACAATTTGTTCTAGGGCACCCTGACCATAACCTCACTTAAAAAAATTTAATCTATCTTTAATATTGAAGTTGCCCGCTATGTATTTTCAGTCGCTCATTTAGTAATACAGTCGCTCGCATAGAATTTTAATATCTGAAATAGATAAATCGCAATCCACTTTTTGTAAGCTCGTTCTGGATTTTATTATAAATCAATATATTTAGTCGTTAGTTTAGTTTATTTTTCGCTTACTCAATTTCATACCGCTCAAATTAAAGGAGTATGTTCAACATCAGTCGCAAACTAAGTTTTTATTCGCTCGTTTTATTTTTCCCTTAATAAACATGTTTAAAGACATAATATTACTTTTAGACATAGATAACTCATAAGATCGTTTTCTGATATTTAGGTTCAAAAGACGGTGACAAATCGGAACTGATTTCGATCGATGATTTTTTCTGCAAAGGTAGAGGAAAACCGTTAATGGTAGGAAGCATAATGTCTAACATTGGCTACGTTGAAGCTGCTTCAGGATTGGCTTAAATAAATAAATATATAAATAAATAAATAATAATAAACGTTTATTCGGTACATACACATTACACCCCATTACAACAAACATTTCACAGACAAAAACAAAAAAAAGAAAAACAATAAGCGTGAAGAAATAACACGGAAACAAAAATTACTTAAAAAAGAATATAAAATAGTTAATAATCAAACGAACATAGTGTGTTATTAATATCTATGTGGGTAAGTAAATAATTACAAAATGCAATGCAGTGTAATGCGAATTCCACCAAAAAGGTCCCCACTCAGGTGATGATCACGGTATAATACCTATACCGCGATCCCTGGTGTTCTGTGAGGCCTTATCAATGTCAATTCGCTCGACAGATGCACACTGGCGTCAGCACAAACGGAACGGTAAGAATATAATATAAAATTTTTATAAATAAGTAAGTACATTAATTAAAAAAAAAATAGATAAGTAAGTCTAAAAAATTATGTGATAATATTATAATATGTATGGTATGTATATATTTTATAAATAGGCATATTATATATAGGCTAACTATGTTGTAAGAATGATTTTATAGTGTGAAAATAAAATATTATAATTTTTTCTCATGACTCATCCCAACTGCAATATGACGTCACGTCATAGATCATAACAGGTGGCGCCCGGCTGGCGACTGACCTACTTGGCTTGACGAGATAAGGGCGTTAAGGGCGACGCGCGCGCAGCATACCGTGAACGAAGCCTGACCGAGGCAGTCCATACATCAGTTATTTTGTTATAAAATTATTAATATATAATTGTTTTTTAATGTACCGTGTACGTACTGAACAAGTTAAGTAATGTTGCGGCTACGACGACTTGGTAAGTGTGGGATCAATATAACAATAATAATATGATAAATATAATAGATTTCACATATTTATGTATTAAAGTTTACTTTGTAGTACTGTGTTTATTAAGCATGTATTATAAATAGATAACAATTTTAGAGACTAAGATGACGAGTAAACACTGTACTGTGAGGATGCATGGCGCGATTACTGGACCTGGGTGATAAACAATTATGGGGACATGATATCCAGTGAACCATGAAAATACCACCCCGCTTCGGCTTGCGAAACGAAAGGTAAGAAAACGGCTCGCATAAATGGTCGTGGTAATTAATTCTATATATTAATTAAGTATATTATACTAATCTTAGGTATCAATTCTCATAACAAATTAAATTGAAAGACATATTGTCATAATATATAATAATAGTAGATAAATTAAATGAAATAGACTTTGTAAAATAATGTTAAATAATAAATTTGAATGTAATATAATAGTCAATGAGTTAAATGGATTAAAATATTATTAATTGGATATTGTCTCATAGGCACTAGGCAGTGTATTGTTTATGTCGTCGACATGTATTAATTATGAATTGTCTATTTGTTTACTTAGTAGGTGTGACTTAAGTTGCGATTTAAAGGAATTTGTTGTTCGCAGAGCACGAAGAGGTGGCAAAAGATTGTTCCAGATTTTGCTGGCGAGATATCTGAAACTACCCCTGAAGCCGGATGTACGGTGAAGCGGCGTAACCAGCAGGAAGGATGAGCCTCTAGTGGTGACAGTTAGCTCATTTTCACTAGCCCACTGTAGTTTGTTGTAGAGGTAGGACGGAATTTTAAATTTAACCACCCCGAATAAGAGAGTAGCAAAATGTACCTGCCTGCGCCCGTCCATCTTAAGCCAGCGTAGACTATTTATGTACGGCGTGACGTGTGTCCGTGGCGGTATGTGGCAGCAAAATCTCGCACATGCGTTTTGCACTTTTTGTACAAGTTTTTTAGACCGCGAAAGTAGACAGGGACCCACAACCGCGTCCGCATAGTTTAGATTTGATAGGACTAAGGACTCACAGAGTGTGCTACGCAGCTTTTCAGAGACCAAGTTTCTAATTTTGTATAAAACCTTTAAACGGTAGAAGCAGCGGCTCACTACATTAATTATATGTTTTTCGAACTTGAGCTGCTCGTCCATTAGGACTCCCAAATTACGCACCTCACTTACTCGCTCAATAGCCTTATCCTGTATGCGTATTGGAAGCGGAATTTCTGAGATTTTTTTTAGTTGTTGTTTGGTACCTAACACTATGAACTTAGTTTTGTCAGGGTTGAGTATCAAACCATTGGCTTCAGACCAACCCTTAATTCGTTGCAAGTCTTCGTTTAGCTTCCGAATGGCTACATCTGTGTCACAGATCTTAAAAGTTATATAAACCTGTATATCGTCAGCAAACATGTGAAATCTACAGTGCTTGATGTAATAAGCAATGTCTGCACAGTAGGTGGAGAACGTTGACGGGCCAGCCACGGTGCCCTGAGGGACCCCTCTGTCTACGTCGCGTGCCTCAGAATATATTACTTCTCCGTTATTGTCCACTAGCTCAACCACTTGCGTGCGGTTAAGTAGAAAACTAGGGCTTCGCTGACCAAGGTACTTAATATTAACTTATTTAGTAATATACTTAATATAATATTATAAAAAAACTACAATTCATTTTAGCATTTTAAACAATAAATATTATAGTAAGTACACTTCGATGTCATTCAATTTACCTACTGAAAATAACTAGCCTGTAATTAAAAAAATTAAAGCTGCCGCCCACGGAGACTCGGAACTCTAAAAAGTTTTTCGTTCGTAGTCCACACCGGTTTCGGTGACGGTGGCCGGTTTTATTGAAACCAGGCCAGGTACGCAGGAGTAATTTTAAAATGCCCAGGTGTGTGCACTGCGCAGTACACAAGAGCACTCTCTATTCCTTTACTCTCATAACCGTCCCACTGGGACGGAAGACCGACACGACTGGCGAGAGATCAGGCGCAGGACCGACTTTTTACATGCCCATCTGACGCTTGGATCACAGGATCATTTTACTTATCAGACAATCAGGTGATCAGCCTGCATTGTCCTAACCAAACTTGAAAATAACATGTTTCCAACGCGGGAATCGAACCCACGACCTCCGAGTCAAGAGCGACGCTCTGACCACTGGACCACGGAGGCGTTAAGTACTATAGCAATACGGAACGACTTATCTAATATTGCGACTTGCGAGCTACATTCGGTCCCTAAATTAATGTCCATCCGTTCAGCCCTGTGGGCTGTGGCTTAGTAAGAAAATAGTTTTAAGACGGTTTTTAAAGGGGCATATAAAATGGTTTGTATATTTGCAGGTACTCCTGGCATACCATCATGGAAAACTTGCCGCTAATCTTCATTATAATACACCACGTGATGATATCGACGCAATAAGAGAAGGACGAATTGAAATAGTGAAAGATCACAAAGAATTCATTCCCACATATTATACCGCAATTAACAGTTTATCTATGACTGGAGTATTTTCTCACGTTCTCCTTAGTGGCTACAATAAAAAGAAGGTAGTTTTATAAAATATTACTATGACATGAAATACATTAAAATCTTAACAGTAAGATTAACTGTTAAGGACGCTATAAAAGAAAAATTATTAGCAGGTCGGATGTCTGTCAGTACGAATATCGATCCAACAACATTCATATCAGCGCGCCCTGTACAGTGGCGGTTACGACGCTCGCCGCGTTCTTGATAATATTATGGCGAAAATGTATGAAAAAATTTGAGGAAGTTTCTTATTTTTCTTACAAATGGAAAAGTTAAATATAATATTTAGCTATTCGTACAGGGGACTAAATAGTAAATAGGCAACATTTTTCTTGTACATTTTATTTTCCTTAGTTCAGTGTATTTAGTTATACTGGTTCCTAATCAGACCTCATTTTTAGGGTTCCGTAGCCAAAATGGCAAAAAAGGAACCCTTATAGATTCGTCATGTCTGTCTGTCTGTCTGTCTGTCTGTGCGTCCGTCCGTATGTCACAGCCACTTTTCTCCGAAACTATTAAAGCTATACTATTGAAACTTGGTAAGCAGATGTAGTCTGTAAACCGCATTAAGATTTTGATGCAAAAATGGAAAAAATATTAAAAATTTTAGGGGTCCCCATAGGTACAACTGAAACAAAATTTTTTTTTTCATCTAACCTATGCGTGTGGGGTATTTATGGATAGGTCTTCAAAAATCATATTGAGGTTTCTCATATCATTTTTTTCTAACCTGAATAGTTTGCGAGAGAGACTCTTCCAAAGTGGAAAAATGTGTGTCCCCCCCCTCTAATTTCTAAAGTAGAAGCATGATAATTCTAAAAGAAATATATAATGTAGATTACTATAAAAACTACCAACGAAAATTGGTTTGAACGAGATCTAGCCAGTAGTTTTTTTATACGTCATAAATAGTAAAGTACAACTGAAACAAAAAAATTTTTTTTCATCTAACCTATGCGTGTGGGGTATCTATGGATAGGTCTTCAAAAATCATATTAAGGTTTCTCATATCATTTTTTTCTAACCTGAATAGTTTGCGAGAGAGACTCTTCCAAAGTGGAAAAATGTGTGTCCCCCCCCCTCTAATTTCTAAAGTAGAGGCATGATAATTCTAAAAAAAATATATAATGTAGATTACTATAAAAACTACCAACGAAAATTGGTTTGAACGAGATCTAGCCAGTAGTTTATTTTATACGTCATAAATAGTAAACCTTAATCTAAATTTCATTAAATCGACTCAAATATAAAAATAAATCAAAAATATTTTAATTTCATAAAAATAAACCTTATTGCTGCCGCGGAACCCTCGATGGGCGAGTCCAACTCGCACTTGGCCGCTTTCTTTATATTTTGCGATTATTGTGATGGTTAAAACGTATTTTAAGTGAAAATTTTGTATGCGGCTGTAAAATTGTTATGGTATAAACGTGGAGATGAATATAATATATTCATCTCCACGTTTATGAATGAAAGATAATATTATTATCTTTCATTTGAAACCAAAATATCCTCGCATACTCCTAATTCTTTAAAATGGTACCGGAATATCGCTGACGTTTGTGAAAAAATGTGATAGCGTCCTTAAGGCACTTCTTCACAAAGGATGGGCCTTTGACCCATAACAGGCCGTCCGTCGCCATTATGTAGACGGGGTGGATGATGGCAGACGATGTCAAACACCAAGTGATATATAGTTGACGATGGACTTCAGTGAGCCATTGTGTACAGGGGGCTCTATGTCTAAAGACATAGAGTATTATTCTATTTAAGGAGCTATAACGTTTAAAAAGCAAATAACTCACGAGTTTAAACAAAAATTTCAGGATACTGCGCGATATAAATCAAATTTTCCACGCATTGTGTTGGGTTCTGGAAGACAAGAGACTTCTGTGCAAAAAATTTTTGACTACCTCAAGAGTAAACCAATTGACCCAGAAGAAATGGCGATACTTCATCATTTTCACGAGAACAAAATTACTGGACATTTAGGACGTGGTTTTATAATACTCGGTAATGAAAACATAATTTAGAAAGGTTATATCAAGCTTTGTATATTTTAGTGGCAACCACTGGTAAAGGAGATAAGCTTACTCTAGCTATTTTGTACAGATAATTTTGATAAGATAACGTTTTCGTCGTTTTTTTCGTAGTTTAAGTAGAAGTTGGTCGTGGAATGTTATAAAGTACGATAGAATTTATTGTACGCATCATCCAATAACTCAAGACGATAAGAATTTTGTAGCCTTACAGAAGCACTGTTAGTAAAATAGACTATTATCATCACAATATACTAAAGACTTCAATATCATCACGTCATAGTAGATAGTATTGCACAGTAAAATTAATTTCCTTTGTAAACAGATACGAACAAAAATAACGAAACTGTGAGTATAATTGAAGAATGTGCATATTTCGACCAAGTCAAGCGTCCGCTGTGGTTCGTGTACAGTGGAATGGGGTCGCAGTGGGCGGGAATGGGAAAAGATCTCATGCGTATACCGGTTTTCGCTGCTGCCATTGAAAGGTTTGTTAAATGATGAATGATAATGAATGATTAATGAATTCATGAAATGTTACAATAATTATGAGCTTTGCATTTTTTAGAGGACGCAAGTTTGAAAAAAGGGGTGATAATCATCGCTGCTTCCAACATAAGATGCTGTTGGTTTGCACAATGCGCAGTCTCTCAGATAAAATAAATGAATTTTTAGTCACTGTCTTGGCAAATCTTTTGTATCGCAAGTTGTCTAGAAAGTCGTCCTTATAGTTCATGAATTTATATTTGTTTGAATAATATGTATAATTTGTAATGAATTGTACTAGGCCATTCAGCTAAGGTGTCATTTTGATATTAGGACGTTTTGCTACGAGGTCATGTTGCTAGTAGGACGTTATGCTAATATGCCGTTTTGCTTTTAGGATGATCTGCTAATAGGGCGTTCTACTAAAATGTCCTTTCGATACGAAAGCGTCCTTATTACCGCCGTATGAATATAATATATAAAATGAAACAACGTTCATCTACAAGAATGAGCAAAGATGGATACACTTCCCCACTCAAGAATAGCGTGTTACCACTAGCTAATTCAGGATGTTTTTCCATAAATAAAAAAAAATAATTTCCTTATAATATTATAGGCTGCTAAAGTGCTAATGTTTTAAAAAAATTGACACTTTTTTTGATTATAACTTTTTAAATTTTCAGTTTAGGCTAAAAAGTTAAATAAACATAGTAGGCAAAATAATTTGCAACAAATTACGAGTGCACAATTTTTTTGTAAAACGTAAGTATAGTTTCCGAGCTATCGTGAAAATAGTGTTGTCACCCCTTTTTACAAGACGGCGCGCGCGCGGCGGCCGGGGAACAAGGGTGGCTGCACTACAAACTCGAGGTTAAGATTTAGCTTAAGCTTCTATTGACCCCCCCACATATTGTATCAAAAATAAAATTGCGTCCTCTGATAAACGCAATACTTAAATTGTAACATTTCAATGGACTATTAATGAAGCAGGGTGTTCGGTAATCGGTTAATATAAAGGAATTAGGAAACGTGTGATAATATAATAAAAAAAATAAACAACCATGTTCGTAAAATGAAACTCGCTTCGCGTAAGCGATAAAAGTAGATATTGAGATTTTCGGACTTTTGTCCATGCCTTGCCAAGTGTTTTAATTTAATATCACCTGTGTCATAATATTGTATTAAGTTATATTTACGTGAAACTTTTAGATGTCAACGTGTACTTGAACCAAGAGGCGTAAATGTCATTGAAATAATTACATCGAATGATAAGAAGATATTTGATAACGTATTGTACGCATTTGTCGGTATAAGCGCCATACAAATTGGATTAACTGACGTTCTACGCGCCATGGATATAGTTCCAGATATGATAATTGGTTTGTTGCGTATTTATGATTTTGGATAAGTTTTTACTATCAAAATGAGCCTATAATGCTACTCAATAACAAACTACACACATCAACATAGTCCAAGGACTTTCATAAATATAGATATATCCAGTTTTATCCAGTCGCTTGGGTCCCTGTACATTTATCATAGGCGTACGAAATTAAATATTGATTTCTGAAAAAAATTATTGGTATCAAAATTGTAGAAAATGTAATGATTTACAAGTTTGTTTGTATAACAAATTGATTAATAATAAAAACCGGCCAAGTGCGTGTCGGGCCACGCGCAATATAGGGTTCCGTATCGTATCGCTAGTTTTTGAAAATTTTTGTATGGTCAATGAATGTATATTTATAACATGTTTTACACTACTAACAACATCATCTCAGTTACTTTCAAAGGAATTTGAACGAAAAATTCCTTTATACTTCGCTGAATTCATTTTTTTTAGTTGATCGACTATTACTCAATAACTTATGAAGTCTTCTTAGCCGCGATAGTTTTCCTTTTAAATTCAGCATATTTTCTACTCCCGTGAATTTTTTCACATGTCCAGAAGTAACCGTTTAGCTGGTAGAAGACTGGACTCTAACGATTTTTTCCACTTTAAAACTTAATATTTCACAAATGGATTCCTAAATAGAAAAATGAACTATGAATACTCATAATATTTTTAAAAAACCTATCCAACGACACCCCACACGATGGGGTGGGCGCGAAAAAAAAGTCAACCCCGCTTGATGTGTAGGGGAGGTACCATAAAAAATATATTTTTTTAATATTTTATGTACCATTTTGTTGGCATTATTATTATTATGTGTATTCATGCCAAATTACAGCTTTGTAGGTCCTATAGTCTCTGAGCAAAACCGCGGACGGACAGACAGACGGACAGACCGAAACTATAAGGGTTCCTTGTTGACTACGGAACCCTAAAAAACATAATTTTACTAATAATATTCTTGTACACACGTGTTCTTTTGGATGTAAAGAACCCAATTATAACATAAGCCTATTTTGGCACTTTTTCACCTGCTTCCACAAAAACTCATGTAACATAGACGGAACGTCAACCTCATACATATTAATTTATCGAACACATTTCATACGTTTTGATCGGCGCTTCCATAAAGACGCGATAAAGAAGAGAAAACTCTTTTCTAAAGGGCCTGCCTCTTCTATGGGCATGAAAAAGATGATTTTTCTGAGGAACAAAAAATCCGGAAAAGTTTTTAAATTTTTATTCGAGACCATAAAATTTAAACCTTCTTATAATATTTACTACTGTGTATATTATTTTATTCTTATAGTTACTGTCTTCAAAATTTGTAATCGATTTTTAAATATACATATAAGTAATAAAAAAGACCGATACATTAATATGTTAATTGTGTTACATATATTTTACTGCTTAGTGCCAGAATTTTTAAACTAATATTGATATTAAAAACAAAAGCTTAAAATTTATATGATTTTTTTTTTGTTAATTTAAGGTCACAGTATGGGAGAAATAGGCTGTGCCTATGTAGATGGTGGTTTCACAGCCGAAGAAGCGATTCTATGTGCTTACAGTCGTGGTCTTGTGTCTATTCAGACTCCTTTAATTCGCGGGTCTATGGCAGCTGTTGGACTAGGATACAAGGAGGTAAATTATAATATTACTCTTAGGGACCTATCAGACAGAGAGCGATCACGCGGTCAAGCGTCCAAGCAGTCAGTTTTGCGTTCCTTGTGTTCTATTACGATAGTGATACTCGACACAGGGGGCGTTCTGACCGTTCGAACGCAAAATGCGAACACAGAACGCTTGAACGCGTGACCGCTCTCTGTCTGATAGGTCCCTAAGAGTCGGTTGCACCGATTTCTTAAAGTCTATCTCTATATCAAAATGTCAAATCAAAATGTTAAATTATAACAATGGTTAAAATGACGCCACTTATTGTTAATAAAGAATCACAAATGAGTTATACACTGTTCATTAGGTTTCTTTCAGTGAGCTCATGAGGCACCCAATTATCGAGCTTTTTTGTGTACCCAGCTATTTCAAATGCGCCAAAACCGTTTTGTGGTCAATCCCCAGTTCTTCAGCTACATCGTAACTATTAATATGTAGTTCCACTTTTTTAATAATAACTGTATTTTAAAAAGATAAAACCGACCTTCAAAATTGTACGTAATTGAGAATTAAAACTCCCTATCTCCAAAACTACATACAACATAAAAACATACATACATACATACATACATGCATTCATACATACACTTTTGAAAGGCACATTTGTTCAGAAGCTGTTATAGATTAACATAATATACAAAAACAGGGCAGTTCTGGAAATATTACATACATACGCGTCGAATTGATAACCTCCTTTTTTGAAGTCGGTTAAAAACGCTTTCATTTGAATAAATATACTTAATATGAGTCATTTCAGAGTTTTTTAAACGCCCGTTTATAAAGCGCTCATATTATTATGAAACGAGGGCTGAGGTTTAGAATTAATATAATATTTTTGTTTTAGATCTCAAAGATGTGCCCTCCAGAAATACAAGTCGCTTGTCACAACTCTGCAGAATCCTCTACTATTTCTGGTCCAGCGGAGATCATGAACGAATTCGTTACCAGCCTAAAAAACCAAAGAATATTCGCCAAAGAAGTACCATGTTCCAACATAGCATACCATTCTAAATATATAGCTGATGCAGGTAAAAATATGGGTCCTTCCCGTTTCATACCACATAATTATATTTTTAAAATAAGAACTTACTGCCTACCTTTAAAAATCTAAATTTAAATCATTTTATAATTCCAAAATAGTTCATAATAATTTATCTATTTTACCTGTAAAAAAATCGTCAATATCTTTGGTTATTACTACCTATTACTTATTAGTTACCGAAGGACGGATGGAACGTCGGACGGACGAACGGATAGAGCGTAATTACTTCATTACGCTGTGGCGTAATTATGAGGGCGAAGCCGAACGAGCGTAATTTGTGCGTCGCAGAATTTCGGTCGTGTAAATATCTTTCATACAAATCACGAGTCACAAAATTACTCTCGTGTGAATCAAACAGGACTTTTGTATGAAACTGAATGCAGCAGAATTTCTGCCAGCCGAAATTCTGCGACTCACATCTCACAAATTACGCTCGTTTGGCGTCAACCTTAGGGTTCTTCATAATTACTATAAACATTAATTATTTATTTTAACAAAAAATTGAACCCGACTTCCAAGGTAAAAACAATATTCTTAAAATGATCTAAAAAGTATGATGCTTATTCTTATTTAGTGCGTTTTTAAAAACTCGACTAAACCTCAACTAATTTTGTACTCAATTTTCATTCGTTAGTCAGTACCAAGTATCAACTACCAACCAAGAACTGAGATATAGGAATAAGCCGGTACCAACTTCAAAAGAATAATAATTGGCCAAGTGCGAGTCGGACTCACGCACGAAGGGTTCCGTACCGTTATAGAACAAAAATAGGCTAAAAATTGTGTTTTTTGTATGGGAGCCCCATTTAATTTTTTATTTTATTTAAATATAAGTAATATATTATTAATAATTATTAAAGTACAATTATATTTAAGGCCTTAGTGAAAGTTTCAAGTGCTTACGTAACTCTTATCATTATTGATTACGAGCAAAAAAGGCCAAAAAATCACGTTTGTTGTATGGGAGCCCCCCTTAAATATTATTTTTATTTTTATTTTAGTATTTGTTGTTATAGCGGCACCGGAAATACACAATCTGTGAAAATTTTAGAACTCTAGCTATAGCGGTTCCTGAGTTACAGCCTCAAGACATACAGACAGACAGACAGACAGACAGACAGACAGACAGACAGACGGACAGACGGACAGACGGACAGACGGACAGACATCGAAGTCTTAGTAATAGGGTCAGGTTTTTACCCTTTGGGTACGGAACCCTAACTAGACTAGATGACTCGATAAACTTGGTATTACTTCCCCCCTAAATACCTAATGTAAGCCTTCATTTCACGAATATTTCAACACTTAATTGAGCCAATTCGGTTCATGCGTGCTAAAGCTTAAGCGGAACTAGCAAAATTGTGATTTTATATAATATTACATAATAAACGACATGGTTAAATATACCGGGAGTAACAAAAGTTCCTTGTAGAATGTAGAGAGTTCAATGTGAAAGTAGCAGCGCTGAAAGATCAAAATTTTCTTTCATTTTTGTATGGCCAAGCGCCCCAGCGTTACGAGTTTCTCCATACAAAAGTGAAAAAAATTGGTCTTTCCGCGCTGCTATTTTCACAGTGAACTCTCTACAAGGAACATAGCATACACACCCTAAAGTATTATCACTTAGTTTTGTTACACTTGTATAAAATATATCGTAATGTTAATACTGTTATGGCTTTGTCATAATAATAATATATTATTTTTCAGGACCAGCGTTACGGAAGTTTATGCAAGACTTGATCCCGACGCCTCGCCCACGGAGTTCACGTTGGGTGTCGACTTCAGTTCCGCAGGACAGATGGGATGAACCGCAGGCCAAATACAATTCAGCTGAATACCATACCAACAATTTATTGGTAAATTTAAATTATGTTTTTGCCCCTTTCTTAGCATAGTACCTTTTCCATTGTTTGTATACCTTACAAAATTTATAATGTAAAGTAATCTAAGTAAGCTTTAATTTTTAGGGTTCCGTACCCAAAGGGTGAAAATGGGACCCTATTCAAGAGACTTCGATGTCTGTCCGTCTGTCTGTCCGTCTGTCTGTCTCCAGGCTGTATCTCAAGAACCGTTATAGCTAGAGTTCTGAAACTTTTACAAATTGTGTATTTCCGTTGCCGCTATAGCAACAAATACTAAAATAAAAATAAAATTATATTTAAGGGGGGCTCCCATACAACAAACGTGATTTTTTCGGCGTTTATTGCTCTATATCAATAATATAATGGAAATAGGTAGGCACTTGAATTTTTCACAAATGCCTTTATTGAATAAGTACAATGTGTACTTTAATAATGTAAAAAAATAATTTTAAAATAAAATAAAAATTTAGGGGAATCTCATACGAAAAACACAATTTTTGGCCTACTTTTGCTCTTAGATAACGGTACGGAACCCTTCGTGCGCGAGTCCGACTCGCACTTGGCCGATTATTATTTTAATACCGTATTATGCCTACGCCGCCGTAGTTTTTTTTCCATACAAACGTATTCCCCAATTTCCTCCCTGGATAATGCGTCTAGACAAATTACTTTTTAGGGTTCCGTACCCAAAGGGTAAAACGGGACCCTATTACTAAGACTTCGATGTCTGTCCGTCTGTCCGTCTGTCCGTCTGTCCGTCTGTCCGTCTGTCCGTCTGTCCGTCTGTCTGTATGTCTCCAGGCTGTATCTCAAGAACCGCTATATCTAGACTTCTGAAATTTTCACAGATTGTGTATATCTGTTGCCGCTATAACAACAAATACTAAAAATAAAATAAAGTTTATTTTTAAGGGGGGCTCCCATACAAGAAACGTGATTTTTTGGCCTTTTTTGCTCGTAATCAATAATGGTAACACCTACGCACTTTAAATTTTCATAAAATCCTTAATTGTATTTGTACTTTAATAATTAATAATAAAATTTAAATAAAGTAAATATTAAAGGGGCCAGGAGGGCTCCCATACAAAAAACACAATATTTTGTCTACTTTCGCTCTATACCGGTACGGAACCCTTCGTGCGCGAGTCCGACTCGCACTTGGCCGATTATTTATTTATACACTATTGGGATCTGTGAAAGCTATGCCTCTACGTTCGATTTTTTTTTTAAATGTACTAATGACTTCGTTTCGTCTCCACAGGACAGGCATCGCCTAGTGTGGGGATCTGTTATCGCATTATTCAATGTAAAAATTTTTGGTCAATAAATATATTTTGTATTTGTAAATAAAAAATATGACCCTTCAAAAATCGCAAAAAAATGAATGTTCCGTACCCCGCCAATCAACCGACCATAAAACAAATTTGAAAGATCTTTAAGGTAAAATAAAAACGTAGAGGCATAGACTCACCCTTTCTGAAAATATAAAAAAAAATTAATTAGATAGGCTCTATTTTGAAGGAGAAATCAGAGGAATACGATACCTCGATTTACTGTACCTGTCTCTATCACAATACACCTGCGAGCGCAGGGTGAAGCGTGATGGCAATAGTTTCCTCGTTCAAATTTTACTGTATTGCGTTCCCTCTTAAGAGGAAACGCTAGTACAGTAAAATTTGAACGAAGAAACTATTGCCATCACGCGCTTTACCCTGGCACGTGTATTATGATAAAGACATATATACAGTAAATCGAGGTAACGTATTCCTCTGATTCCTCCTTCAAAATAGAGCCTATCTTATTTAAAAAAAAAGATAGGCATAGACTCACCCTTTCTGAAGATATTTAAATATCTTCAGAAAGGGTGAGTCTATGCATCTACGTTTTTATTTTAGCTTAAAGATATTTTAATTTTTTTATGGTCGGTTGATTATCGGGGTACGGAACATTCATTTTTATGAAGGGTCATATTTTTTTTATTTATTAGTGAACTAGATGTCCCGGCAAACATTGTTTTGCCATTTAAGGTGTTTCTACTTCAATCAGTTGATACAAAATCTTACCCCCTCTTTAGTCCCCTAAGAGGGGTGGGGGGAAATATTTTATTCATCAGATGCTAAGTTGGAAAACACAGTTAATAATATGAAGTAAGTCCATTAAAGAAAGAAGATACAAAATGTAACCCCACTTTCGTCACCTTAGAGGGGTGGGGGGAAAAATTTTTATACACCAGATATTAAATTGGAAGAAGACAAATATATTATCTGCGAAAACCGCATTCAAATCAGATCAGTAGTTTTCGTGTGATAGTGGAACAAACATACAGACAGACAGACAGACAGACAGACAGACAGACAGACAGACAAAAAACTAACCACATTTTTGGCTTCCATAGCGATGTAGTGACATCCCCCGCTTATTATTTTTTGAATATCTTTAATGTACAGAATTTTCATTTCTACAGTTTTATTATAATAATGTATAGATAATAATTATGTATAGATGTAAAGATTTAAAAAAATCGAACGTGGAGGCCTAGAGGCATAGCTTTCACAGATCCCAATATTGCATAAAAATCATTTGTCTAGACGCATTATCCAGGGAGGAAATTAGGGAATACTGAATAATATTGTATGAAAAAAAAAAAAGTGTTAGCGTATCCTCTTAAGGATCAGAAAAAAAGTATAAAGAAAAAAAAAGTTTGTTGGTTCGCCACCCTTGTGCCCCGGCCGCTATCTTGAAAATAGGGGTGACAACACTATTTTCGCGATATCTCGGAAACTATACGCCTTACAAAAAATTTGTTGCAAATTAATTTGCCTACAAACTATGCTTAAATAAATAAAGCGTCATTCTACACGTGTGCACATGGGCACAGAATAGTATATTAGTTTAACAACTATGGGTCAGATTTACGCAGCGTTCACTCAGCTCAGCACGCTCCGCGTGCAATATAATTTATTTATTTATTTATTTATTTTTTAGGCATATCAACAATATAAACACACACATATACATAGATTACATTAATAACTACATTTTAGTGCTTATATCAATTACAGACATGCACAACATTATTTATAAAAACACATCTATACCCAAATTAAATTAAATTTTTCGTAAGCGATGTGCCTCGCTATGGTCGCGTGTATGGGACGGTCCAAACAGACTCCTGAGTGTGTGGGGTGGAAGATGGGACTCCCAGTTATTGGAGCATTGGGTGCAACTCCATGCTCCAGTAGCTCGGTTCCCATAATATATTTAATTTAATTGTTTAATCACAGCATCAAAATTTTACTAACACTAGAATAAGGACCTTTTGTTTACTAACACAATATAAAATATGGACGAAAGTCCGAAATAAATAATTTGAATTTGAATTTATTGCAGACTAATTATTTTGTCCATAGATTTGTTAGTCACTGTTAGTAACAATTAGCTTATATTATATTAAGTATGTTAGTAGTGTTAGTATAGTAATCTGTAAGTATAATATGTTACGACATCAAGCCTATCCCTATCTCCATGATGGAGACTCCATCCAGTATTTTTGAATGGGACAGTCTAATTGAGAGGCAATGACCTTCAGAATGCTGTTTTCATTGCTACGAAGTCCCTGCAATAAAGAGGCTACTTTTTGCGCATCAGTGCGTGAAAGCCGTCAACGCGAGACTCGGCAAACATTTTTGATGCACTGCAGCGCCATGGTAGCCCCAGCAGCATTCTGAAGATATTGTTGTATTGGACGCGCAGAACGCTGTATGTTCGGCGCGAATATGTCAGCCACAGGCCACCCGAATAAAAGGACTGACAGAACGCTTTGAACAGAGTCGTTTTATTGCTCCTCACCGCCAGCGCCCTGCCTTCCCTCTCAATGTCCTCATCGTCTCTGAGGTCACTCGTGACAATATGAACCAGGTACTTAAGCCTGCTGACCAGCTCCAGGGGAGTACCACTAAGGCATATCGGAAGCACACGGCGAACTATCTGCTTTGGCGTTAGAAATATTATGATGTTGCTCTTATTAGTGTTATATAATATAAGACCGTAATAACTATACCCAAAATTAAAAAGTTTTAAGCTAAAAAGTGAGAAAATTTATTAACAACATCAGCAGCCTAATATGGGGAAATCAAATTTATAAAAATTATGGAGAAACTAACTGATTTAGCTAGTGGCACCGTGCCGTTCTTGAGTGAGGAAGTATTTTTGCTCTCTCTTGTTGGTAAACGTTATTTCATAGCTTTATTGGTATCCAAATGTTTGCATTCTTTTTCCGTATAATTGCGTAACTCGGAGTATTTTTATTGTAATAAATTATAAAATTGTTTCACAATATAATTATAATATTATTATCATTGATCTTTTATGCAAGAAAATGTTACGTTAAAACGGAAGTATTAAGATAAACTCTTTATCTTATTTTCTTATAGTAATTTATAAATAACTACCTAAATATAATCAATTTTATCACTTTCAGAACCCAGTCCTGTTTGAGGAGACCTCGCATCTGATTCCACCCGATGCGGTGATTTTAGAAGTCGCGCCTCACGGACTGTTGCAAGCGATTCTCAAACGCTCACTCCCGAGCACCTGCAAACTTCTTCCCTTGACTCGACGCGGGCATCCTGATATTACACAATGTTTACTAGAAGCCGTTGGACGGTATTATTTTTGAGTTTAATCTTTAAGGGCGCGTACTACCAGCAGGCTTAGCATAGCCGCAGTAGGATTGCGAAAGAATAGAAACGTTGACAGTTTTTGCAGATAAACTGACATAATATTTCCTTTGTTAATCCATCACTTTGTCTACTTTACCGTAAGAATAAACCTTTAAATTGTGGCAATGCTAAGCTCGCACTAGCGCCTTCCATAAGATAATCTATTCTATATCTACAAAACCAGACCAAAGTTTAAAAAATCATAAAATATTCATCTAGGTACACACTAGATAATTGCTTGTAGTATTTTTGTTATAACTTTTTGTTATTCAAATTGGTATTGCTCAAGAGAATTTTTAGTTAAAATACATTTAAAAATATTTTTGTTTAAAAATACCTGTTGTAGATTACTTATAAATCAGCAAGTAAAGTTTTATTGTAATTTAAATTAATAACAATAATAATGAATTATTATTAGGCATCAAAATAAAAAAAACCGGCCAAGTGCGTGTCGGGCCACGCGCACTGTAGGGTTCCGTAGCACCGCTAGTCTTTGAAAATTTTTGTATGGTCAATGAATGTACTGTATTTATAACATGTTTTACACTACTAACAACATCATCTCAAAGGAATTTGAACGAAAAGTTCCTTTATACTTCGCCGAATACATTTTTTTAGTTGATCGACTATTACTCAATAACTTATGAAGTCAACTTAGTCGTGATAGTTTTCCTTTTAAATTCAGCATATTTCCTACTCCCGTAAATTTTTTCATATTTCCAGAAGCAACCGTTTAGCTGGTAGAAGGGGGGGACACTGGACTCTAACGATTTCTTCCACTTTAAAACTTAATATTTCACAAATGGATCCCTAAACCGGAAAATGATCTATGAATACTCATAATATTTTTAAAAAACCTATCCAACGACAACCCACACGATGGGATGGGCGCGAAAAAAAAATTCAACCCCGCTTGATGTGTAGGGGAGGTACCTTTTTTTTTTTTTTGGAGGGGAAATGCATTACGCATCCCCCGCCCCCTCGGGGGAAGGGGCGGGGGTATGTCGGACTCCTTACGCATAGGTTTACCGACTAAAACCCCCCCATGCCCTCGTCAACGCTACACGCGGAGGAGCGGGATCGTAAGCATTCAACCGCGTCCTCCACAGCGCTTGCCGCTTCCGGCATCACTTCGGCTGCAGCAGCCTTTGCTGCCGCCTATCTGCGCCGAGAGGCTCCCCGGGCATCGGGGGAGCCTTTCTCCTCGAGGCCTATATTGTGGGCGGTGATCCCCCGATCAACCGCCCACAGGCCTAGGCTTCTACCTCCATGGCGGGGGCGGTTTCACTCGCCCCGGCCTTATCGGCTTCAGGCCGCTTACGCGGCCGAGCCTTGGAGGGAGCCTTGCGCTTCTTCCTCGCGCCCGGAGACTTGCTGGCCGCTGTGATACAGCCGTTAGACCCCAGCACGTGGCCGCTCTCTCTGCCGCGCTCTGCGCAAAAGAAGCAGCTAGGCTCCTCCGCGCAGTCGGCGGCCTTATGCCCCGGCGTCCCGCAACGGAAGCAATTCCCGCTACGGTCTACCGGAGACTGGCAGCTCGATGCCAGGTGGCCGGTGTCCAGACATCGGTAGCACCGCTTTGGCCTCGTGGCCAGCAGCACTACCTTTGCCAGGACCCAACCCACCTGTAGCCGCCCAGAAGCAACTAGCTTCTTGGCGGCAGCCGTGGGCACGTGGAGCCACACACTCCGCGCGCTCCTGGGGCCCACCGTAATTCTGCCCGACCGGATGTCGGTGGCCGGGCAGCCGCCTTCTTTTGCCGCCGCCTTGGTGACATCGGCGGCGGTCACTGCGTCGTCCAAACCAGATACGAGCAGTTCCACTCTTTGGACAGGGCGAGTGATTCTCACTGCGTCCCTGTCCAGGACCTCCCTCATTCTATTGGCGAGGGCGTCCGCCTTCTGCTGGGCGTCCTCTCCGGTTACCTCTAGTATCCGGGCGCCCGTCCTCGCCAGTCGGCCAGCTGGAGTTCGCTCCCCTTTGAGCCGCCTCCTGAGCGGCCATTGAGGGCCGCTTCTTCTTCTTTCTGGCCTTTTTAGGCCTAGGCACCGTGGGTGCAGCAGGGGCATCTAAAGGGGCCGATGCAGCAACTGACGGTGGCGTTTTCTTCTTTGCCGGTTTCTCCACGTTTGCACGGGAGACCTCGGCCAACAGCTCACGCAAGTCACTACTTGCAGGCTGGGAAGTCTGTCTGCGCAACTCGTCGAGCTCCTGGCGTAACTTCGCCACTTGCCCTTCGAGCCGCGCATTCTGAGCCTCCAGCTTCTTGATTTCTTCCGTTGAAGAGCGATCTTTTACCTCGTCGAAGACCATTTTGATGGTCGCCACCGATTCCTTAAGGTACCTAACATAGGTACCCTTCAGATTGTAGGACTTCGTGGCGACCATTTCAATGGTCTTCAGCGAAGTCTCCATCGTCTTCATTAGATCAGCGCCTGTCCGCTCCAAAGCCTCTTCTCGCGAAGGAGAAGAAACGGGGGGAACGGAGTGGGAGGGGACGGAGCTGATGGTCGCTCGCGAATTCCTCGCCTCCCGCGCTGCTTCTACGATCTCTTCCTCGGTTTGTAGCCGAAGGACCTCTTCCTTTTGCGTATTAAAATCGGCCTGCGCCTTCGCCAGACCGACATATTGGCCGGTCGTTGGCGGGCGGCCGCGTCCTCTCTTAGGTTTGGGCACCGCCCCTTTGCTGAGGAGCGGCGCCATGTTATCATCTGAGCGCCTCTTTCGGCGCGTCCTGTACGATAATGCGGGCAGGCCCTCGGAGTCCAGCGACATGCCAGACATTTCGCTGGAGTCCGAAAGCAAGTCCTCGCTGACTAGTCCAGGAGTGTCTCGTCCGGGTATTCGAGTCGGGGGTGGCATGAGCACATCGTGTGTCAGCAGGACACGCGGAAAGTCTTTGTCACCCCTCAACTTCTCAATCCGTGGCTCCGCCGCCAGCGCGGTAATGGGCGCCGGCTTCGGGCTATCGCGCTTCTTTGCGCCGTCGTCTCCTCCTAACGCCGCCAAAATGGCCTTCTGCCTCGCCACCTTAGCGGCCTCCGATTCCCTCAACGCAGTTTGTGCCGCCCCCGTATACGTGCGGCAGACATCCTCTTTCGAGGATGTGCGGGATTCTCCAGCCCCTGAGGGACCGGGACCCGCCCGGGGAGTATTTTTCAAAATGCGTTCTTCCATCTTAAATCCCTCCGACACCCCGGGTCGCGGGCCCGTTCTTCATACTGCGGGCGCAGCCAACCACACACAACAAGCACACACACAAACACACGCCATACCGGCGTTCAGCCACCCCTCCCGTGTCACCGTGAAAAGGCTCACGATGGCACGGGGGAGGTGCCCAGGGACACGACGTGGACGGACCGGTATCGCCCCCGTAGGGGAGGTACCATAAAAAAAAATATTTTTTAAATATTTTATGTACCATTTTGTAGACATTATTAATATGTATATTCATGCCAAATTACAGCTTTGTAGGTCCTATAGTCTCTGAGCAAAACCGCGGACAGACAGACAGACGGACAGACGGACGGACAGACCGAAACTATAAGGGTTCCTTGTTGACTACGGAACCCTAAAAATGAAAGGGCTAGCTAGCAAAGCTATACACATCACGCCCAAAATGTGTCAAAAATTGGATTTTACGATTAATTTTATTTAAAAAGATAACTCAAACTAATTTTATAAAATTACTTTCCTAGACACCTCATGCAGGATTATATTATTATATTATTATGTGTATTATAAATTTTAAAATCCTACAATAAATAATAAAATATATAAATATAATATGTTCATATAATATTTTTACACAGATTTGCAAGTACAGCCTTATACAGCCCTAATAAAAAGTAATATTAAAAAAATAATCAAAGATATTAAAATTGTTGATCAAACACACAATTTAAAAAATTTGAGCTTTTGAAAATCTATTAGTTTCGAAGTTTAATAAAAATATCTCATTTTTTAGATTATTCATGGAAGGATACAATCCAAAAGTAAGAGCTCTATATCCCGAAGTAGAGTTTCCAGTCTCACCATCAACCCCCATGTTATCGCATCTAGTGGACTGGGTCTATCAAGAAGAATGGTAATATATAATTATTATTTATTATAATTTCAATATCTCACGGTTTTTTTTTTCAAAACTCAGAAAAAATTAAATAATCGTTAATGATAATATGCTAATAGAATCGGCCATCAGGCGTGAGGCGTTGCTAGATAGCAAGCAGACGATCGAAATCGGTTCGGGCCACGAACCACGACCTTCGGGCGCTCAGAACCAAGTTCGATTAGATATAAACGTTTCAAATACTTTTAGAAAGACAGATGACTGCGCCTTTTTGGGCCCGTTTCTATAGAATAGGCGGCATAATTATGGTATGATATCTGTGTATTTATTAAGTATAATATTATGTATTATTAATGATATATTATTTTGTCTGATATGCAATATATTATATAATATTATTTTATTTTTCTTGTATATCATGGCACATTCACCTGATGTATATATAATATTATGTTTCCTCTACCCATGGTTGCCTGGAAGAAATTACTAATTAGTAATAAGGCCGCCATTGTGTTATACTTGTCTTATTAATTATAATTAATGTTCTTGATTTTTCAATTTTATGTGTGCACAATAAAGAGTATTTATTATTATTATTATTATAATTTGAAAACGTGTTCATTCAGTGCTAGCACAAGAACAACATGCTTCTATTTTGCAGACCACACCGTACGTTGGTGGTGCGTCCCGTTATTAGGTCGATCCTCTGTTTGTACTCTAATAATTTTAAAAACTAATTATGAAAATACGATTTTTCATCAGTCATCACTTCGTCAGTCATCACTCATCACATACCTTTTTTTATTAAATAAAGGGGCAAACGAGCAAACGGGTCACCTGTTGGTAAGCAACTACCGTCGCCCATGGACACTCGCAACATTAGAAGAGTTGCTGGGGCCAATCACCTTACCGCGATCATTGTCTCTCTTGCAACTACTATTTTTCTGTCGACTCTGTGCAAATTTCGGACTACCTATAGCTCACCATCATTATAATTGTCTTAGACGCGATTGGAAGACCTCTTTTTTACCTTAAAAACAAACCTAGTAACTTACATACTTCACCATCTGGCTAATATATTATCTGACATTACGTAAAATCTATTTTTTTCAAATAATTTTCCCCGGCCCTAAACCCTACAATCTATGCCAAAAATAGCAATATTTTAACTGTTACTTACCTGCTTCTTCCACTCATGTCTTCAATTATGCTGAAAATAAATAACAGACTTACGTAATTTGGTCGGGCCATGTCAAGCTCATAGTCAACAAATCACGACCTATACCTATTATAGGTCTATTAGAATCTGATGGCAAAAAGCGAGAAATTAAATTTACTCTAGCAATACCGGGTTAATTGGAATAAAACAATTTGATCCTTGTTTTTCTAAATATAATAATAGCTCCCACACCGGTTTCGGTGACGGTGGCCGGTTTCATTGAAACCAGGCCAGCTACGCAGGAGTATTTTTATAGTGCCCAAGTGTGTGCGCAGTACACAAGAGCACTCTCTATTCCTTTACTCTCATAACCCAGTGGGACGGCAGACCGACACGACCGGCGAGAGATCAGGCGCAGGACCGACTTTTTACATGCCCATCCGACGCATGGATCATCTTACTTGTCAGACAATCAGGTGATCAGCCTGCATTGTCCTAACCAAACTTGGAAATAACATGTTTCCAACGCGGGAATCGAACCCACGACCTCCGAGTCAAGAGCCGCGCTTTGTACCACTAGACCACGGAGGCGTTATTGTCTTGTTTTTCTAAATAGCGGCTGATTCTGTGTGTTAAACATGCAAATATAAAAATCGGCCAAGTGCAAGTTGGACTCGCGCACGAAGGGTTCCGTCCCACTACAGAGCCAAAATAGGATAAAAATTGTGTTTTTGTATTGGATAATTTTATTATTAATTATTAAAGTACAAATGCAACTGAGTATTCTGTGAATATTTTAAGTTCCTATGTGTTGCCGTTATTGATATCGAGCAAAAAATAGCAAAAAATAATCACGTTTGTTGTATCGGAGCCCCCCTTAAATATTTAATTTATTTTGTTTTTAGTATTTGTTGTTATAGCGGCAACAGATATACACAATCTGTGAAAATTTCAGAAGTCTAACTATAGCGGTTCTTGAGTTACAACCTGGAGACAGACAGACGGACAGACGGACAGATATCGAAGTCTTAGTAATAGGGTCCCATTTTTACCCATTGGGTACGGAACCCTAAAAATTAATCCAATGATTACGGATATTTTTTAAAAATTTGCTGTCAAAAATTGCCATCAGATTCTGGTAGATCTATACTATACATGATGTTATTTTGATATCTAAAAAGTAAATTCATAATTTTCTCATGAATAATTTTCACTGATTATGAGTTTTACACTCAGGACTCTACACAAACCCACTGCTGCTAACAAAAGGCTTGCTACAACTTCATATGATGTTATCTCTACGTACGATGTAGAACATAGTCATTTAAAAGGACATGTCATTAGAGGTATGTAATTTTTTTACACTCCTATACGATGCAAATATCAATAGCATTGATCAAAGATTTACTTTGGATTTAATAGTGGAGTTCTATAAATTGTATTTATTATTTTCGAATTTCACGAGTCACAGGCGGACAATTAATAATAAAATCCCACCAAAAACGGGATCCCCCATCTTTAAAATTATGATTGGCTGCAGCTTCGCCGTAATAATAAAGGAGATCTAAATGAGTGCCAAGTTCTATGCAAAATCAAAATATTATGTATTTGTAGGAACAAAATAACATTATCAACAAGTATTAAACTCTATTTCTTTGCTTTATTACAACATACCTTTAGGCTACCTATAAAAATTGCTATTACTTTGAAATCTTCAAATAAAATCTAAAAGAATCTTAAAATAGGTTAGATTTGACTTGATCAGTTTGATTTTTTATAAAGTTATTCAACTTTTTTTTTCATTTCATTCATTCACTTGGCCAAAGTTTATCAGAATTACTGCTAAATTTTCAAAACTTCAATCTAACCTACTTTAAGACCTCAAATTTTTTGTGTGTTAAAGATATTTAATAAATCAAAGAAATAGAGTTTTATACTTCTTCATTATGTTATTTTAACTTTTAACTTAAATTTCAAAATCAGGCAGCACAGATTATTATTGTGACTAAAGTTTAATTTGTCTTATATTAACACTATGTTCTTTCTTTCACAAATTTATTTTTGTATTTACTTCAAGCGTTTTTAGATGCCTATCATAATAATATTAAATTATTATTTTTATCCTGTATTCTCAGAGTATTCTTAGATATTTTTTGTTATAGGAAAGATTAAATATCCATTTTCTGCCGCTCTTGTGTCTGTGTGGGACACTTTAGCGGCAAGTTTAAATGTGAAGCCAAGAGAACTATCAGTTCAGTTTGAAAACCTACATTTTTACACACAACCTATTCTACATAAGAAGAATCAGTTGCGTCCTTTTATTGCTATTCAAAAAGGAACAGGACGTTTTGAGGTATGTATATAATATATTATAAAATTCTCGTGTCACATGTGTTTGTGCGCGAACTCCTCCAAAACGGCTCAACTGATTATAATCAAATTTTGTATGTACATTCCTTAGGCCTGAGAATAGGTTTTTATCTACATTTTATATTGATACTACACATAATAATTTATATGGCAAAACAACGTTAGCTGGGTCAGCTAGTTTTTAATCTGAAATTTGTCTAGTCCTGTTATTGTAAATCATTTTAGTTTCGTGATTAAAAAAACTTGAATACGTTAAAATAGCTATTTGCTATTTAGAGTCATGGAAGAAAGCTTAAAAAACGAATCTTAAAGTGAAATAAATACTAAATAGTCTTAAAACAATTTAGTATTTATTTCACTTATCTTAAAGTGAAATAAATACTAAATATCTTAAAGTGAAATAAGTACTAAATAGCTCTTAAAGTGAAATAAATACTAAATAGTCTAAATTCTGCACAGGTATTGGATGAAAACTCCGTTATAATGACGGGGACTATAATACCTGAAATAAAAAGCGACAGAGAAGTTCATGATGCGCCAACGACGATTACAACACATGTCTGTGCTAATACTATTTACGAATTACTACACGCTAAAGATTATAATTATATGTAAGTTGTTTACATACATTTTATTGAAACTTTAATTCAGATCACAACGCAAAGCGTAGATACATTTCTTAAGTATGGATGGACCACAGGATGGACGCAATTGAAATCTGTCAATTCGGTACAATTTTAGAAATGTATCTACGCGTTGCGTTGATTTGACCCTAAGTAGAAATTTCATTTTTTTTTAATTTAAATAACAGTTGATGTTAATGGATGAATAGATATTTTTATTTTACACGACTTTTTATTTTCAGTAATGATTTTCGAAGCATACACAGTGCTAATGAATCTCTGACGGAAGCGAAAATTGAATGGAAAGATAATTGGGTGACTTACCTAGATGGTATCATACAGCTGAATGTCTTGAGACGAAAACATCATACAGTTTCTAAATTGAACCTTATTAGAAAGATTGTTATTGATGTCGAAAAGCAGCGCAATAGTATCATCTTTGAAGCTGATAAGTGTTTAGTTAACGCCCAAGTGCTAGATTTGTACGACCTCACGGTGTAAGTATAATATTGTGAAAAATGATAATTGTTATTGCAATTTAAACGACAGAGCTACGACACTACTAAAGTTGTAAACTGGTATTAAATTATGTTGCATTAATAGTTTACATCAAAAAAATATGCAATATTGATGGTTTACAAGTGTATTATATTATAAATATATTTTATAGGTCTACCAGAATCTGATGGCAAATTTCGACAGCAGATTTTCAAAAAATATCCTGGATCTTTGGATAATTTATATATTCACACACAGAATCAGCCACTGTAAGGAAAAAAAGGATCAAAAATATTATGTTTTGTTCCAATTACCTCGGTATTGCTAGAGTCAATTTACTTTCTCACTTTTTGCCATCAGATTTTGGTAGACTTATAATAACACTAGCGGAGTTATGAGATGAGTTCTCATCCTTCTGGTTACCCGTGACTGTTGAACGTACATCACTACTACTTAAAGCGTCTCCCAGACAGACGCGGCCTGCGGTGGCGGTGGCGGTGGCGGTGGCGATCAGTTGGAAGACTTGGCCGCGTGGCCGCGTGTGTCTGTGTCGTTCCTAGAACTCTCAAGTCATCCAACTGACCGCCGCCGCCACCACCACCGCTGCCCGCGTCTGGGAGACGCCTTACTGCTACTGCAATCTGCAAGTACAACACTGCACTAATTGCCATACTACTACTCACGAGAACGTAATTATTGTATCAAGGATAAACTTGCAAGAAAATAGGAGGAATTAGCTGATTTGTAATAGTAGAAGTAGCATCTTAAATTGGTACTGCTTTAATATTTTTTGTTATTTTAAACAGAGTGTAACAAAACTAAGTTATAATATTAAGGACAATGTCTATTAATATCCCGTAACAAAAGTTCACTGTGAGAGCACCTCTGACCGATTTTTTAAATTATTGTATTTAATAGATTTACATGTCGTATCATTTTGGAACGAAGTTCCTTATGACACGTTCGCCGTTCGGCGTTGCGAAAGGAGGCTAGACTGAACGACACTCGGCCTCGACACTTTTTTGTTAGTACCTGCATTATGCATAGTAGGGGCAGAGGGCGTCGATACTATCAACGCCCTCTGCCCCTACTGGACGTCAAGAGATGGTGTTTTTTTTGGAACGAATTTTTTTTATAATTTTAAACTTCGTTCCATGTCCATCTGGGTGTCCACTGTCCAGTGACACCGCTCAAGTTTTTTTCAACTTGTTCAGAACTGCTACTTCTAGATACAGTTAACTCTATATGACATACGAGATACTTACATGCCTTAAAATATTATCACCTATTTTTGTTACATTCTGTATATTATGTTATTATGATTACTAAGTAAAATTAGAATTTATAACGTAGTAGTTACTGAGCCTTGTCTACTATAATATCCATAAAATGATAATATTCTTTTGCAGTTGCGGTGGCGTAGTCATGGAAACAGTAAAATTTTCTGATCTACCATTGCTTAAAAATGATAACATTGAATTGAAAACTTGTGAATTTGTACCATTATTTTCTGGTAACAAAATTAATGTAAGATAAGAATTTGCTTTTAATATAATGTTATATAACTTGTAATAATAATAATATGATGATTTCATTGTTATATATTTTTAGGAAACGGATGCGTTGCATATGTTCTTACAAATAATAGCGGACAATGTTAAAGCCAAAGAGAAACTAAGAGTGGTAGAAATAAGTGATACCTATAATTTTAAGAGTGGATTTATTAATATTGAAGAAATTATCAATAAATCTCCATGTATAAAAGCAACCTACACAAAAATAAATGTAGATGAGAAATATGAAAACTTTTTTGAAAATGTTGATCTTCTATTGATTACTGATTTAATAAGTAATAACGAGGTGAATATTCAGCATATTTTTGACATTAATATTTACTTTACTTTTTCATGTTAAGATAATAATTACTTTTGAATTACTTTTACAGACGTTTGAAAAGCTCAAAACCTTTTTACATCAGGATACGTTTATTATTCACAAACAACAACTAATGGGACTTAAAGATGCTTCACTTTACACTGTCCTTAGTTCTCATATTATAGGAAATGAAAAAGTTGAATTAGCTATTTGGAGACCTACTGAGTGTAATCCAGCAAAAAGTTTGGTTGTGCGCATCCCAAAGGGATCACGAGTATGTTTAATATTTTATTTCTCTAAAACCTTTGCTTAACATGCGTAGCGTGCATGCATTTCAGGACATATTATCCAAATACAAAAAAGCCGTTTTGTCATATAACCAGTAATTTTTACACATTTATCTCTTTAATAATATCCTAAATCGTTACCCACTTCAGCCACGTCTTCAATTGTTAAAAGCTCAGTCAATATTATAATACGTGTCAATAAAATATAACATAAAGTTTAAAAATAAACAATTTTCAGGATAAAGTCGGAGGAGAATATTATTTACCATTAGAAGATAAAATTAATCCGGAACAAGGGGCTACACTAAAACTTAAACATATAGGTGATCTTGATTCACTTTATTGGGTAAACGAAGGTTTACAACATAAAGGCACATATGGCGTGGAAGTTAAGGTAATATTATATGAAATACATAGTTTAATGGTACCAAATGTTTATAATTCTTTACTGCAAATTGCAAAGATTGAAACTAAAAACCCTGTAGGCACGGAGCTTACCCAAAAAAAAGAAGCTCGAAGTCGATTTAAATACCTTATTTTACGTAAAAGTTTTTTATTCTCCTTTTACAGGTTAATTATATTGGTGTTAACACCGTATACGTCAATAAGCTTTTGGGAACTCAATGTCAAAACATTAACGAACTAACTAAAAGCGTAATTGACTTCAGCGGCTATAGCAAAAGGTATACATTTTGATTTTCTATCAAAATTTTCACAGTTTTAACGTTTGCTCTTAAAAAACCTGTAAACAGCTGTTTGACAAAAACAAATAAAACTATTGATTTAAGATAGTAATTTTAAGTTATAAATTACGACTAATAGAAAATAAAAAAATTATTTAGTATGTCCGAGTATTTGAGTAGTCGTTAGTTATACAATATTTAATAAAAAAGGAGGATTTCCATTATATAAAAGAAAGGGGATCTGAGATACAATATACAAGTTAACTTACGGTTTCTTGTTATAATAATATGTAATGTGATATAAAAGATGTGGTTAAATCAACTTGGAATAGCATATTCTGTTCTACTGCTACTTACTAGAAGATCGAAAATAATTTTCATGCTGAAGCAAAATCTTAAAATTTTATATAGGCGAGTTGCGAAAGTATAGTTACCATTACAATAGATTAATATTCTCTCACTTTGGGAACCAAAATTATTTTTACCCAAACCTGAATGGTAAATAAGTTTCCAAAAATATGGTCATTTGATTTTACATACATTAATTATTATTTATGTTAATCAAAATATGTAATTCTATAAATATAATGATTATAAAATACTTAGGTATAATTTTATGTAAATAGTAATTTTGTTTTAGACTATTGGAACCCTAATACTTCCTTACCTAATTCTATTTACAGTGGTACTAGAGTGATGGGTATAATAAACAGCGATACAGTGTCATCCCTTCTACATGCTAACCCGGAGTTGCTGCTGTCAGTACCAGAACACTGGACCTTAGAAGATGCGGCTACAGTTCCACTCGCGTATTCAATGGCTTTTTATATTCTGGTAAGATATTTATTCACGTACTGTTTATAGTGCAGTATGCAGTGTTTAAACTATTTATATTTAAAGAATTTATCTTTACTCAAATCATTAACAGCATTAAATCAAGCTAGTGCTGACAACTGAATGTAGGTGCTTATTCGGAGGGACGCATTTGACAGTTTTTATTTCAAGTGTACCTAAAAATCTCTACTTATATAAATCCTGTTTTTCAGTTTATAAAGGTGCAAGTAAGCTCGAAACACGTAATTTGCGTACAAGGTGCTGCTGGTGCTCTGGGCCAAGCTATCATAAGTGTAGCTCTTGCCCATGGCTGCGAAGTATTTGCCACAGTGAGCAGCAATTCAAAAAAACAATATTTGAGAAAAATGTTCCCGGACCTTAAAGGTAAGCCAATGCCAGTATTGGTATAATTACTGTGGGGATGCCACGAATAGTGAATTGGCCGAATACCGATTACCGAATATTCGGCAATACTGTCGGCTGAAGCGCCAAATATTCGGCCCGAATATTCCGCGGATTAATAAAGAATCAGCATCTGCGCATCATTCATCAATCATTCCACGCGGCTTCGCCCGCGTAAATTAGATATTTCACAGACAAATTAATCCACAAAAAATAGCCTATGATCCTTCACGTTGTCTACCTCTTATATGTGCCAAATAACATAAAAATTGCTCCAGTAGTTCGTGAGATAAGCTCTTTCAAAACATTTCCCCCGTTTTCTCCACATTTTCCTCTATTTCTTCGCTCCTATTAGTCTTAGCTTAATAAAATATAGCCTGTAGCCTTTCTCGATAAATGGGCTATATAACACTGATAGAATTTTTCAAATCGGACTAGTAGTTCCTGAGATTAGCGCGTTCAAACAAAGAAACAAACTCTTCCACTTTATAATATTAGTATAGATTCCCATAACTAGCCAATAGCCCAATACAATATGTTTCCTGCAGTAAGTTTATGTATGCTAATCTAAGATATCCATATTTATATTATGTACAGATTACAGACATATTAAGGGTTTAACGAGGTTCAAAGCAAATGAAATGAAATTTTGCTCAATATCAAGTAGGTAGTTATAGGTACCTTTATTGTATCTACATATACATATTATTATAATAAAACTGTAGAAATGTGAATTCTGTACATTAAAAATATTCGAAAAATAATAAGCGGGGGGTGTCATTAGATCGCTATAGAAGCCAAAAATGTGGTTAGTTTTTTGTCTGTCTGTCTGTCTGTCTGTATGTTTGTTCCACTATCACTCGAAAACTACTGATCCGATTTGAAAGCGGTTTTCGCAGATATATTTGTCTTCTTCTTCCTTAACATCTGGTGTATAAAAAAATTTCCCTCCACCCCTCTAAGGGGACAAAAGAGGGGTGAGATTTTGTATAATTTTTTTTCTTTAATGGACTTACTTCATAATTATTATTAACTGTATTTTCCAACTTAACATCAGGTGTACACAATTTTTCCCCCCACCCCTCTTACGGGACAAAAGAAGGGGTAAGATTTTGTATCAAAAATACTTTAAATGGCAAAACAACGTTTGCCGTGTCAACTAGTATTATATAAATTTAAAACGAGGACTACCTTATAATAACCATAATTAATTATTCTTGCGTTTTACAAAGACCTTTAAACCTTATAGTTTTTTATGTCAATGCGTTTTTAAAAACTTTTGCATTTTTTCAGATGACCACATTATTGATCATTCGCGTGACCTAAATTTCGTTTATGACATACAACGAGTCACAAATGGCAAAGGTTGCAACTTACTAGTTTCGTGCGCCACAGATGAACTAAAAAATGTAAGTTTAAATATATTATAATTTATATCTACAGTAAAAGTTCTATATATTACGTTATCATACAAATTAAAAACAACTGTTGTTGGTGACGCCTAGTATACTGAATTTTTTACGTTTTCTTCTAAACTATGTACTAATGTTATTGGGAAATGAAACGCAATTCGCACCAAAGATAATTTTAATACTAATGTTTATATAGTTAACTGGCGACCCGCCCCGGCGTCGCATGGGTGTAAAATATATTATAGCCACTGAAAAAATGATTAAAATCGATAGCCTATGATCCTTTACGTGGTCTACTTCTTATCTGTGCCAAATAATATAAAAATTGCTCCAGTAGTTCGTGAGATAAGCCCTTTCAAATAATTTCCCCCGATTTTTCCACATTCTCCTATGAATCTTAGTGTGATAAAATACAGCCAATAGCCTTCCTCAATAAATGGGCTATCTAACCCTGAAATAATTTTTCAAATCGGACTAGTAGTTCCTGAGATTAGCGCGTTCAAGTTAGCCCTTTTAAATAATTTTCCCAGTTTTTTCCACATTTTCCTGTTTCTTCGCTCCTATTAGTCTTAGCGTGATAAAATATAGCCTATAACCTTCCTCAATAAATGGGCTACCTAACACTTAAAGAAACATCAAAATCCGTTGCGGAGTTTTAAATATTAAAGGGAACAAAGGGACATGAGGGAAAAAAGCGACTTTGTTTTATAATATTACTAGAGGTTGCCCGCGACTTCGTCCGCGTTAGCATAATATAATAACGGATATGGATAATTTTCTCCCTTTAAGGTCCCTTACTCAAAGGATAAAAACGGCACCCGCAGCCAAGTAGGCACATATTAATCAAATGACACTCGAAAATTGTATGTTTAGCTTAGGTTACAATCTTTAATAATTTCAGTTCTATCAGTCGAAAGTCTAAGATTTCTAAAAACTTTCATCCCCTATTTCATCCCCTTAGGGATGGAATTTATCAAATTCCTTTCTGAGGGGATGCCTACATCATAATATCTTTATGCATACACAGTCTCAGCCCGATCAGTTTTTTGACAAAAGTTTCATGCAAACTTTCATCCCCTATTTTACCCCCTTAGGGGTGAAATTTTTAAAATCCTTTTTTAGGAGATGCCTACATCATAGTAGCTTTAAATGCATGCAAAGTCTCAGACCGATCGGTTTGAAATTGACAAAGTTTCATACAAACTGTCAACCTCAATTTCACCTCCTTGGGGGTAGAATTTCCAAAAACGCTTAAATATACGTCCAATTAATTTTAATTAGTAACCCAATAATAAAGTTACATGTTTCTAACTTAAGAAATGACGGACTTTCATTCACACTTTCAACCACAATTTCACCCCCTTGGGGGTAGAATTTCCAAAAACGCTTAAACACGTATCTATTCATTTTTAATCAATAGCTCTTTTGAGCTAAAGACAAAGTTTCGTGTTTCTAACTCAAGAAATGACGGTCTTTCATTCAAACTTTCAACCCCAACCACCTCTTTAGGGGTATAATTTCCAAAAACACTTAAATACGTATTTATTTATTTTTATTCAGTAGCCAAAAAATAGAGTTTCATGTTTCTAAATTAAAAAATGACGGACTTTCATACAAACTTTCAACCCCTATTTCACCCCTTTCGGGTTAAAATTTAGAAAATTCCTTCCTTAGTGGGTGTCTACTAATAAAACAACCCTGCTCACCAAATTTCGTGGCTGTGACTAACAGTTTTTGCTCTTCATCTCTCAGATGATGAATCAGTCAGTCAGTCAATCAGTCAGGACTTGTAATTTTATATAATATACTTATAGATGTATCTAAGATAATAATTATTGTAGTCCATCACGCCATGTGCATACTTGCTATGTATACAATATTAAAATATTATTTTTATTAAACATAAATGGTTTTCCAGTTCTCTTTTAGATGTCTTGGATCCTATGGTATCATGATTGATACCAACGTCGTCCCTAATCACGAAAATTACAATTTTGGAATGGGTCATTTGTTTTCGGAAAAAAAATACTATCCTACAGATTTATCTACCATCTTTCAACCAAAATTCGCAGAAGATATACAGGTTAGTTAATTTATTTATTTCTTATAACTAATTCTTTTATAATTTAAACTAAAGACGAAATATTTCAATTTGAAATTACTCGAATAATATGATTATTATATTATTGTTACGTACTAGGGGTTCGAAGGATTTGGAGAGGAAAACCTGCTGACTCTCTTGAAGACTTTATTTACTAGCACTAGGTCCAACACAAAGCACTAGGTTCAAACACTAAGCACTCACGATGTCCTAGCCAAGTCGTAGGTTTCACCGGTGACAAGAGTGTCATCACTAGTTTTCACTCCAAAGTCGCCTCGAAGATAGCTCAAATCGAACTGAATAACTGGCTCGCCTCCCTGCAGCTGCTATTTATATAGGCCCAGGCAAGTCCCAGACTGTTCCAGAAAGTTACTTTCTGGAACGTGCCCGACTCGCGTAAACATGAGTTAAATTTTTCTGGAAGTAAACTCCATTTAGTATCGAGTAGTGGTTTTATGTTGTCTTTGTTCCCCGAGTGGCTCCACTAGTTGACGCTAGATGGCACTGTGTGTCCGAAACAATATCTTAAACTGATAACTACTTAGGCCGGTATAAATAGTCTGTACTTAATATGCGACCCGCTCTCAAGACGCGGTTCGGCTCTGTGATTGGTCCAAATTTTGACAGCCAACCAATCACAGAGCCTGAACCGTGTCTTGAGACCGAGATGCATCTTGAGTACTGACTATTTATTCCGGCCTAAGACAAAATTGTAATTGTTTTTTTTTAGTTGATTCGCCTGCTGATGATCGACGGTATAAGGCGTGGGTACGTGCGGCCTCTGACGCGGGTCACATACCAGGCGCAGGACGCTCCACGAGCCTTCCGCCTCCAAGCTGCGGGCAATAACCGTGGTCGCGTACTACTTGACTTACGACAGCTAAAACTTAACATCATCCCTAGGTTAGTATCCATACTAATATTATAAATACGAAAGTGAGTGTCTGTTACCTCTTCACGCCCAAACCGCTGAACCGATTTTGCTGTTTAGTATGGTGATACTTTTTATTATATATTTTAACGCCTCCGTGGTCTAGTGGTACAGAGCGCGGCTCTTGACTCGGAGGTCGTGGGTTCGATTCCCGCGTTGGAAACATGTTATTTCCAAGTTTGGTTAGGACAATGCAGGCTGATCACCTGATTGTCTGATAAGTAAGATGATCCATGCGTCGGATGGGCATGTAAAAAGTCGGTCCTGCGCCTGATCTCTCGCCGGTCGTGTCGGTCTGCCGTCCCACTGGGTTATGAGAGTAAAGGAATAGAGAGTGCTCTTGTGTACTGCGCACACACTTGGGCACTATAAAAATACTCCTGCGTAGCTGGCCTGGTTTCAATGAAACCGGCCACCGTCACCGAAACCGGTGTGGGAGCTATTATTATTATTATTACTTTTTATTTAAAAAAAAACGGTTTCCGCGTGTTAAACTTTCGGAGTAACGGAGTTGCGGACGTCATCTAATATTTGTTAGATAATATAATATTATATTGAAATTATAAGTAATTAGGTATTATCACTGCCCAAGAGGTATACCTAAGATTATAGAATCTTCGCCAGCTCAGCTGTATCTGCGTAGGACGGGAGTGCGAAGACGATGCTATGCGAACCTCCTAACTTTCGTCTAACGGGGCTCCGGGAGAGGATGGGAACCTCCCCGGCTTAGCCAGTCCCGGCGCCGAAGGGAACGCTTCAGTTTGCCTAAGCGTTCCCTTACTTTGGTAGAAGTGCGGTCCCTTTTTAGGTAGTCCGGCCGGTCGTGGAGGAAGTCCCGTGTTTGTTAGATCCGGGATATCCCTCCTTTATACGGCTGAAGGCGAACCGCAGGTGGTTTTAGTGAGTAGGAGTCTCACGTACCCCCGCGGTGCTGAGGCAAAGTGCTGAGTGAGCAAGTGCTGAGAAAAAAAAGCTCAGTTGTCAATCTGAACATTTTTTTGTTGTAAACTTTTAATGAGGTGGTATCACACAAACCAAATATTATGATGGGATCAATGAGAAACTCCTTTTGCAATATTTCTATAATTTTGCCATTGAGGGTTCTGTACCCAAAGGGTAAAAACGGGACCCTATTACATTGCTATCTGTCGGTCTGTCCTCTTGGAAGAAAATGTCACATGATGTTGTTATACCTTAGCATCATATACAGTTAATCTGGGTAAGTTCGGACACAGTGTAAGTCCGTATAATTTAACGTGTTATCACTAAATTAGTGTTTTTTTGCCTGGTGCCACGGGCATATTATATACACCATACTTCACTGCAACCGCAAAGTGTAGTACCGTACCGTAACTATAGTTTAATTTAGCGTTAACTTGAATTATCTGGACTTACCCTGTGTTCGAACTTAACCTGATTGGGTATACAAATTGACATGTAGATTTTTGAATTTCATTAATTTGACACAGCATGGACTTCGTACAAAAAATGTCTAGGATGCCTTTTTTTCTTTGGAGAAATGCAACTACACATACCCGGTGGACTGGAGATGTCTACCGGGGTAAGTAGGACTCCTCAGGGCGGTGAAGGCCGCGCCCGGGCATACCCACTAAAACCCCGAGTGTTCCTACATTCTGCTTTAGGCAGAGCCACGGGATACGCGGGATACACAACCGCGACAATATTATATTGTGGTTTTATCGTTAAGCGTGCGGTTGCGTTTTAAAGTCGCGCACGCTGTTCAACGTTGAGCAGCGTGCGCGACTAAACGCAACTACTACCCCATATAATATCTTCAAACACGCGCGCTCTAACGGCGCTGCCGAAACGCTTAACGATAAAACCAGTCTAAGATAGATGCCTGACAACTTCAACTGAAACTTATCAAAAAACGCTCACACAAAGGATGTATTAAATCGCTCTATCATTGTTTTTTACAGGGTCACATGTTCCAGTTCTTCATGGCAATTAATCGTGTCTGATAATGAGAAACTCGCATTGAAACTTGCAGAAATACTAATCAATCGTGGTGCAAAAAAAATTTACATGCTTGTAGACAACATTTCAAGTTTTGTTAATATCCAAATTAGGTACGTATTACCATGATTACCATGTAGAATATGCATTAAGCATTAACCAGACCGGTACTAGTATAGATATTTTACCTGCCCAAGAGTTGTGACAGGAAAAAAATAGACAATCTAATGTTTCTGAAATGTTAAAAAAATATTTTTTTTTCGATTTTTTTTATTCTGGACTGAAATTTTTAGGCAACCCACTTGCAATAAATTTATTGACATACGTAATTAAATATAAAATACTTTTCATCAGCTCGGTGAAGGTCCTTCTATGAAGGGATCCTAGGCCAATACAAATAACAGCTTCATAATATTATAGGGATTTCGTAAGTAAACTGTAAGATTCTTTTTTCAATTCTTAACATTTCTCAATACTTTCCAGACAATGGGAAGACGATGGTGTAATTATAAAACTAATAGAAGCACTCCGCAATCCGAGTGACTACTCCAAATTCATGAAGCACTGTAAAAATGATGGCTTGCTTGAAAGCATATTCATCATAACTTCAAACGAAAAAGCACCTGATGTAATTGAGACTATTAATAACTTTGCTGCAACTATATCTAAATACAATTATTCTTTACGGTAAGTCTTCTATTAAGTGACTTAATAAGTAAACTAATAATAATTATTATTATTATATTATGATATTATTATCTCCACACTATGCAGAACAAAACCTACTGAAATTACATCACATTACAGTGCAGTCTGTTTCTTTCTGTACTTAACGCGCCGCGTTAAAGTAAAAAACCGTGTTGGATATGTTTTAGATTGCTTGCTCATAGAAAACAAGAAATGGAACAGCAAGAAATGGAAAGGGCGTAAGCGACAAAATGGTTTTTGTCGCATAATTTAAAAACCATAAATAATATAATTTCATTAAATCTATGTACAAATCAAAGTGTGTGCTTGAACCAATCTATGTACTACATATTTTGGAAGCTTATATCACTCTCCTCTGTTGGCAAAATAGGAATCCCTTTTTTTACAGAGGTCTTTTTGATGGATTATTCTGTGTTATAAAAGTTGACCAATCGTGTTATGCTATGGGTAATTCAAAGACAAATACATGATGAATACTGACAATGAACTTTAATTTCTTAGCTTTAGTCATTGCTGAGAAAAATCGATATCGCTACAGCCAAATTTAAAGGCGTCATCGCCTTAATAATCCTTCGCCTCTCCTTTTTACTAAGATTTTAAAAGTGCATGTAAGATTCGTATTCTTATTCTCAGTTCTTTATGTTGAAGGAAGTACGAATAAGGTTGTACGTTTAGGAATCGTTTCAATTATTAAATTAAGAAATTTAAAAAAAACCCCGCCAAAAACTATAAAAAGTAATGAAATAACATTTCCTGACTTTAAGTTTAAATCATTCCTAAGAGTAAAGTAATATTTTAGTCCATAATTGTTGTCAAGGTGTGTCGGGGAACCGCCAAGTAAACTACCACAACAGCGACTTTTGCATTTTGTATCGCCATAATAGTCGCTGATTCTCTCGATTCGGGTCGCTGTGAACAGACCCTTAATTTATATTGTTATGTGAAATCAAACATCTACATTAGCGGTCCCCCAACACACCTTGACAACAATGAGGCGTTTTCTTATTTTTTTAATTTGATTGTCAAACAGTTTCCATTTTAGAAACTAGATGGCGTATGGGTAGACAACTATCGGTAATACCAGGGAATACCATCAATAATTGCTACAAAACTGGGAAAAAGAATGTAAAACTTGATACATTTCAATTTGATAAAGACGCAATAATATTCCAATGAATAGGATAATACAGTTATTATAACGATGTTTTAGTTGTAACTCATGGAAGAAATAGCCCTATTTACCGATATTCACACCAATTGTCACAGGAATTATACATTTAGGTTTTGACAACAACTTGCCTGCACTTCTGCAAGATAACGAATATTTAATGGCTGATATTTTACCAATAATGAACATCAAAAACCCTAATAACACAATTTGGGAAAAAATAATAAAAACCACACCAACAATAAAAAGTAGAAGAAGTTTGAAAATGACATGCCCGCCAAAACTCTTTCAGTTGTCAGTTTTCAGTTTGACAAGTATTCAATAATGTTAGCGTGTTCTTAAGCCGTTACCAGTATACTGGCCTAATCGCTTAGGCCAATGATCGCTTAGGCGTATGCTCTTCGTGAAATTTAAACTAGAGAGACGAAGCAAAAAAACATAGCAATATTTGGAAATGTATAAATACATACAGTTTTATGTTAATATTATGCTAATGAAAACTAGGTTTAAGATATTTTGATTTATGTCACACTTGGCAGTACACTGATATTTTTTGGAAACACAACCCATATGTAGTCAGTGGTGCCAACCTGCAGATAATTTCAGATCTGTGGGGAACCAATAGAAAATCTAGAAGTGTCTATCGTCGCGCCGTCTGGTGGAGATTATAAAAAGAAAACAACCCATTATGGACTAAAATATTACTTTACTCTTAGGAATGATTTAAACTTAAAGTCAGGAAATGTTATTTCATTACTTTTTAAAGTTTTTTGGCGGGGTTTTTTTTAAATTTCTTAATTTAATTTTATTTTTAGCTTTTTAAACTTGTGCAGAATCATTCCTATCAACTGGATCATATCCCAATGAATACCATCTATAAAATATGTCCTCTTGGATGAGGCCATCAATATGAGCCCAAACATGAAACCTCCACTTTAGGTTCATACGGAGCTTGGCTCCTATAGAATCCAGGTGATGCTGCAGCTGCAGCATGCAAATATTTACTGTTTATCTACGTCTTACTGGTTGTCGCAATTAAAATGAGCCCAAACACGAAACCTCTGCTCTAAGTTGGTGAGGAGTTGGGTATCCTATTGATTACCAGGTGATGCTGCACCACCAGGTCAACTTTCCAATAATGTGTATATATTCATAAGTGTCTCGAACCAGGATGCAAAATATAAAACCCATCAAACGACTGCAAGTTGCTAATCGTCCTATCACGAACCAGATATACTGTGATATTTCAGCAATGAGCAGGCTGATGATGATGAACTATAGCTAAAAACACTCACCGTCATGTCAGCTTTCAAACAAAAAAAACTAGATCAAAATCGGTCGACCCGTTTGGATGCTACGATGCCACAGACAGACAGACAGACACGTCAAACTTATAACACCCCTCTTTTTGGTCGGGGGTTAAAAATTCAAAATGAAATAAAGTTAAGGGTGGGTTGCACCAACTTACTTTAGGGTGGGTTGCACCACCCGGGGAACCCATGACGGGTTTCCCCTGCGCATCAAAAAAAAAGGGTGGGTTGCACCAGAGGCGTAGTTAAAGCTAAAGTTAAGGTTATCGTCAAATATGGCGTCCATAATGGACTTTTACTAGGGATTTGACAGTTCATTTGACTTTTTGGTATGATTAAAGTTAAAGTCTTACGGTGGTATGAATAAAAAAATCTTAGTGAAGGTTTTAACAGTTTTCTAACTAAAATGTTCGCTAAAGTTAAAAACCGTCTTATAACACTCCATATGAATAAACGCTTGCTAAGCCTTCGCTAGCTTGAATACTGTTAGATGACGTTTTATAGTATTCTTTTTTTGGTAATGTTGGTAGTGTGCCAATTTATTGTGTTCAATCATCAATATTGTGTCAAATTCAATGAAATTCAATGAGTAAGTATTTTGTAGAAAAAAAAACTTGAGAGGTGTCAAAGGACACCCGAAAGGAATAGAGTTATTTCATGAGTTAAAAAAATCTACTCAAAAAAAATATTTAAAAAACACCATCTATTGACGAAATGGAATACTATCAACGCGCAGCGCCCTCTGCCCCTAACATGCAGGTACTAATAAAAATATTTTTAAGTCGTCAAATGGATTTATTATTATCTTATTATATGTATACTTTTTGTCGACGAGGGCGGCTAGAAATTCCTTCAAAAATTGCAATAATGTCAGAAATCGCGATAATACTCGATATTTCGTCCATTTCAATCTCTTAAAATGGTCTTAAAGTAGGTCCGAGGCTCCACTAAACTTAGCGAACTCCTATTTGACGTTTCGAGCCTAAACAACTGTTAGCAAACGTTTATTCATAACGATTATGCTTAAAATAGGTTTATATGAGGCTTATTAAACGTGCGCTAATTTTTGACAGCTGTCACCTTAAAAAGGTGTTAGAGCACTGTTAGAGAACGTTTATTCATATTAAATTTTACAACAGGCTTATAAAGCTGTTGTAAACCTTCGCTAAGTTTTTATTCATACGACCGTTAGTAAAAGTAAGTTGGTGCAACCCACTCTTAATAATTATAACTTCAACTTTAACAAAACTTCCGTAGCAAAAGTGAAAAGCAAAACGTGTTCCATTTTTTTTAGGTATTTTGCCCTTGTAACAACTAGCGAAGTGAACATTAACTCTGGATCCTGGTTCGGAACGAATGGACATAGTATGATGGTAACGAAAATTAAATTGCCAAATATCGTTGTAGTAAGTATTCAACTTTTACATCTTCCTACTCCTCCTATATTCTTCTAATTAATTTCGTTGCGGATCATAAGACACGCTTCAGCATGTTCCTCGGGCCCCTGAGATCATATTAAAGGGTTTTCGTGGTTGGATACCGCTGTCGATCCTGGCGACACAGGAGACAGTGGTGGGAATGTATAGTGGGCCAAAGACCGTTAAAAAAATCTTCTTTCTAATCTAAAATATAATATTATTAGAAATCAGTATCTAATATTATTATAATAATTGTAATTATAAAACCAATTAATCTATAACGAATAGCTTCAGTTCGACTAGACTTCAGACATATCTGCGACTTTATATTATGACGTCTCGATCGACCACATTTTTCATGCCTTAAGTAGTTATTCCATTACACAAAATTTAGAAGTTCTAAATAGGATAGGAAAAAGAAGACAAATTAGAAGCTACTTATTCCACTTGTCCTAATTTAGTAACTAAATCAGTTGCACAGATTAAAAATCAGTTGTAACGACACGGCGATTTTGGCCAGACGTCTTCATAATGGCTCCAGTTCTGTCAAACCAACAAAAAATTGGTCTTCTCATAGGCTTAGCTGTTGGCTCAATGAAAATCAAAATAAATAAAAGGCGAAAAAGATGGTTGAAAGAATTTTTGCTCCACGAAAAATTATGAATCATGAACTTTCTGAACTACTTGGAACCAGCAGACTTTAGAAATTAATTATGAATGGATTCCAGATCGTATAACATAAAATATATTGACTTTAATACAATAAAAGGGTGAAACCATCTGGCAACACTGATTTAGTCAGTTAGAAGCCACATTTTTTCCAATTTAGTACACTAATTAGGATCCTAGCTTTCTAAATGTTATTCCACTTCACTAAAATTAGTGACTAAATCATTTAGATTTTTAAATTTAGTGTAATGGAATAACTACTTTAGGCTGGCTCCACATCTATCCGGGACACTCGTACGCGTACGCGTACGGGCTGAAAATACAGGCGCCCAGATAGCTGTGAAGCCAGCCTTTAACCCAGCCCAGAATGATTAACTCCCGCTGCGGTAGTTAATCGTTATGAGTACAAGTTATAAGATATAAATCCAGCAACAGATTATTTTTTTATTTTAACCAGATGCAAAATAATCAAAGACCTATAAGTTTGATAAATGCGGTATCAATGAATGATGCAATGGATGCTCTGGAACGAGCTTTGTGTTCACAGAAGAAGATTGTACTTGCACATAAATCGAACGTACCAAGAAAAACGTTGCTTCGTCAAATAATGTCACTCGCAGGTAAATAATAATAATATTTAGCATTTATCGCATAGCAAATTTATTTAATATTACGACAAAAACGGAGTAACTAGACCGTAGCCGGCTCCAGGGGCCGTACCACGAAACCGTTTTGAGAGTCAAAGAATCGTACGAGAATGTCGCGTCCTACTCCGCTAACAAAAGAGAAATGACGTTATTAGAGCAGGACGCGGCATTCTCATTCGATTGTTTAAGTCTCAAAACGGTTTCGTAGTAGGCCTACCGTTTCGGTTATATGAGTTAAAATTGTATTTTGGGCCGAAAAAGTTAAAGAAATACTTTTAACTTGAAAGTGGTACACTGGTTTATCGTTAGAATTTTCATATTTTGCTTTTATGTCCATTAGGTACAGATCTTCGGAGTAAATCAGAAAATATATGTGCGGAATTCACATTGAACGAACTTAACATGGACTACTCGAAGCTGTTGGCTATTCAAGGTTTTCTGCGAGATGAATATGAAATTAACTTGAATGTTGAAGATTTAAAAACACTTTCCATGAAGTCGTAAGTTCTAACTTCAATTAATATATTTTACTACCACATAATTCCTACTAAATTCTTAACTACTAACTACTGACTTCCTAAATAATTTGGTTGCATTACCTCAAACCCATCTGAAAACCGATCACAGCTAACATTGAATTGACATGGCTGTTGGCACAAATTATTAGACCTAAGTATTTATTATAACATAAAGCCTGTTTCGCCAAGATGGTATAAGTTTGCGCCGTTATAGATGTTTCCACGCAAACAGAACATTACAATATTACTATCTCCTCGATACAGCAGATGGATAACATCTTAACTTGAGTATTATTATTTATTATAGTAAAATACCTACTAGACGACTTGGTGAACTTATCACTTTCCTCCTATTAAACCTTTTTATAATATATCCGGCTAAACACAGAATCCACATTTTTTGATTTCAAATCATTTTTTCTACCCTAAAGCCTCCACTTATACATTAATAATATAACAAAAAACGGAATTTTTTTAACTGTTACTTATCTGCTTCGTCCACTTTAAGCTTAGAGCTTTACGCTTTATCCCTAGACCTAGAGGATCAATTTTATTGTGCAATATCGCGTATTGCGCTGTGCGCCATTATTGACCATCTACAGCTGGTTGATATTGAACAACGCGCGCCTTCAATCTAATTGTCAAATAAACGGTTCAATTGTTATAGAATTGAAGCGTGATATTACACAATACAATTGATCGTCTAGGAGCCTGTTTATATTGCGCAAAAACGCTCATTGTGTTTATATACGCTAACAATGACATATTTTTATTTCAGTATCAACGAATTAGAAAGTCGTTGCATCGAATTTGATTTTGAAGAGAATAGTGGAATCGCATTATACTTTCCTACGCTGTATACTGATGAACTCTTGTATACCACCGACATGTTGTACATGCCAACTTTAGCGCTGTCGGCGACGGTGAGGACTTTGTAAATTATTATTTTATTACTCATACTGAAACTAAAAAATTCACATACATTGTTTATTATTAGGGTCTGCTATCCGGGGTTGATTCAGACCACAGACCGTAACGTGAGTCGCCACGCGTAGATGAATTTCTAAATTTATATATTATGTTACCGTTAATGTGCGTAAACCAGTTAGACTGCAGATTAACAAGGTATTCTGCAGATTACCTGGGTGAGTCAGTTAAAGTGTAAAAAGTTTATTCTATACTCATTAAATTACATAAGACAGGTACTTGTTTGAATTTAACATATGATTTAGTTGTAGAGAATTATTTATTATAAATTTTTGGACATAAACAAAGGAATAAATTATTAAATTTTTAAGTAAAATGTTACTCCACTAATAAAACATAACAAATCGTATTAACTAGAAAAAAACTAACAAAACAACAACAGACTTAGGTCGACAGCTTAGGTTAAAGTTCTTAGGACTTTAACAAAGAAAGAGAATGCAAACTAACTAGGTAAAGTACAAATAAAATCTTTTTTTGTTATAAAATTTCACACTTTAACGGATGGTATCAAGGAATCTGCAGATTACCCAGGTTATGTGCACATTAACGTATTCTGCATTCAAACGGTAACCATATAGATCTGACAGATTCGCAAGATGTCTCACGCAATTAAAATCTGTCAAATCCATACAAATTAATGACGCGCCGCGCCTCGAACCGCCTCGTCGCGATGCGGTCTGAATTGACCCTTACTCGTCGTAATAATTAAAAAAGTTGCATGCTAAATTTATTTATTTAATACTAGATGACGTCCGCAACTCTTTTGCGCCAAAATTAGTTTAACGTGCGGGAACCGTACACTTTTCCGGGATAAAAAGTATCCTATGTCCTTTCTCGGGACTCAAAGTATCTCCATACTTTTCAACATAATCGGTTCAGTGGTTTGGGCGTGAAGAAGCAACAGACAGACTAACAGACGGACAGACGACACACTTTCGCATTTAAAATATTAAGTATGGGAGTATAGATTTTCATTTTTTTATAATGTTTTATACCACCAGAATGCGTTCTACATTCTTAAAAAAATATATTTCACGATTTCTTGTTCCAGTCATTTTCGGATGTCGACTTAAGCAAGGCATACCTGTGCATTGTTCCTGGCGTCGAAGGTTATTACGAGCGTTTCACGAAATTGTGCGAGAGATTGAAACTCCCCGCAATAGTGCTGCAGCCGGGCATCGATCATCCTAATGAAACTATTCAAGAACAAGCTCAAAGATACATCAACGTCATGAAAAAGAAGGTCACGCTGATCAATAATTTATATTTGCTTGGCTACGAAAGTGGTATCTTCATAGCTCTGGAAATGGCAGCCATTCTGGAAAAAAATGGTTGGTATTTAAATTAATAGTATCTTTTTTTGTTAAGATAAACGATAAATTCTTTTTGTCTATTCCAATAACCATATCAGGCAGGAAAACCTTGACGTATGGTCACTAAATTTTATAATTTAGGGACAATTCAGACCGCAACGTGACGAGGCAAGACGAGGCGCGGCGTGGCATAAATTTGTATGGAATATGGATTTGACAGAGAGCGAGACGTTTTGCAAATCTGTCAATTCAGTACAAATTTGGAATCGCATCTACGCGTCGCGTTGCGGTCTAAATCAATCCTTATTTTTTTTGGAGGGGAAATCCATTACGCATCCCCCGCCCCCTCGGGGGAAAGGGCAGGGGTATGTCGGACTCCCTCCGCAGAGGTGTACCGACTAACCCCCCCCCCCATGCCCTCGTCAACGCTACACGCGGAGGAGCGCAGGATCGGAAATCGCACCGCGTCCTTCGCAGCGCTTGTCGCTTCCGGCACCACATAAATGCATGCACCGGCCTATGCCGCCGCCTGCCTTCGGCGAGAGGCTCTTCGGACACCGAGGGAGCCTATCATCTCGGGGCCTATATTGTGGGTGGTGATCCCCCGATTAATCACCCACAGGCCTAGGCTTCCACCTCCATGGCTGGGGCGTTTTGCCTCGCTCCTGCCTCATCAGCTCCAGGCCGCTAACGCGGCCGAGCCTTGGAGGGCCTTGCGCTTCTTCCTCGTGCTGGGCGGCTTGCTGGCTACTGTGATGCAGCCGCTAGTCCCCAGCACGTGGTCGCTCTGTTTGCCGAGCTCGGTGCAGGAAAAGCAACTAGACTCCTCCGCGCAGTCGGCGGCCTTGTGCCCCGGCTTACCGCAGCGGAAACAATTCCCGCTACGGTCCACCGGGGACTGGCAGTTCGGCGCCAAGTGGCCGGTGTCTAGACATGGGTAGCACCGCTTTGGCCTCGCGGCCAGCAGCACCACCTTCGTCATGACTCAGCCTACCTGCAGCCGCCCAGAAGTTAATGACTTCTTGGCGGCAGCCGTGGGGACGTGCAGCCACACGCTCCGCGCGCCCCTAGGGCCCACCGTTATTCTACCCGACCTGATGTCGGTGGCCGGGCAGCCGCCTTCTTTTGCCGTCGCCTTGGTGACATCGGCGGCGGTCGCTGCGTCATCGAAGCCCGAGACGAGCACATCCACCCTTTGGACAGGGCGAGCGACCTTCACCGCGTCCCTGTCGAGAACCTCCCTCAGTCTATTCGCGAGGGCGTCCGCCCTCTGCTGGGCGTCCTCCCCGGATATTTCAAGTATCCGGGCGCCCGTCCTCGCTTGCCGGAATCGAACCTTGTTTCTCCTCTGGTAGATCCCTACCTCCTCAAGGTCGATCCGGCTCGTCGCTTCCTGAAGTATGGAAGCGTACGTCACGCTCTGGTCCACCCCCTTCTCCAGCGTAAGCGAGATGGCGGCAGACTTGCGCGGACGCAGATTCCTTTTCTTTTTTCTCTTAGGGCTGCCTTTTTGGCGGCTCCCTTTCCCTACTTTTTCCTTCCCCGCGTCTCCACTGTGGACCACGAGGGGTCAGACGCAGACGGGGCGGGTGTTCTTGCCCTCGTCTGTTCATAGATAAGAAGTAGACCACGAGAAGGATCATAGGCTATTTTTTTGTGAACTAATTTGTCTGTGAAATATCTCATTTACGCGAACGAGGCCGCCGAACGTCTAGTTCTTACTAAAATAAATTTACCCTTGTGTTATTCTGATGTATATAAGCTATATTATTGTAAAGTTTCATTAAAATCCGTTTAGTAATTTTTGCGTGAAAGAGTAACAAACATCCATACATCCATACAAACAAACTTTCGCCTTTATAATATATTAGTAGGATTAGTAAGATTAGTAGGATTCAAAATTTTCATACGTAGAAGATATAATATAAATTATTTAAATTCAGAATGTTTATAGTAATTGCCTTAGTTATCAATTTAGGACACAAAAATACATACGGACGGTCAGACAAAAATTATATTTTATTATCAACGCACCTAATCAGAGATACATATTTTTATTAATATTTCTGTATATTCTTATTTTTCTAGGTCTGACTGGGACTGTGTTTTGTATCGGTGGAACGCCGACGGAAATAATCAGAGATTTTCAAAATAACCTAAAATGTTATAATACCAAGGAGCAGTTACAAATGGCCGTCCTGAAGAATGCATACTCGCTGATAACTAAAGCAGACCCGAGTGTTTTAGACCAAGTCTGCAAGAATATGGAATGGACCAACAAAGTCGACCTATGCATGGACATGCTGCTAGGCCAATTTCCACATTCAATCCAATACACCAGGAAATTGATCGATTATATATATACAAAGCTGTCATCATCACTGGAAAATAACTACAAACCTAAAAAGATATTATCTCAAATTATATCTCTTCGTCCGTCATATAAATATTCTTCCAATATGGATATGTCCATGCAAAATTATTCTGAAAAAGAAGTTATAACTTACCAACTGGAATCACCACTGTCTTGTGCTCCTCAAGACATGATGTGTGCTTCGATAATTAATTCTCACTTAGATTCTGAAACTTTGGAAAGTTTTGACAAAAGAATTATTTGCCAGTCTTATGCAGTGGTAACCGAAAATGACACTTTGTAAAGTATATATTTTCTAAACGCTTTTTGGTCTTGTTACAATTATATATTTTTCGGCTTGTCTTTGGTGTATGTGAATAAATAACTTGCTTCATATTTTTGTGCAGTTTTTTTTCTTTGAAATATTTACTTTTACACGATCTAGACACGCGGTAGCGTGTCAAGCCAAGTTCCAGCATAACAGAATGGCGAGCAGCACCGTGTGTAATATTACACGAACCATTTGCAGCTACTTTTGACCCCCTCATAATTCAGAAACTATATCAGATAAACGTTTCAAATTTGGCTCATATAATGAGACTTGCGAGATAAATATATGCTCTAAATTTCATGAGCACAGCTCAAACGGTTATTAAGATATTAACGCCCGAAAATCGACATGACTGACTGACTGACTGACCTATAATAGATCAAAATTCTAACCCACTTCCAGATGACCTAGAAGGCTGAAATTCGGAATCCAGCTCGATAATTGTGTGTAAGCGTAGGGAAAAATCAGAAAACAAAAAAATCGGTCAAGTGCGAGTTGGACAGAGCGAAACTAGGCAAAAATTGTGTTTTTTGTATGGAGACCCCCCTTAAATATTTATTTTATTTTACTTTTATTATATATTATGAACGGAAAAATATAATTAAAAGATTTTGTAAATATTTCAAGTACCTACCGGCTGCCATTATTGATTTTGAGCAAAAAAGGCCAAAAAATCACGTTCGTTGTATGGGAGCTCAGCGTAAATTATATTTTATTTGTGAAGTGAAAAACTTTAGGAAAGGAATAGAAGGTGACTTTATGAAGTGTGTCTGTCTGTCTGTTACCTTTTCACGCCCAAACTGCTTGTACCGATTGTTCTTAAATTTGGTATGGAGGTATAGTTTGAGTCCTGGGAATAGACATAGAATTATTTTAATACGTCTGTCCGTCTGTCTGACCGTCCGTCCGTCCATCCGTCCATCTGTCTGTCTCTCTGTTACATAGCTATAATAATAGCTACACTTCCGCTCAATAAGTTGTACCTTGGTTGTACCCTATAGTTATTGGTTGGAAATACACTTGTGTTAAATATTCTAATGCCTCCTGATGGTAGCTGCTTTCTCCATTCTCTTGGATTTTCTTTGTTTTATCCCTCTGATACTCAATAAAGCTTGGGGGCTGTTTCTCCACTTCCTGATAAGTTTCAGATAGGTTATCCACAACTTATCAGACAGAATAAGGATCTGCCAGATAACTTGCGGATAGCATATCCGACACTTATCGGGAAGTGGTGAATTAGGGGGCGTCCACAAATTACGTGAGGTGTTTAGGGGGGGAAGGGGTCGAGTCAAATCTCATCTAATCTCACGTTGGGGAGAGGGGGGGTCTCGGCAAATCTCACGTAATTTTTTTCTCAACAAAATAATGCTATTTTCGTCCATTTCTTCCAGATTGTTATATGCTTTTAAGTTTTTTTCGTAAGCGAAATTGTTTACAAATTCGTTCGAAAGAAAAACTACTGACTGCCAATCACCAATATATTTAATTTATCCACCCGTACAAGTTTTTACGCAACATTTCGTAACGTACACTTTAATGCTATTTAAATAATACTTATTATTAAACTAGACTATAATATTATTATATGCCCTTTTTCTTATACTAATGTTAAGAACTTAGTCGTCCTAACATGGGATTTGCAAAATAAAAACTTTTTGTGACTTATTATGTTGTATTGGAAAAGATTACAATGGATAATAATTTAACTTGCTTGTGCGCATCGAAAAGTTACAAGAGTCTAGGATAGAGTGACAACTGACGGGTGACAGCTGTCAAAGGGGACGGGAAAGGTTTATGAACAATTGTAATTTGCCGCAGCCACTGCCTATAATCTGTGGTCGTGTACCTCGGATCCTACGATTGACAATTATAAACGCTGGAACATGGCCCCGGCCTTGAAAGTTGTGACTTTCAATTATTATCCTGATCAGTCTGCGCATCCTGGCGCTTGGGTAGCTCCTCAAGTTCCCAAAATTGTCGTAGTAGCACATCCATCGTTTGTGTATAATTACACTGGATATGACCAGCATTATCATTTAGTGATTTATGATATATTGCACCGGATATTATCCAGCCGAATAATGTATTGTGCAAATAAGGTCCATTAGGTAGCCTTATTTTTCCATGAGTGAGTAGATCCCAGAACATCTCTGCGCCAAGCAAAATATCTATATCTTGTGACTCCAGAAAGTTGGGATCCGCCAGCTCAATATTCTCTGGAATACAGAAATTTTTATGTGTGAGATTTCGATGTAATTTGAGGTCAAACAAAACACTTTATCTTTGTAGTGTAATTATTAATGCGAGATTTAATTATTAATTCACAGAGTCGGCTAGCTTGGGTAATTGAATTACCTACTCCTCTCATTTCATGAGTGGACTGTATTAATTGCGCGCCTAGTAAGTCACAAAAAGGTTTTATTAAAACAACGCTGACTGCTACTATCGAGTAATGCACGAGCAAAATGATATTTATTATTCTTATCGGCTACCTCAATAAGCGCTGTCGATAATAAAACAGGTTCTAATAATGAATGAGGCTTATTATTTTCAATAGATAAAGTTTGCGCATGTGCATGACTTACGGATGAGTGTTCTGCAGTTTGCACGGCACGGAGGGAGTGACCAGCTCCGCAGAAGTTGAAGCTTCAGTTTCAGCTATGTGATACCGAGTTTACCGAACTGGAATGGGAATGAAGTAATGTATTATGTTTTTGATCACAGCGTTTGCAGGTTCCAAATCTACATTGGTTTACTGTATGGCCTGAACGCAAACAATTGGAACACAACTTATTATCGCGTATAACCTTTAATTTAGTGTTATAGTTAGCTTCTATAAATTTAGTGCAAGAATAGAGTGGATGACTTAATTTGCACATTAAACACTGCTTATAATTATTATTAATCTTGGTGTTTTGCCGATCATGCACTTTATTAGAAGAAACGTTGCAATGCGATCTGTTATGAAAGTTACCAAAATTTGGTTTTTTATTATCATTTGATGTATTATTCTTAGTGACTGACGCGGACGTTTGCAATGTTTCTAACATATCAGCTCGACCCCTTAAGAAATCTAATAAACAATTAAGAGTTAATTTTAAATCAGTATTATTTGCAAACAAATTACCTTTGTGCTGTTCCCATTCACGCTCGGTTATTTTATCAAGTTTTGAAACAAGAATGAACACTATGATGGTGTCCCAGAACTCAGTGGGCTCACCAAATATTTTCAAAGCTCGTAAGTTTTTTAATGCATCAATTGTGAAGTTCTCGCGTTTTACTGCTGCAAAGTTAACCGCGCTTCAAGGAAGAGTGAAGTGTTCCTGGTGTAAGTAGTTCAGAACGTTTTTTGGCACCGCTCAAAAGCCCACGCATGTTCTTTAATCCGCTAAGCAGAAATCCGAAAATCCCAGGTAAGCGGCGCTCGGCGATATGCCTAGACTCTCCTAGCGACGCGGGATCAGCTCTAAATGGAAGCGCGACCGAGTACCTACCATTACTATCTCGCGACGTAGTTTGTTCAAAAATATTTTCACATTCTTGTTCAGCGGGAGTTAAATAATTATCATTAGGTAATTCTCCCGTATCAAAAAAAACGGGAAATACAATTTTCAAACGTACAATTAAAATTACAAAAGTGTTCGGTCGAATTAACCGACCTCTTTGTGTTTAAAAAGTTATTACTTTTATACCGGCGCCACACATAGCACAAATGTTTGAACACAGACTTTGTCACACATTTGAACACTTGTATGTTGAACCTGCCAGACATGTTTCACAGAGTTTCACATACATTTTCACTTCACAGTTGTTGCAAGGACGTCAAACAAGACGGACGACTGATTTGACGTGACAACTGACCACAGACAAGAATTTTTTTTTCTTATTATGGCACTTCGGCTTTAGCCATGGCCAGTGTCGAGCATAATATAATATGGCAGGAAAACAATATTTTTTATTTCAATTTTCAGCATCGTTTTCCATATTATCAGGTCTAAAGTCTAGTCAAAGTCTAAGTAAATGTCATTACAGTCAGAAAGTCAAGTCAGTCGATTCAGTAAAGTGGTAGACGCTTTACTGAAACTTTTGATGGAGTTTTGGAGGGAACACAAAATAGCACGTTTCTGGGTAGTTATTCCATTACACTAAATTTAGAAGTTCTAAATAGGATTCTAAAAAGAAGACAAATTAGAAGCTACTTATTCCACTTGTCCTAATTTAGTAACTAAATCAGTTGCACAGATTAAAAATCAGTTGTGACGACGCGGCGATTTTGGCCAGACGTTTTCATAATGGCTCCAGTTCTGTCAAACCAACAAAAAATCAAAATAAATAAAAGGCGAAAAAGATGGTTGAAAGAATTTTTGCTCCACGAAAAATTATGAATAATGAACTTTCTGAACTACTTGGAACCAGCAGACTTTAGAAATTAATTATGAATGGATTCCAGATCGTATAACATAAAATATATTGACTTTAATACAATAAAAGGTTGAAACCATCTGGCAACACTGATTTAGTCAGTTAGAAGTTAGAACTTAGAAGCCACATTTTTGCCGATTTAGTACACTAATTAGGATCCTAGCTTTCTAAATGTTATTCCACTTCACTAAATTTAGTGACTAAATCATTTAGATTTCTAAATTTAGTGTAATGGAATAAATACTTAATGCATCACTTTCCCACACGTCTTGTGCACGATAACGAATATCTTAATGGATAATATTCTACTGCCACGGCCGCATATTATGCGTAGTGCTTCGCGCTAAAACCGATTCTGTTGGACGATCTTCTTGTATCGTCCAATAGTAGGTATCGTCTCATAGCACGAAGCTTCAGACGATAGACGCAGGTGCGGCCGGGCCCTTAGCCCTACCAATATTACACATTAAAACCCAATTAACACAATTTTAGGAAAATAATTATACAAAAACACACCATCACTCTTTCACATTCCCGGCAAAATACTTCGATCAACCACAGACTACATGACATGTAGTCTGTGGTTGTATATATTGTATTATCTATGGACTACACAGAAGTGTCAAGTGAACTTTGCGCATATGTGTAGCAGGTAAGCAAACATTTGAACATAGATCTTTGAGCTCTTTGATGTGCGCCAAAAAACCGACATCGAAGGGCAAAGTGCAAATGTTTGTACAAAGCTGTGAACAAAGTCTCAAAGTCCCGTGCTACACATGTGTACAAACAAGTGTTCAAATATGTGTTCAAATGTTTGTGCTATGTGTGGCGCCGGCCTTACCGATGACAAGTTAGATTGTCAAGTAGATCATTGCTAAAATCATAGACTTATAATATACTGACGTAAAGACCACCTGACAACCCGAAAATGCGTGACGATTTTCGATCTGTCAATGTGTGCGTGTGCTAGTGATGTATCTTTTACTATCGATAGTATAGTCCGTTCGAGTTATTTTACCTGAGTTTCTTTAAGAAATAAATAATATGCAACTTTGGCAGATTTTGTATTTCAAATTAGGTATTTATTTTATTTGACAGAAAAAAGGTGACGATTGAAAAGTATAGATACACATTTTCGTTTGGGGTGATTTTTCAATCGTCGGATATGTTATGATATGAGGTTCTTATAAGGGTAAATAATATACACATTATAAAGTTACTTATTTATTACTCAGGTAAAAGCTATCTGAAAAATGAGCCCTTACATTATTAGAAATGCAAATATAATGTTGAAAGTAAACAACACACATAGTATATTATTTATTCTTAAATTAAATACATATCATAATACTCTCACACACCCATTACATTTTTAGATTTGTTTTATGTTATAGTTAAATACCGATAAGTATATCGATAAATTTGATTCAAGCACTAGCGTATATGTAATACCGGCGCCACACATAGCACAAATGTTTGAACACAGACTTTGTCACACATTTGAACACTTGTATGTTGAACCTGCCAGACATGTTTCACAGAGTTTCACATACATTTTCACTTCACAGTTGTTGCAAGAACGTCAAACAAGACGGACGACTGATTTGACGTGACAACTGACCACAGACAAGAATTTTTTTTTTCTTATTATGGCACTTCGGCTTTAGCCATGGCCAGTGTCGAGCATAATATATGGCAGGAAAACAATATTTTTTATTACAATAATTTTCAGCATCGTTTTCCATATTATTATCAGGTCTAAAGTCTAGTCAAAGTCTAAGTAAATGTCATTACAGTCAGAAAGTCAAGTCAGTCGATTCAGTAAAGTGGTAGACGCTTTACTGAAACTTTTGATGGAGTTTTGGAGGGAACACAAAATAGCACGTTTCTGTTTATAATATATGTTTCTGTTTATAATATTTAATAGTTTCGGAGAAAAGTGGCTGTGACATACGGACGGACGGACAGACAGACGGACAGACAGACAGACATGACGAATCTATAAGGGTTCCTTTTTTGCCATTTTGGCTACGGAACCCTAAAAAGTTTGACTGTATCAAAGAATCAAGTCAGTCGATTCAGTAAAGTGGTAGACGCTTTACTGTTTTGATGGAGTTTTAGAGAGAACACAAAATAGCACGTTTCTGGATATTGCATCACTTTCCTACACTTGTGCACGATAAGGAATATTGGTTAATACTCTACTGCCGCGGCCGCATATAAGCGTAGTGCTTCGCGCTAAAACCGATTCTATTGGACGATCTGCGTATATCGTCCAATAGTATCATCTCATAGCACGAAGCTTCGGACGCAGGTGCGGCCGGGCCGTACTAATATTACACAATAAAACCCAACTAACACAATTTTAGGAAAATAATTATACAAAAACACAACATCACTCTTTTACATTCCCGGCAAAACTCCAAATAATACTTATTACTTCGATCAACCACAGACTACATGTATATATTGTATTATCTATGGACTACACAGAAGTGTCAAGTGAACTTTGCGCATATGTGTAGCAGGTAAGCAAACATTTGAACATAGATCTTTGAGCTCTTTGATGTGCGCCAAAAAACCGACATCGAAGGGCAAAGTGCAAATGTTTGTACAAAGCTGTGAACAAAGTTTCAAAGTCCCGTGCTACACATGTGTACAAACAAGTGTTCAAATATGTGTTCAAATGTTTGTGCTATGTGTGGCGCCGGCCTAAAAAAATTTTATGAAAAATTTTTCTTCAAAAATTGTGTAATTTAGGAACAATAGCACCTTTAGTTACGCAAAATATGAAAGTAAAAGGGAGGATTGATATTATTTTATTTGAAATACAGAACTAAAGACAGAATATAGCAGAAATAAACACGTCGTAGCAATTGGGACATGAAGATTAATTACCTGTGAAATGTATATTTTTCAGGATTATTCCTATGATTTACACTGCAATCACTCACAAAACAAGTTATCATTGCTATATATAATAGTATTTGTTAAAAATAACAAACGATTTAAACAATAAATTTCAAATACTGAAAGGGCACAAAAACGCGTGTCGACTTGTGACGACCTGTCAAATAAAAGTGGTTACAGTTCACATTAAACTGCCTCTCTCTTTTCATCTTGTTATAATTCCATAAAGGATTTTCTTCTCTCTCGCACTCTTTGTTCGTCTATGCATTATAGGTTTAAAATATGGCTTGTAACAGCACCTAGTGAAAGTTAATAAATTATACTTTATAAAGCTTTACAGCCTTTTGAGATTTAGATAGACCTTTTAGGAGTCAGAACATGTCCATCGAGCAATCAACCAAATAATATTTATAGTTTTGTGGTCGCCATCGATATATAAGAGTCATTGTAGAAAAATTCATATTATATCAAAGACGTCATAAAAGTGTCATAAAGAAAAATCGTTAAGGTTTTAATTAAAGAAAAAAGTATCTATACAGCTAATCAAGAGAGATGTCTTTGAAAAGAGTGACAATCACAGATTTACGGTCGTATGAATAAAAACTTAGCGAAGGTTTACAACAGCTTTATAAGCCTGTTGTAAAATTTAATATGAATAAACGTTCTCTAACAGTGCTCTAACACCTTTTTAAGGTGACAGCTGTCAAAAATTAGCGCATGTTTAATAAGCCTGATATAAACCTATTTTAAGCATAATCGTTATGAATAAACGTTTGCTAACAGTTGTTTAGGCTCGAAACGTCAAATAGGAGTTCGCTAACTTTAGTGAAGCCTCGGACCTACTTTAAGACCATTTTAAGAGATTGAAATGGACGAAATATCGAGTATTATCGCGATTTCTGACATTATTGCAATTTTTGAAGGAATTTCTAGCCGCCCTCGTCGACAAAAAGTATACATATAATAAGATAATAATAAATCCATTTGACGACTTAAAAATATTTTTATTAGTACCTGCATGTTAGGGGCAGAGGGCGCTGCGCGTTGATAGTATTCCTGTTTGTCAATAGATGGTGTTTTTTAAATATTTTTTTTGAGTAGATTTTTTTAACTCATGAAATAACTCTATTCCTTTCGGGTGTCCTTTGACACCTCTCAAGTTTTTTTTACTACAAAATACTCATTGAATTTCATTGAATTTGACACAATATTGATGATTGAACACAATAAATTGGCACACTACCAACATTACCAAAAAAAGAATACTATAAAACGTCATCTAACAGTATTCAAGCTAGCGAAGGCTTAGCAAGCGTTTATTCATATGGAGTGTTTTATGACGGTTTTTAACTTTAGCGAACATTTTAGTTTGAAAACTGTTAAAACCTTCACTAAGATTTTTTTATTCATACCACCGTTAGTATAGTGACAATAGTGTCAACTTAAAAGAAATAAGAATTTGACATAGAATAATTTGTAAATATTGACATAATAATTAAAAACAGAAAAAATGGAACGGATTATAAATAGTCAGAATTCAGATAGAACTTTCTGGTTAGGGAGGCGAGGTAGCTAAATGGCGTAATTCAACGGCGCCGTCGAGACCTATCAAAATCGAAAGATAAAATAATTTCGAAAAGAAAAGCTCGTATGGTAAAAACCATTTTAGCTGTGGGTTTTTACGTGTACGGTTTTTCAAAAATGTAAAAATAAAACAGTTACTTGGGCATTCGCGAGCGCGTCAGATATTCATACTGCGTATGCCCCAAGTGCCTCTGATAACATCGGTGATCGGTATACTAATCTGCCGGTTTGCGTGGTGGGGGTAGGCATATAAAGTAGTCAAAAATGCAAAAAAAAATATTAAAATCTGAGCGCGTCAGATTTTCGGAAAGGGTGTTAAGTAGGCCCCAAGGAAGCTCCCTTTAAAAAAACTGACAATTTCGGCGTGACGATAAGTTACGATGAATTTTTGAAAATGCAAAAAAAAAGTTTTTTTGAAATACTCGAGCACGTCAGATTTTCATAGGGGAGGTTTATCTCGGTATCCTGAAAGCATATAATTTCATAATCTGACAAAAATGTCGGTGGGTTCTCTTAATCTGACCGGAAAGGTTTTTTGGTTTCTTTTTTTTTCCTCTCTTTCTCCTTGATAAAACGGGGAATTTAAGAATGACAATAAAGCGATAGATACAACCAACGTAGATGAAATGTAGTATGAATTGTATTATACAATTCAATTGAATTGAATTGTATTGTATTATTTTAATACTTTTATACTATACATATATTCAAGATTTTTATTATATGATAAAAATATTTAATACACATCCCAGACCCAGGAACATTGAAAACTTTTTGTTCCGTCGGCGGGATTCGAACCCGCGACCTCCGGCTTAAGCAACCAACGTGCTATCCACTGAGCCACAGAGGTCGTCGTATTTAAACTTTTTTTTGTAAAAATATGTATCGTTCGCGATTCGCGACTTGTATGCCGCAACGCGTTTTTCGGAAGACGAAATGGCTCCTCCACACTTCCGGTCATGAGGAAACCGGCAGATTTTGTATTTTTAGTAAGTTTTAGATTATATTCTTCAAAATAAAAAATAAAAAAATCGCGCTCGAGAATGCCGGATTAACGTTTTTTTTTTACAAGTTTGCGACCCACTTTGCGACCCTATCTATATCTCGGCGTCGTCAAGGACTTATCGTCAGATTAGTTAAATTTAGTCTTAAAACACTAAAATCAACCCCCAATATCTTAATCTGACGCGCTCGAATATTTCAGACTATCGATTTTTTTTTACTAATCTGATCGTCTATCCTAGGCGCGCGTCACTACATATAGAGCTAAATACTTTACAAGGTTGTTCTATTAGGTCCAAGGTATCTCTCATATCTTAAACTGCCACGCTCGAGTATTACCGAAAATTCCCCTATTCGCCTCCCTAACTATTCGGAGCGAATGTCCAATATGTTTGTTAAGTTTATGTCCATGTCTAAGAAAGAGCAAAGTCCAAATTATGTTAATATAAAATTACGGTTGCTTCAACAAATATGGAACAGAGTGGAGGAGAATCATCATTTATTATACTGTATAATACATACGACAGAGAGGAGCTAAGAACAACTGCGTATGTAAGCGATGATATTTACTACAATTGCGAAGAAGTATATACAAAGACAAACATCGCAATGCTAGAAGCTCTACAGCAGTTTGAACAAAAAAGAGCAAGCACAGACGAAAATTTTCCTGCATCTGTAAATAAATTCACTCCAATAGACGTCTAAATTCCTGCGATAAAGATTCCGACTTTTAGTGGCTCATAGACAGAATGGTACTCATTTCATGATCAGTTCATATCATTAATTCACAATAATGAAGCACTACAAGACGTCCAAAAGCTTCATTATTTGAAAATGCACGTAGTCGGGGAGGCGGCAGCCTTACTTCGCCATATACCAGTCACCGCAAATAATAATTATAACCAAGCCTGGGAAAAATTGAAGGGACGGTATAGTAATAGAAGGATCATAGCAAATGCCTACTTGCAAAGATTAATGACTATTAGAAACTGCAATTATGAATCTGCTAGTGAAATAAAGTATATATTGGATACCACGACCGACTGCTTGAGCGGACTTAATAGCGTCGGTGTGGATATGTTACGGCTAATAGCCGAAGTGCGGCTACACCTAGTTTTACCCGGCTACAACTAGGTGCAGCCTGCCACATGCGGTTAAACTTAGGTATATCCTACTTATCTTCGGTTACAACTAGGTTTAGCCTTCATTATAGCGGCTAGAACTAGGTACAGCCGCACACTAGTGGTTAAACTTAGGTGCATCCTATTTATCATCGGCTAGAACTAGGTTTTCAGTTCAGTTGTTTTAAGATTCTAATTTTGCGTTTCCCGCTGATTCGATTACATGGAATAAATAAAAGACAACATTTATTATTTGACAGGCAAATATCTTTTAACAAAAAAAGGCGTTGTTAAAAGATATTTGCCTGTCAAATATTCTAAAATGTTTTCTTTATAAACTAACAGAACTCTTAACTAGACATCTTTGGCGCAAAGATAAAAAAATAAACATAAAAAACCGGCCAAGTGCGAGTTGGACTCGCCCATGAAGGGTTGCGCAGCAGCAATAAGGTTTATTTTTATGAAATTAAAAGATTTTTTTATTTATTTTTATATTTCAGTCGATTTAATGAAATTTAGATTAAGGTTTACCATTTATGACGTATAAAAAAAACTACAGCCAGTAGTTTTTTTATACGTCATAAATGGAAGATCTCGTTCAAACCAATTTTCGTTGGTAGTTGTTATAGTAATCTACATCATATATTTTTTTTAGAATTATCATGATACTTTAGAAATTAGAGCCCCCCCCCCCCTTCTAATTTTACCACTTTGGAAGAGTCTCACTCGCAAACTATTCAGGTTAGAAAAAAATGATATGAGAAACCTCAATATGATTTTTGGAGACTTATCCATAGATTTAACATAATTTGGACTTTGCTCTTTCTTAGACATGGACATAAACTTAACAAACATATTGGACATTCGCTCCGAATAGTTAGGGAGGCAAATAGGGGAATTTTCGGTAATACTCGAGCGTGGCAGTTTAAGATATGAGAGATACCTTGGACCTAATAGAACAACCTTGTAAAGTATTTAGCTCTATATGTAGTGACGCGCGCCTAGGATAGACGATCAGATTAGTAAAAAAAAATCGATAGTCTGAAATATTCGAGCGCGTCAGATATTGGGGGTTGATTTTAGTGTTTTAAGACTAAATTTAACTAATCTGACGATAAGTCCTTGACGACGCCGAGATATAGATAGGGTCGCAAAGTGGGTCGCAAACTTGTAAAAAAAAACGTTAATCCGGCATTCTCGAGCGCGATTTTTTTATTTTTTATTTTGAAGAATATAATCTAAAACTTACTAAAAATACAAAATCTGCCGGTTTCCTCATGACCGGAAGTGTGGAGGAGCCATTTCGTCTTCCGAAAAACGCGTTGCGGCATACAAGTCGCGAATCGCGAACGATACATATTTTTACAAAAAAAAGTTTAAATACGACGACCTCTGTGGCTCAGTGGATAGCACGTTGGTTGCTTAAGCCGGAGGTCGCTTAAAAACTTAAAAACGCTTAAATACGTATCCAGTCATTTTTAATCAGTAGCCCAAAAATAAAGTTTCATGTTTGTAACTCAAGAAATGACGGACTTTCATTCAAACTTTCAACCCCGATTTCACCCCCTTGGGGGTAAAATTTCCAAAAACGCTTAAATACATATTTATTTATTTTTATTCAGTAGCTCAAAAGTAAAGTTTCATGTTTCTAACTTAAGAAATGACGGACTTTCATACAAACTTTCAACCCCATTTTCACCCACTTCGGGGTAAAATTTCCAAAATTCCTTCCTTAGTGGGTGTCTACTTTACAAAACAACCCTACTCACCAAATTTCGTGGCTGTAACTTTAACAGTTTTTGCTCGGCGATGATGAATCAGTCAGTCAGTCAGGACTTGCAATTTTATATATATAGATTGGTTTGTACTTTGAACTTGCCGTAAATCTGTCAAAGTAAACTTTAACGGTCGTATGAATAAAAACTTAGCGAATGTTTACAACAGCTTTATAAGCCTGTTGTAAAATTTAATATGAATAAACGTTCTCTAACAGTGCTCTAACACCTTTTTAAGGTGACAGCTGTCAAAAATCAGCGCATGTTTAATAAGCCTGATATAAACCTATTTTAAGCATAATCGTTATGAATAAACGTTTGCTAACAGTTGTTTAGGCTCGAAACGTCAAATAGGAGTTCGCTAACTTTAGTGAAGCCTCGGACCTACTTTAAGACCATTTTAAGAGATTGAAATGGACGAAATATCGAGTATTATCGCGATTTCTGACATTATTGCAATTTTTGAAGGAATTTCTAGCCGCCCTCGTCGACAAAAAGTATACATATAATAAGATAATAATAAATCCATTTGACGACTTAAAAATATTTTTATTAGTACCTGCATGTTAGGGGCAGAGGGCGCTGCGCGTTGATAGTTTTCCTGTTTTTTTTTTTTTTTTTTTTTTTTTTTTTTTTTTAATAATTCCTCCCCCTAACATTATCAGGGCTGTTTTTTATCTTTTAATTACAATTTTCGCTTTTATCTTTTCCTATTCTTTTTGTATAATTTTTCTTTTACTTACTACTTTCTTACATGGCTAATACATCACATTGTCTTTTATTTCTTATAATATAAACACTCTGTCCTTACAATATTCTTTTGTTTTCTTAATTTCATGAATAAAATATACAGCTAATAAAAACCAATTAAAATTTAAATAATAATACAATAAAAATTCAATAACATTAAGTCCAATAAACTTCAGAAAATAATAAAAACGACAGCACAAACATTATGACTACACTAATATCACAGCTAATTATCGCACAATTTACTACTATGTCTCTTATTAACTACCCCCACGATCGTCCTGCAGAAAGCTAGGAATATTTCCCGCTTTTTGCCCCCCAGGATGGATGGCAGATTCTCACCCGTTATCGGTGTGCCCAATTTTTGCTCAATATCAAATCTATTGCTCGCAAAAATTGGGCAGTCGAGTAACAGGTGAGGAACTGTCTCCTCAACTCCTGGCTGACACAGTAGGTCTACCACGAAGATGAAATTTCGATATTTCGGTCGAAATATCGGGGTGTTTCTCACCATGAAGTACTTTCGTTCGGAGCTTCGGGCCGATCGAACTTCAAGTGACGTTTTTTGCATCAAACCTTACCATGAACGCTTTTTAGACGTCCGAAGATTTGAATTTGACAGCAAATTTCTCGGGAGTTTACTGTCAAAATCTACGGTAGCAAGAGAGATACCTTTTGATTATCGGAATCATTAAAAAAGTGTTAAAACCAGTGATTAAGGTAGGATATTATATTATCATGTGATTTTACTTATATCAAACTATATTTATGATACCATAATATAGTATTACAGTGTAGAATGATGAAATTGTAATTACATATTACAGGTATGGAATACCATTTGGAACGCAGAAGATCCCAATACTCAATAAGTAGTCAATAATTTCTAACACCGAAAGTGCGTAGCCAAGAACAAACTCAGCCAGGAGTTATTTCGCGCACTCTGTGAGAAGATCGTGACTCTTTATCGCCCCAAAATGAATACAAGTTAAGAGAGGAAGCCAGCAGCAAATTGCTATGCAGACCGGCAGTCTTCCACTAAAGCAATGCAACTTAGTCAAAACTCAAAAGGCACAGGCAAGAATAATTCTGCAAAATGCAGAGTAATTAACCTAGTCTAAGGTACAGGTAAAAAGCATTAATATTATTATCCTACAACTTGTGACTTTACTTTTATCATAATATTATTCAAGTATCATTATTTAGCATAGCATTAGTAATACTTTTGAAATATTTTTTTATTTCAGGTAAAATACCAGTACTTATACTTCATATTATGCCATCAGCCATGCTTAACCCGTCGATATTGGAAAAACGAGACACAGTAGCTTTTCTTTTGTTATCGCGGTTGCATGCGACCGCTTGGGGCTTGATGAGTGTCTATAAAACCTTATAATGCTACTCCTACAAATATAAAATTTCTACCTTATAATAAGTTCAAAAAGAAAATGATTAAGTGGCTGAAGCTAATTAATATAATATTATTCGCTAATATTATTAACAGAATTCCTCAAGGTATAATATTATATTTTGTAATTAATATTACTGATTTTTGAATTTACATTTTGAATTGTAATTATTAGCTAGCAATTATGGCATGAATAGTAATTGAATTGTTCAATTTAAGCTATGTACCTACTGTTTAAGTATATAGGTATGTAATGGACTAATGGTTAACTGAATTGTAGACCAATAATGAAATAAGAATGTATATCTATCAAGACTATATTATTGTTAGCAGTGTTAACTTAGCGTCAATGAATTTGTATGCTTTTATGTTAATTAAAAGTGTTGATCATAAGAAATATTACAACTATAACACCAAAATGTACCAATATTTAAGAAGCAAATAAAGAATATGAAAGAAACAACTTTATTCATTGAGATCATTACTTTGAAATAATATGTAATTAATGTAAGAAGTAACAAAAACACTTTTCTTCATTGATAACCATAATTGGTTATTCTGGACTGGAAATAACTTAATAAATCAAAGACAACAGAAGTAATATTTAATTACCTATTAGTATTTTATGTATAGCTATGTAATGCCACACTGGATTTTATAACATTCATTTTGTACTGATACATTTTTTAATAAAAGAAAATTGTTATAATTAATAATTATTTTAATATTGCCACAATGTCATAAAATATAAGTGGTATTGCGGGAAGATTGCAGCAACTAATCCTAAAATATCAGATATTATTTCATTCATCAAGTTCTCCTTTATGCCGGCAAGTTGTCTACTACAATGCACTTCTTTTGCTACGTGTCCTCTTCCAGGGATTAATAAACTTCTGAATATACAGAAAATCCTCATTCTCCTTTCCTGTCTTGAATGTGTAGCTGAAAACAAAAACATTTTATTTACAAGCACCTTAACATACACCTTTTGTTGAATTATAAAGTAGATAAAGATAAGCACATTCATTAATGAAATAAATATCTAGATCTTATTTACACATCTTAAATATTATTGTATTATGATAATAATTATATTGACTGATCAGAACACTTTATAATAATTATTATTGTAATTGTTGTTGGTAGTCATTTAGTGCAAAACTTACCCTTTGCCATTGTGGCACAGTTTTAGTAAAACTTCCAAAGAATTACGGGTGCATATTCCTCCCCAAAGTGTAAACCTATATTCCATGCTCGCAGTCGTCAATCATACGGTACTTTCATCTTATGAAATCTTCAACGCTTTGGGACGAGCAGCTCATTGAATAGTTTATAAAAGGATTTAGGAGGCAGGCAACTTGCAAAAGTCCACTTTAACAGCTTACGTATGACTTCTACATGCCGTATTATAAAACAGTTATTCTTTTTCTATGAAATAATCTAGACTTTGCAACTTTTTCGCAACTTTGTTTGTTTACAATATGAAACATCATAGATCATAGCACAAATGTCAAATTCTTTCATGTCAAATTTTTTTTTTTCGTAGTTATAGGCACAGACATAGGTGTATACAGCCTAATTTAACTATGTTTCATCGAATAAATAAAAGATTTAAATGATTTTATTTCTTTAAAACCCTTTACAATCCATTTAGAACGTTATTCTTAATATTTAACGTTTGATAAAAGGCCAAATCTTTTAAAATCTAACAATGATTTCCTATAAGAACGAATGTAAGTCAAGTGCTCTTTTTCCTCACTATCGTTCGTTCCCGAAGATTGTCACGTGACTTCAAAGAAAGATTAACGAGCTCGATGTAACTTCATGGTAGAGTAAAGCTCAAATCTTTGACTTCGAATCTATCGTAACCGAAGATTAGAATGCGACTTTTGATGGTAGACGTCCAGGCACGACGGATCCTCCTTCAACTTGAATCTATGCAAGTAGAAGGCGAATCCGCCGTGTCCAGTCAGGATCTGTGTGGTGTGGTGAGTTATGTCTATCTTTTTAACTATCTTATATGCAGCAGCAGCGCTTGGGAAGAAGAGTTTCGTAACTCCGGCCGTCCCTCCCACTTCGTATCTCCTGTCCCATTCCTCAATCGTATCCTCTCTTAAAATACGCTTGATGAATGAAACAGGACACAGATCGTAGTCGGGTTTCCTCTTCAATCCCAGCGCGGCCTCCTTGGCTAATTCGTCAACTCTCTCATTCCCTCTCAACCCTGCGTGCGCTTTGATCCAGAACAAGGAGACCTCCCGCCTCTGCGATGCAGCTTTTCGGAGGGCCGCCCTTGTTTGCACTGCCAGGGGATGAGGGGAACTAAGAGTGACAGCCTGGAGAGCCGATCTGGAATCGCTGAGGATTCCGACCTTCGCCAGTCCACTCTTGCAGGCTATATTTACTGCTTTTTGGAGCGCTAGAAGTTCGGCTTGGTAGACGGTGCAATACGGCGGCAATGCAAGCTTGACGGCCTTTGTCTCGGCCTCACCGTTCCATACGGAGAGTGCGGCTCCGACTCGACCCTCAATCTTGCTGCCATCCGTATAGATCCTATGGACGTGGCTGTTAACCACGTCTGCATATGAGTCCTCATCTACCAACCCGAACCTCAGCTCTACCTGCTCTGCCGGATGTGGGTCCTCAATCGCAGGAGCCATTCGCTCCACCTCCCTGTCTCTTAGCGCTGGGTGTGGTACTCCCTTCTTGGCCTCATAAAGCCTCGATGCTTCGAGTATTCTGAGATCAAGAGGGAGTATCCCAGCCAACAGCATTGCAGAGTTCAGAGAGACGGTTCGATATGCTCTGCAGATCTTCTGGGCAAAACCCCGTTGAACGGTGTTGAGCCTTTTTTGGACCCCCATCTTTTCCACGGTGGGTGCCCACGCTGCTGATGCATACAAGACAGTCGGTTCCACTACCGCGGTATATATAATTTTAACTATCTGGGGGTTAAGCCCCCATCCTACGCGAGCTGCTCTAGCTAACTGTTTATAACGCGAGATCGCCTTTTTACAGACGTCTCCAACGTGCTCGTTAAATGTAAGGCCGCCGTCTATTTTCAACCCTAGCACTTTAATAGTGTCAAAATATTTTATTTCGATACCCCCCATCGAAAGTCTTGGCGCGTCATATTTGAGTTTCCTTGTGGAAATTAGTGCGCATGTCTTGTGTGGTGCGAAATTTAATTTATTATCTTTTCCCCATTTTCTAATCCTATCTAAAACTTCATTTGCCTTCCTCTCTATCTCTAGTGCCGTTTCCCCTTCAAACACCAAAACAATGTCGTCCGCGAAAGCCTGATTAAAAACATCCATCTCTTCTAGCAAAGTTAGCAAGGGGTCCAACAAGAGGTCCCACAGGATCGGTCCACCGATGGACCCCTGTACGCACCCCTTGTCGGTCCCCCTGCCAACTTCCACTCCAGCATATCTCACATTCACTCTTCTGCCGCTCAAGTAGCTACTGAACACCCGCCTGAGGTTCCCCGGACACCCAACTTCAGCCAACCGAACCTTTATGGCCGGCCACCAAGCACTGTCAAAGGCGCCCTCTATGTCCAGTGATACCACAACAGAAATTTTCTTCTTCTCCCTCAGCTTTCTGATGTGGTTCACCAACCTATAGAGGGCGTCTTCGGTGCTCCTTTGGGGCATGAAGCCATACTGGTTGGGGCTTATTTTGGGTAACAGGTAGAACCTAAGTCGGGCGACCAGCATCTTCTCGAAGATTTTGCCGAGAACAGGAAGGAGACCGATCGGTCGATAGGCTTTTGGTACTCGGTATGATTCCTTGCCCGGCTTTCTCAGCACCACCACTGTCGCCTGCTTCCACTTTTCGGGAAAGTAGCCGACAGTGAGGCACTTATTCAGCAGAGCAAGGAACCATTCCGGGTTACAATCTACAGCGTGCTGGCAGATGTCGGACGTGAGACCATCCGCCCCGGGGGCCTTCTTGGGGTTGAAGGACCTTACGGCTCTCTTCAACTCCTCCATGATGAAAGGAGGATCGTCCGGGCCCGTCGGCGGTTCGGAGTCCAAGGACTCCGCACGCCGGCGCGTCCGTCGATGTTCCTCGCTTTCATCACTTTCCAGGTCCGCGGGGTAGAAGGTCTCCGCCAACAATTCTGCGGAGCTTCGGGCGTCGAGGGTCTCACTTCCCCTTGTTAGGGGCAGATCCTCCTCCCTCCCTCCAACTCTGTTCAGCACTCTGTAGATGCCCTCCCAAACCCCCTCCCTATCCTGTTTTCGGCAAAACTCCTTCCAGCTCGCTACCTGAGCCTCTTTCACTGCCTTTTCATACTTCTCTTTCGCTTCCAGGTACAACCCAACTACGCGGTTTCTGCGATCAGGCGCTGCGGTTCGGATCCTGCGTTTCCTCGTGGCGACCTCCTTCTTCATCTGCGCGAGCTCATCGTTCCACCACGACAAGGTGAATTTCTGTGTGTGTTTTTTGGTCGGCATAGTGTCTCTGCATGTCTGTGTTATGACTTCCGTGTATCTGTCTATTGCTTCATCTATTTGTTGTGTGCTGTGTATTGAGTCCATCGCTTGTAAAGTCCATTGTCTATCTGACATCAGCTGGGTCAGTTTCTCACGAAACTGAGTCCAGTTTGCCTTCTGTGTGTTAAATATGCGTGTGGTACGTATAATGTTCGTGCCTGTGGATTTCTGTTGTCTGATGCCGAATGATATGCCGTTGTGATCCGAGCTCGTCAGACTCTCCTCCACTCTCCAGTCGCCCACTCGGTCCAGCAGATCGTCGGAGCACGCTGTCACATCCACGTAACTGGAGTACCTTTTACCCCCTCTGACGGTATCGAAAGTTGGGGTGTCTCCGGTGTTGAGTATGTGTAGACTCATTGCTTCCAGTACTGCAGACACTTCCCTTCCTCGCGGGTCTTCCTTATCGCCACCCCACCACGGGCTTTTAGCGTTCGCGTCGCCTCCCAAGACCATCTTATCAGATCCCAGCTCCCTTCCTATCCGCATAAGATGGTCCAGGTAGGGCCCCACAGGCTTATCGGGCTCGAAGTAGAAGGACACTACAACCGTCTCCCAGGCTTTGGTTCGGAGAGAGGCCACAACTATGTTGTTGTTGCTGAGGCGTGTGTGTAGTTCGACATCCAGTGTGTCGTCGAATACTACAATACACGCCTTGACTACGCCGCCCCCTTCCCCATCGCTCTGGTAGACCCTCACTCCGTTGTATGTCCTCATGCTCCGCGCCCCACCTATGTAGGGCTCTTGCAGCAGCGCTACACTAGCCTTACGCTTGGTGGCCTCGAGTAATAACTCCCTTGTGGCGATTTGGCTCCGCTGAAGGTTGGCCTGCAATATTCGGTACTGGAAGTACTCACCGGGAACAACCTTAGCAATACAATACCGCCGATCTAGCTAGAGCGTCCCACCTCTTCCTTTCTGCGCACTCTCTATCAAGGGCACCGTGCTCCACGCTACCTCTCTTGGCCTTCGTGCAATTAATGCACTGAGGCTCTTCTCTCCGCAGCCACTTGTCGCAAACGGTCCTCAGATGAGGACCGGCGCAGTGACTGCATCGCTCCGTCTCCTCCCTACACACCCTCTTCGTGTGCCCGTAGCCGAGGCAGCGGAAGCACTGTACCAACGGACTATGGTCCTCCACTCTTACTCTACCCAAACCGATATGGGCATATCCCGCATCCACACACCTCTTCCATACCTGTGGGCTAACTCTAACTACTAGGTGGTTTTGATGGGGGTTCCTTGCTTTCATCCCAAACACTACTTCCACCTTTTTCTCATCCCCCTTCAGGCCTTGAAGGATGTCCGCGTTCTGATTTGAGAACGCGGTGACGAAGTCAGCTGTGTCGTACTTCATCACATCCCTGAAGGCCAGAAGGGGGTTTTTGTTCTTTACATCTTCTACAACCAATCCCTCATTCTTGCTCAATCTTTCCTTAACTTTATTTCTTTCCGCTTCATTGATACAGCCGACGACTACCCTTCTATTTTTGACTTTCCTAGTTCTTTCCACCTTCACCCACCCATCCTTAGCATCTACGGTCTTTCGGATTTTCTCCATCACCTCATCTCCTGAATCCTGAGTATCCTTGGAGGACACCACAATAGAATGCAGTGCCTTTGTCTCGGGGGTTCGCTCAGCGACTCCCCTCGAGACAGCGGCCGCATAACTTGCTGGTTTAGCGACAGTTGTGTTGTTCTCCAAGAGTGTGCTCAACTTATCCATTTTTATCCTATGCTCCTCTATACTTCCCTTCATCTCCTCCATTTTTATCATCATTTCCTTCATTCCCTGTGTCATATTTTCTTTAACTAATCTATTTTCCTCTTCCAGGTTTCCCGCCAGCGTGCTGTCGTCTGCGCTGGCTGACCGGGGGGGATGTATAGGGTCCTTCCCCGGCCCTCCGTTGCTCTGGGTTCTGACACTGGCGAGTTCATTCTCCAGTTCTTTCACGAGATGGTAAAGCCTCTCTGTAGCGGCGAAAGCACGTTCTTTTAGCTCTTTTTTAAAAGTTTTTGAGCTGTTTATACTGCTTTTCACTCGCATCAGACAGGCCTTACCTTCGTTTGTTCTTGGTTTATTGGGGTGGTTGGGGCTACAAGGTATTTCTAACATAATAGCATTTTTATTAGTTTTAGGTTTAAGTGTTGGCGGCTCTGGGTTAGGTTTATCTTTTTTGGCGGGGGGGGTTACACTTCCAGTTATTTTTAATGCTTCATATTTGTCTACACTTTTCCGCACTACAGAGGCTTTTATTGGTTGTGACTGGGCTCTGCCCACGTCAGCCTCATTATTCTTCTGTGGCGATATTGTGAACGTATCACTGGCTTGCTGTGCTTGGGGGGTGCGAGGCATCATTTTGTTAGGGGGATTTGTCAATCAAGATTAAAATTTAATAAAATATATAAAATTCAAGTTTTACAATTGTAAATTAAATTAAATAAAATTAAATTGAATTATTAATTAATAAATGTCAATGTTTAAAATGTCAATAGAATAAAATGTCAAAATACCTACTCTAACAGTTTCCCCAATAAGGGGATAACTGACCTATTCTAGCTAAAATAAAATATAATGTTGTGTTATGGGTTTCCCTAGGCGCACTTTACAACAATAATACTTAAGCTTAAGCAACTACCCAAAAATGGTGTAGTTGGTCCTTATAAACTAAAATACAACTAGGCAGTAGCTCCAATAGGAGCTACTGGTCACTTTTACTTATAACAATATTCAGCACCTTAGTCTTAAGTTCTTTTCTGGTGATGCAGCTCTCCAGTTCCCGTTGCGGCGGCCTCTTCCAGGTAAGTTCTAGGCTTTTTTTATTTTCCAGGTGCTGTGGGCGTTTCGGTAATTCCGGATCTGCAGGTGTGGCGTCTTCAACCTTGTCCAATGCCGGATTCTGAAAACCGTGTTGACCCCTTTCCAGGTATTCGGAGTCAGCGTGCCCGGAAAGAGCTGGGGGCGCCTATGTCAGTGTTGAAAATCCCGTCTCGCTACGAGGTGTTGGAGCCGAGATATCGGCGTTTTAATTGGTATTGCAGGTGTTTCGGCTTTCAGATATAGCGTCCCTTTAGTCTTTACTATAACTTTTGTGAATCACGCTGCACGCACAAAAGAGCTTGCTTTATAATTTCGTCAGGCGTTTCTCACAATTAAAGGCAGTCTTTGCTTTTTATCGGCAGTTTTGAATTTGGGTTTTGCTATATCTTTTTGCCAGGCACTCAAATGTTGGTAAAAAATATATGTAGGGTAGATAATTAAATTATTTTGTGGAATAAGTCCTTTTTGCGATATAAATATTGTCTGAAACTCACAAATAATTTGCAATCCAGTTAGCACGCACTGTTGTCTTCTCCTGATTAAAATTTCTTCGCAAACTAGTCACTTTTTCTACTTCAAATTTATTTTTAATTGCGGAGCAATACTGGGTCGTGTTAACGCCGGTTAACTCTTTTTGGGACCGATAGTATTCCTGTTAGTCAATAGATGGTGTTTTTTGAATTTTTTTTTTTTGAGTGGATTTTTTAAACTCATGAAATAACTTTATTCCTTTCGGGTGTCCTTAGACACCTCTCAAGTTTTTTTTTCTACAAAATACTCATTGAATTTCATTGAATTTGACACAATATTGATGATTGAACACAATAAATTGGCACACTACCAACATTACCAAAAAAAGAATACTATAAAACGTCATCTAACAGTATTCAAGCTAGCGAAGGCTTAGCAAGCGTTTATTCATATGGAGTGTTATAAGACGGTTTTTAACTTTAGCGAACATTTTAGTTAGAAAACTGTTAAAACCTCCACTAAGATTTTTTTATTCATACCACCGTAAACATTTAGTTTTCGTAGAAATCAAAAGTAAATTATTAACATTAACCCTAATAGCTAATAAATATTAAACATAATAATATATAATAGGTGAGGCTACCTCTGACTGGTGTGATCTCGATGCGGGGGTTCCTCAGGGTGGTGTTCTTTCTCCTCTCCTTTTTTCAATTTTTATAAATACAGTCACCTTAATAATTTTGCTATGTAATTTTCATCTCTACGCAGATGACTTGCAAATATATCGTCGTTGTCATGTTGATGATATTGGTACAGCGGTCAGGGACATCAATGCTGACCTACAACGAATAGCAGACTGGGCAAAATCGTTTGGTCTCTTAGTCAATCCCCACAAATCACAGGCAATAATAATTGTCGGTAGCAGGTACATGACACAAAGGCTAAATGATGTGCCCAGAGTTATAAGTATACAATGGTACTGGTCTTAAAAAGTATGACCATGTCTCTGCTTTTCGGTCACAACTAAGGTGGCTTTCGATTCGCCTTCGGCGAAATATCCATATTCTTTCCCTCCTTTATAATATCCTTTATAGCCCTTTGTCTCCCTCTTACCTCGTAGAGCGTTTTAACTTTTCACGATCCTTAGACGTCCCTTGCAGACCTAATGTTAGGACAAACCTTTCCCTCCCCTCCCATCGCTCCAACTTCTTTTCCTACTCCTTTACTGTTCATGCAGTCAGATTGTGGAACTCTCTGCCCCACGCCATCCGTGATAGCCCAACTATTACTGTCTTTAAAAGACGCTTGAAGGAGCACTACCTCAATACTGAATCCAACTTTGATTATTAAATATACATATAGTATGTATTTATTCTAGTATTTATAGTTTATAGAGTATAGTATGTATTATAAAACTAAAGAATTATAGTATGTTATTATTATTAGCTTAATGAAGTATTTTTGTTGAACATAAGTTTATTAATTGTATTAGTTATAGTTTATATTTTTATTTTTCTGTTTGTATGCACGCCCTATCTGATGTTTGTATTCACATTTCTCTTCTAAGGGCTGCTGGAAGAGATTTCTTTAGAGATAAGCAGTACCTTTTGTGTCGTCTTTCTTCTTAAGTATAACCTGTTAAATGTTTTCTGTGTGCAATAAACTGTTAAATAAATAAATAAATAAATAATAAAATGTACTATTTTTGATAGAGCACTATTTACCTCGTCGTAATTAGACTATTGTCTCTTCACTTTAAAAATAAATTGAAGTGTCATCAGCAAAAAGTACTATTTCATTATCATTATCCTTAAATAGATAAGGTAGTTCTTTTATGTACACGAGAAAAAGAATTGGATCTCTTACTATTTGAACCCTTTGAGTCCTATTTTTGAGGTAAGATGTCAAAAGGTTGAGTGCTGACTAGTCCCTTATGCCATAGTGGTGTAATTTCCTTATCAATGTGGCGTGTTCGACACAGTTGAAGGCCTTGGGGTGGTCACAGATGATACCTTAGGCATCCTGCGACTCCTCCCAAGCTTCAAATTTACTATGTATATTTTATAATGTATTATAGAAAACCTATACTAGCATCCGTTGTGGGACGACCCTTAGTAAAACCGTATAGATGGATTATTATACTAAATTTAGGCCCAAAATATGAAATTATTTCATGAAAATTCCAAGAGTTTATTTTACTTTAATCACAAGGTGATGAAATTTGTTATACAATTTTTTTTTATGTATTTTATTCATATTTTTATGATTAGAATATTTACAGTCTTACTTTTCATTGTAAATTGTAACAAAAATATATACATTTTTAAATAGCTTTTTATAATTAGCTGTAGCATTGAAATTGACACTGTACAACTACTGAAATGTGAAACTTTTACACTAACCTATTTGTATTATATTTTATTTTTGTACTCTTCTACGTACGTGGTGATCACAATAAATGACATTTATTAAAGTTAAAAGTGTCTCGTCTATTATTTTCTGGATTTGTTTTGTGTGGTTTAAATTTTAACCCCGTAACGACCTGCCTCGTACAGCGTACTTCAAGCAATATTTAAATATTGCTTGAAGTACGAGGAAAAATTAATAATAATTATTGAGATTAGCCCCAAGTCCCAACACATTTAGCTATTTGAGTTTTATTTTCCAATATCCATACTAATATTATAAATGCGAAAGTGTGTCTGTCTGTCTGTCTGTTACCTCTTCACGCCAAAACAACCGATTTTGCTGAAACTTGGTATGAGGATACTTTGAGACCCGGGAAAGGACAAAGGCTACTTTTTATCTCGGGAAAAAGTAAGGGTCCAGCGCGATAATCGAGTTTTGGCGCAACGGAGTTGCGGGCGTCATCATGTTAAATTTGGTTGTAATATTTAATTCTATAGCAATATGTTTTGTGATAAGATTTGTAAGATTTTTACTCGGTTATTCTGGCCCTTTAGCCAAGAATTTTCCTTTGTCTTCTTTTTAGAATTGCCGATCAAAATGTATTTAATTGAGTAAATTTACATAAGCGTTCGTTAATATGACGTTGACGTTCGACTCGTCTAATGTCAATTCCATACATTTTGATCAGCGAGTCTACAAAGAAGCGATAAAGAAAACGTCTCGGCTACAGGCCCAGGTGTAACAATAAATACTCTTTTAAGTTGTATTATTTACTTCGAAGCCAGTTTTTAGCATATTTTTGTATTTATGGGTCGTTGTGAAGTTAAAATAATATGAAAATCGTTTTTAATAAGTTTACGTCTTCCATAAGAAACGACTGTATCATCGGTTGCAGATGAAATATATTTCATCCTTTTAAGGGTTCCGTACCCAAAGGGTAAAAACAGGACCCTATTACTAAGACTTCGATGTCTATCTGTCCGTCTGTTTGTCAGCAGGCTGTTACTCAAGAACGGTAATAGCTACAGAGTTGAAATTTTCACAGATTGTGTATATGTTGCCGCTATAACAACAAATACTATAATCGGCCATGTGCGAGTCGGACTCGCGCACGAAGGGTTCCGTAACATTATAAAGCAAAATTAGGCCAAAATTTGTGTTTTTTGTATGGGAGCCCCTAATAATTTTTTATTTTATATTAATATTGTTGCTATTATTGATATTATAGAGCAAAAAAGGCCAAAAAAATCACGTTTCTTGTATGGGAGCCCCCCTTAATTATTAATTTTATTTTACTTGTTGTTATAGCGGCAACAGCTGATATACACAATCTGTGAAAATTTCAACTCTGTAGCTATTACCATTCTGGAGTTACAGCCTGCTGACAGACAGACGGACAGACAGACATTGAAGTCTTAGTAATATGGTCACGTTTTTACCCTTTGGGTACGGAATCTTAAAAAATATAAAATTAAATTAAGAAATTTAAAAAAACCCCCGCCAAAAAACTTTAAAAAGTAATGAAATAACATTTCCTGACTTTAAGTTTAAATCATTCCTAAGAGTAAAGTAATATTTTAGTCCATAATTGTTGTCAAGGTGTGTCGGGGGACCGCTAAGTAAACAACAGCGACTTTTGCATTTTGTATCGCCATAATAGTCGCTGATTCTCTCGATTCGGGTCGCTGTGAACAGACCCTTAATTTATATTGTTATGTGAAATCAAACATCTACATTAGCGGTCCCCCGACACACCTTGACAACAATTATGGACTAAAATATTACTTTACTCTTAGGAATGATTTAAACTTAAAGTCAGGAAATGTTATTTCATTACTTTTTAAAGTTTTTTGGCGGGGGTTTTTTTAAATTTCTTAATTTAATTTTATTTTATGCTTTTTAAACTTGTGCAGAATAATTCCTATCAACTGGATCATATCCCAATGAATACCATCTATAAAATATGTCCTCTTGGATGAGGCCATCAATATGAGCCCAAACATGAAACCTCCACTTTAGGTTCATACGGAGCTTGGATCCTATAGAATCGGTGATGCTGCAGCAGCAGCATGCAAATATTTACTGTTTATCTACGTCTTACTGGTTGTCGCAATTAAAATGAACCCAAACACGAAACCTCTGCTCTAAGTTGGTGAGGAGTTGGGTATCCTATTGATTACCAGGTGATGCTGCACCACCAGGTCAACTTTCCAATAATGTGTATATATTCATAAGTGTCTCGAACCAGGATGCAAAATATAAAACCCATCAAACGACTGCAAGTTGCTAATCGTCCTACCACGAACCAGATATACCGTGATATTTCAGCAATGAGCAGGCTGATGATGATGAACTATAGCTAAGAACACTCACCGTCATGTCAGCTTTCAAACAAAAAAAACTAGATCAAAATCGGTCCACCCGTTTGGATGCTACGATGCCACAGACAGACAGACAGACAGACAGACAGACAGACAGACAGACAGACAGACAGACAGACAGACAGACAGACAGACAGACAGACAGACACGTCAAACTTATAACACCCCTCTTTTTGGTCGGGGGTTAAAAACGTGTGAAAACAGCTCTATCTGCAAAAAAGCTCCTTGTGGAAATATACAAAATAGTTAAAAAAAACTATTACTTGCTACAAATGTTACTTAGTTTAGTGCTAAAATTGTAATAAAAAAATAAATTTATATAATTTTAATGCAAAATATGCAATAATTTTATAAGTATTCTCACTTAATCTCTAGTACCGTCAAATTGACCGCTGCGGTCTTTGAAAGCATGAAGCCCGGCCCTTCAAGTGTTAATATAGCTGATTAAAATAAAACAAAAACAACAAGATTTTTACTGTCAAACGTTTATTAAAAATTATAATTACAGTAAATGATGAAATAGATGATTGAAATAATATTACGAGATCGGGAAGAAAATAAGCCGGTCACGTATAATTAATTGTCTGCTCAATATCATAATATTACTATTGATTACGTATTGATTTATATTATGGCGGGCTTTGATTTTGATTATATCAATCAAAATTAAAGCTCGCCACTCGCAACCCATTGCTGCAGTATGCTAAGAGCCATAAAGGTGATTCCTCACCGCGAGCATTCATGTGTAATGTAACATTGATGTTATAAGTTGTATCAAGATATTACACATTGTATCATTTGAAGGTGCGCATTGTAATGCTCGGCTCTCCTCCCTCACTGATTTAATGCTCGACTCTGTAATGATACATTACAAGCGGATACTCCCGGTGGGAGCATTTTATGACGAGACGTTTATGGCTCGTAGCTATCATGCTTGCCGTCTATTTTCTATTCAGTCTGCGGTTACATCATCAATAGATAAAGAATAAGTATGACATATATTCCTATTATTAAATATCTCTAATATGGCTTCATCCAAGTGGGAATTAATGATCGTAGCACACTTCATATTAAGGTGGGTATTAGACAAAGACGATTCTAGTTGATAAGTAATGATTTTTTTGTTTGAACATTTTTCTAAAGATGTATCTATGCTTGTAATATTATAATATCTCGGTCGCAGCGATATTATTTGAGACTTAATTTTTTTCATTTCATATATAGTGTGTTCTAGTGACGATGATAACTGTGTGTACAAATAATTTATCCATTTTTTAGTATATTCGATGGAATATGGAAATTTGCCACGCATTCGATCCATGCACTCAACAAGCTTGTTTGGCCATTCCAAATTTTTAGGCAACAAGTCTAATACGCTCGGGTCTTCTTTAATTACCAAAGAGTATGCATGCTTGAGAACTGCCATTTGTAAGTGTTCTTTATTCTTATAATCTTTCAAGTTATTTCTAAAATCTTCGACAACTTCTGTTGGTGTTCCGCCGACGCAAAATACTATGCCAGTCAAACCTAAAAAAAAAAACGGAACAGAATTTTAAAAACAGGCTCTTCACTGAACATAAAAGTAGGTCAAATATTGAAAATCTTGTGTGATTACTGTATACTAAATTCATTAATCCGTCCATCTATTTTGAGCCTTTTTATATGCTTTTTATTAGCTTCACCTGTATATTTGTTTGTAACCGACTTCTTTGGGCGCGATTTTGACCCACTTTAAACGGCCTGATTTCGTTCAAACTCGAGGACCGATGAAAATACACTAATTTTATAGAATTATTCAATTTTTCAATTTGTATGTTTGTATGTTTGTTTGTAACCGACTTATTTGGGCGCGATTTTGACCCACTTTAAACGGCCAGTTTAGTTTGTTTTTTTTTTACTATTAATATTATTACTTACCTTTGCTTTCTAGTATGGCTGCCATCTCCAAAGCAATCAGGACTCCACGCTCGTAGCCGAGTAAATAGAAATTATTGTGAAGCGCAGCTTTCTTTTCCAAAGCGTTAATATATCTACTGGCTAGCTCCTTGAATGTTTCTTTAGGGTGATCTAGACCTGGTTGCAGCGCTATTGCAGGAAGCTTGAGTCTCTTACACAATTCCGTGAAGCGTCCATAATACCCTTCTACGCCAGGAACAATGCACAGATAGGGCTTACTCATGTCGATTGTATTATGCTGAAAAAAAATACAGCTGAAATTGTGTCTGCGTCATACATTTTTGGATTTGGCAGCACTATAATTTAGTAGCTTTTAATTTAGTAACTATGAAAACAACACTATAATATTACTAAGAAAGTAAGAGATTATATCGAACTCACTAGTGACTAGACAATAATATTGAATTGCAAATTACAATGTAAATAACTGTATTTTAAAAAGATAAAACCGACTTCAAAATTGTGCGTATTATTGTGAATTAAAACTCCCTATCTCCAAAACTACTAAACCGTATTTGATGAAACTTGCAGTGTTCCCTAAGTTGAACGATACCTTGTACAACAAAAAAAGAAGTATATAAATCGGACTTGTAGTTTCGGAGATATGCGAACACATAAAAACATACATACATACACTTTTGAAATTTGGCACATTTGTTCAGATGCTGATATAGACTAACATATACGAAAACTGGGCAGTTCTACAAATATTACATACATACGCGTCGAATTGATAACCTCCTTTTTTTGAAGTCGGTTTTGATTTAATTAAAGCAAGGGGTGTCATATTATGTACTATCAGAGAAGTTGATTCATAGTCAGATGGGGGACCTACGTAGTTTGGTCGCGTTATGTCAAACACATCACAATTAACATTGAATTGACATGATCCGACCAAATGACGTTGGTCTGTCAACTGCCTAGGAATCAATTTCCTCGGATATACAATAAAATGCTATCGTAAATATAAACATTTTTACCGTAGCTAAAGAAGCTAAAGTAGGAAGAGAAAACATGTCTGCGGTGTATAAGAGTTCATCCGAATATAGAGCCGGAAAATATGATGCTATCCCGTGGTTCTCTTCAAAATTGGAGTCTACACACCGACTTTCCAATTCGATCATGCTGAAAAGGAATTGTGTATAGATAAGTTAAATTACAATGATATCATATTCGGTAATATTTTTATTAATTCGGGCAGTTAGATCGAACTTACGATTTCACTGTGAGGTTTTCTACATCTTCTATGTTCAAGCATATTTCATAAACATCACGCAAAAAGCCTTGAATTGCCAACAGTTTCTGGTCATCAACATTTAGCTCTTTCAATGTTAAATCTTGATGACAAACTTGTGATATGTTTTCGGAATGAATATCTAATGGAAAAATATTAAGTTTATTAGTATTCAATAAATTGTTACGAATTTTAGTGTGTATGACATAGATGCCATGCTGCTAGAGCAGCAGAATAAACAGGCAGTAACCTTCACTGAAGAGATAAAGAAGTGTAAAAGGAAGTGGAATTTTATGGATGTCCCGGCAAGCGTTGTTTTGCCATATAAAGTATTTCTACTTCATCAGTTGATACAAAATGTTACCCCCTCTTTTGACCCTAAGAGGGGGGGGGGGGGATTTTATACACCAGATGATAAGTTGGAAAACACAGTAAATAATATGAAGTAAGTCCGAGAAAAATGTTTGATACAAAATCTGACCCCCTTTTTGGTCCCCTTAGGGGGGTGGGGAAGGGGAATTTTATACACCAGATGTTAAGTTGGAAGCAGACAAATATATCTGCGAAAACCGTATGCAAATCGGATCAGTAGTTTTCGTGTTATATACAAAAGTTTGATACAAATTCTGACCCCTCTTTTATCCCCTTAGAGGGGTGGGGGGAAATTTTTTTATACACCAGATGTTAAGTTGGAAGAAGACAAATATATCTGCGAAAACCGTATTCAAATCGGATCAGTAGTTTTCGTGTGATGCTGGAACAAACATACAGACAGACAGACAGACAGACAGACAGACAGACAGACAGACAAAAAACTAACCACAGTTTTGGCTTCTATAGCGATGTAGTAACACCTCCTGCTTATTATTTTTTGAATATCTTTAATGTACAGAATTTTCATTTCTACAGTTTTATTATATGTATAGATATTAAAAAATATATACCTGCAAGAGACATTACTTCTTCAAGCATTGCTTTTCTCGGTGCGTTAGATTGGTGTATTAAAATAGACTTCTTCTGTGATGTGAGTGCTTGTTCTAAAGCATCCATTGCGTTATTCATCGTTATAATATTCCTTTGAGATTCACGCTTATCGGCATACATCTATATAAATTTCATTTTTATCGAATTAAACTCACAGTAACACATTTAACACATCATATATTTTTATAAGTAGGAGTATTATTACATATTTTGTAATTTTTTGCAGAAAGAAGCTTTAGTCGGTACTTGTTTTTAATATTGATAGACCGTCTCAAAAATAGTTGATTATAATGCGATTGGTTGACCTACATAATTTGGTGGAGTTATACCAACTCAAAGCTAGTTGCAATCTAGATAGATCAACATTATATAGTATTAACAAATTGCGTAGGACCATCATACCTATTATTCTGCCTTTAAGATAGCACATAATATTGTAATGAAAATTTCACTTACTACATCGACGTCTGGCAACCCAATTTTAGCTATCGCCCCGTGTCCGTTTGTTGTAATTCTTGAACTTGCCTTGATATTTATTTGGCCTATTGTTATAAGCGCAAAATATCTAAAAATATTTCAAAATAATAGTTAATAACACGTAATTTCTAAAAGGTTCTTCTATGTAGTATCAAGCAAAACATTTTATGAGTAATAAGTTTTGATTATTATGAGTGAGTTGCACCAGCTTACTTTAACTATAACTTTAACCATGACAAAAAGTCAAATGAACTGTCAAATCCCTAGTAAAAGTTCATCATGGACGCCATATTTGACGATAACCTTAACTTTAACTACGCTTCTGGTGCAATTCACCCTTAGAAGGCAGGTTGCTGTAGCCCTGACGTCACTGCGACCCATTTTAACTACACTTACATTACGCTTTACGCTACGCTTACCACTTTAACTACGCGTTTAAAATTGCACCAGAAGGTGCAATTCATGCAATAAAAAAATGGTTAGTGATATTACCAATTATATGCAGCTCGCAGAGGTGGAATAAAAATTATACCTAACTTGACCGACCAACAGCTTAATAAATTACTACTATTATTTCTATATGACTTACCTGGGAGAATAACGAGATCTTGATAGAAGTTCTACAAATATATTCAAAGTATCGGTTATTTTTGAGTTTTCTTTATTTGAAACTATGACCAGCACACTTTCAAGTTTGTTCTCTTTTATGCAGTCTTTTATAAATTCTGAGTCATTCGTTTTCAAATCAGTTTTCATAAGTCGAATGCTAACGTCTTCGTCTTGCCATTGTCTGAAAAAAAATTGTTTTATGTAATCCAATGTTCTTGTATATAAATTTTCAAAATCAGGCTTTACTGATAGAAAAACAATATTATTATTGTTAATATTTTCATATTTCGCCAAACACGCTTAATTTAGTTTTGCTGTTAATATAATAGTAATAACAAATAATGTAAAATATTATGTATAATATACCAAGATACTTGCCGTTTTCGTATTTTCACAGCATTTGTTACTTTGTCTAGTATCAAGAGTAAGTTTTTAGCTCCACGTTTAATGAGTCTCTCGGCAAGTTTTAATGCCAACATCTCGTTATCTGAAGCAATGAGTTGCCACGAGGAACTCGAACATGTAACACTGCAAATAAAACAAGAGTGAACAAGAGTGAAGATAACGGTGTCCAAATCCAAATCCTAGGGTGTTGGACACATCGGCAAAGGTTCAGCGCTGAACATTGTATGATGTCACGTTACATTACATCACGTTATATTTTACTATAATCTACAACATGACTGGTGAGACATTACCGATACTTATGGAGAGTACTCTGTACTCGATTCTCATTATAATTATGTAATGAAATTAGGTTCTTAATTTTTTTCCGAATTTCCCAAAAATAAATGAATCATGGATAAAAGGCAAGTAGGCATACTATGCGGCCGGTGCCCTCTGCACCGTGCGCTACCAAAGAAACACCACACAACTACCCCTCCCGCTCGCGGTGTCCATGCGTTGGGTAAATAATTATTTAACTTCAAGCTACATTTACTCAGTGATCAATTGATATTATTTTTTACATTATTTTTTCCAACTATTAGTTGGAAAAAATAATGAATATATAAATAATAGCCAAATATCACGTCCTCGAGTATTGACTTATGTCTCACCAGTCACGCAGTATATAAATATATATTTTTAAATTTATTTAGTCTCGCTATAACTCGAGAACTTCTGAACCGATTTGGCTAATTTTAATATCGTAATATTCGTGGAAGTACGGGGTAGGTTTATAGGAGAAAAGTGAATAGTGATACGAAGTTCACCGGATCATCTAGTTAATAATGAAACATCTCTGAAAGTAATTTTGTATAATAATAATAATAATAATAGCTCCCACACCGGTTTCGGTGACGGTGGCCGGTTTCATTGAAACCAGGCCAGCTACGCAGGAGTATTTTTATAGTGCCCAAGTGTGTGCGCAGTACACAAGAGCACTCTCTATTCCTTTACTCTCATAACCCAGTAGGACGGCAGACCGACACGACAGGCGAGAGATCAGGCGCAGGACCGACTTTTTACATGCCCATCCGACGCATGGAACATCTTACTTGTCAGACAATCAGGACGTGATCAGCCTGCATTGTCCTAACCAAACTTGGAAATAACATGTTTCCAACGCGGGAATCGAACCCACGACCTCCGAGTCAAGAGCCGCGCTCTGTACCACTAGACCACGGAGGCATTCCAAATTTCGTGATGATGTATTATAATAATGCATGGATAGTGGATACCTAGACATTATATTGCTTTTCTTGAGCTGTTGTAAGTCAAGTAGTACGCGACCACGGTTATTGCCCGCAGCTTGGAGGCGGAAGGCTCGTGGAGCGTCCTGCGCCTGGTATGTGACCCGCGTCAGAGGCCGCACGTACCCACGCCTTATACCGTCGATCATCAAAGAGCGAATTGTCTGGAAAAATTACTATGTTTGTCAAAGCTGTGAGACTAAAGCAGACCTAATTTTCCGAGCAAAATGTTTCTTTTTAAGAGCTGTTATATACACTAAGCCTTAAGTAAATCTTGCTCCACCATCATTAACGCCAATCTTTATATTTAAATTATTTTAGCCAATCCGCCATCTTGGGTGTCCACCTTGTTGGATTTAAGTCACGTGACTATTTTTTTTTCGTATTTCTGACAGAAAACCTTTTCATTTGATACCCATATCATGGAGGTGTTTATCAAATAACCTATCCGGCATCTTGGGGAGGCCGCCATATTGGATTTGTAATGATGTTTCTTAGCTAGTCATGTATTGTCATCAAAACTCAGAGCATATTGTGCAAAATTTCATTCTAATCGAAGGCCAAATTTAGATTCCAAGATTTTCTTACATAATATTATACATAATATAATAGTTTTGACGTGGGAGAGCAATGCTTCGGCACGAATGGGCCGGCTCGACCGGAGAAATACCACGTCCTCACAGAAAATCGGCGTGAAACAGCGCTTGCGCTGTGTTTCGCCGAGTGAGCGAGTTTACCGGAGGCCCAATCCCCTACCCTGTTCCCTTCACTTCCCATGCCTACCCTCCCCTATTACCCTATTCCCTCTTAAAAGGCCGGCAACGCACATGCATCTCTTCTGATGCTGCGAGTGTCCGTGGGCGACGGAAGTTGCTTTCCATCAGGTGACCCGTTTGCTACTTTGCCCCCTTATTTCATTAAAAAAAAAGTTACAAATGAAGCTAATAAAAGCGTGTTAAAATACCTTTATGTCCTCAGCAAAGCTTGGTTGAAATATAGTTGAAAAGTCTATAAGGTAGTACATTCTTTGCAATGTCAAATTGTTCATCCCATATGTGTAGTTTTCGCGGTGAGGAATCACCACTGTATCTATCAGCATTCCAGAAGCTCCAAGACATCTAAAAGAGAACTGAAAAGAATCAAAGCATCATCATTGTTATTTAACACATGGCAGTTCGTAGGTATATTGTAAGGTTTTATGTGTCTACTAGATAATGCCCGCAACTCTGTTGCCCCAAAATAAGTTTTTCGCGCGGGAACTGTACATTTTTCCGGGATAAAAAGTATTCTTTGTCCTTTCCCGGAACTCAAACTATCTCCGTACCGAATTTCAGGAAAATCGGTTCAGCGGTTTGGGCGTGAAGAGGTAACAGAGAGACAGACAGACATACTTTCGCATTTATAGTATTAATAGTAAATAGTATGGATATTAGTATGGAAGTATGGATGTAGTCTTGGAACTTATTGCTATGAACATAATTTTTTTTTATTACTTACATTTTTAAGCTCGTCCGTTGCACAAGATATTAGAACATTACATCCTTTACCATTTGTTGCGCGAAGTATGTCATAAACGAAATTGATGTCACGGGAATGGTCAATAATGTGATCATCTAGAAACGAAACATGTTTATTAAACAGTTGTAAATTGTCCATCAAATATAATTATTACGCTTTAAAAAAATAAGTAGCTCTTTTACACGTATTGAGGGTGGTCCTTGCTCTACACCATAGAGCAATTACTTCATAGCCTAAGTGGTAAAAGCGATACCCGAAATGACCAATCGTGCTACTCCAGCGAAATGGACAGCGAAGCGGAGCGAAGATTTCAAGCATGGTGATTGGTCAATTCGGCCCCACTAAGCTCCTCTCCGCTCCGCTCCCCGTCAGTGGAAACGCGGCCTTAGCATCGACCAGTTTTAAAAATCATAAAAATAGGAACACCCTTGAATTATTCTTACGCAATAAAGTCCAAAAAGAGGTTTTACTACTGACCTTTCAGTTCAGGATATACTTTTTTCAACAACTGTTTCTTGGAATTACTGCTCACTGTAGCAAAAATTTCGCATCCGTAGGCAAGAGCTACACTTATTATGGCTTGGCCCAGAGCTCCAGCAGCTCCTTGGACGCAAATTACGTGTTTCGAGTTTACGCGTGCTTTTATAGCCTAAAAAATATATAAATATGTTTGAGAGAAAAAAAGAAGCCAAAACATAGAAAGGAATAGAAAAATAATTACAGTCCATATAAAAAGAATTATTACATAAAGCATTTTGTTTTTGTTAAATTTTAAAAACAAAATAGTTTATGAAAAAAAACGAAATGCTCTGGGGGTTTACGGTCTACGGATATTTCGTAGGCCGCGTAGATAGGCTCTACGCCGTAGAGTGTCTACGCCGTAGACTATAAGCTACGGCCTACGTAGTCCGTAGCGCATGAACTACACCAAATAATAATTATTGTGCCAAAATCTTGGCATTCTTCATCACGTGAGCTTTACTTTAAGTTTGGTATCAGTCTATATATTTTTTGTGTCGAGCAAAAAAAGAGCCTAAATAAGAAAAAAAAACAAAAAAAAAATTCACAAAATAAACTTAAACCTACAGTTACATCTTAGTAAACTAGCTAAAAGCCGAGATTTGTGAGAACTCGCGTCGTAACATCTTAGCTGACTGATGATAACACGTCTACATATAAATGAAAATTACTACATAGTTAAAGCACAAACGAATAGGCGTGATAGTTTTTTCGTAAAGTGTACCATAAAAGGTAAAATTTGTGGGATATTATACTAGCGCTCGCTTCTCTCGCCCTGATAACGAAAATCAACTCGAGATTAAACTTTTGTCACAACAAAAAAAGTTTGTGTCATTCATAATATTATTATATTATTTTGTGGTTTTGGAGCTAATTTAATGCAAACCATGATAAAATATAGAAAAAAATAAAGACTTACCAAAATATAGAATGCCATTGAATACGCTAGTGGAACTGTGGCAGCATCTTCTAAGCTCCAGTGTTCTGGAACTGGCAGTAGCAGCTCTGGATTGACATTTACTTTCGAAGATAATACATCACCATGTAACAGACCCATTACCCTGGATCCACTGTAAATTTAATACGCATCATCAAATTATTTTTATTTTAGATGATTAAAACAAGCTTTTGTGAAATAAACTCATATGATATAATGTACAAAATTAGAACTATGACAGACAAATGAAAAACTAAAAGTTTTTCATTCTTAAGGACGCTATTACAAATATCAGCGATTTTCCGGTACCCTATTAAAGAATTAGGAGTCAAACTACGAGGATATTTTGGTTTCAAATGAAAGATAATATATTCATCTCCACGACTGTACCATAAAAATTCTATAGCCACATACAAAATTTTCACATAAAATACGTTTTAACCATCACAATAATCGCAAAATATGAAAAAATGGGGTCTGATTAGGTACCTTAATATCTAAATACACTGAACTGAGGAAAATAAATATACAAAAAAATTGTTGCTTATTTAGTCCTCTATAAAGTCCGCTAAAAATTTTATATAAAAATAAACAACTTTTCCAGTTATAAGAAAAATAAGAAAATTTCTCAAATTTTTTCATACATTTTCGCCATATCAAGAACGCGGCGAGCGTCGTAACCGCCACTGTACAAGGCGCGCTAATATGAATCTTACTTTAATGTCATTAACGTCGATATTCGTACTGACAGACATCCGACCTGCTAATTCTCCGGTTGGAGCATTCTTAAGCGAAGAAATTAACATTTTAGATGCTCAAGGTATAGACACTAATGGAGTATACTTAGATAAAAATTTAAAAAATGTTATCATACCTTTTCGCAAGCCCACTGAAATCAATAACGCTCTTAGTGGCGTCGCCCTCTCCATGAAATTGTGTCCCAATGAGTTTATTGACGTAAACAATGTTGACACCAGCGTAGTTAACCTTTATTCGTAATAAATTATAATATAAAATATTTAATCAAAACATTACTATTAAATTTATGAAGTCGATGAAATTCACCTTAACTTCCACGCCCAATTTGTCATTCTGTAAATCTTCATTAGCCCAACACAGTGAATTGAAATCTCCAATTCGTTTAACTTTTAGTGTAACGCTTTTTTCAGCGTCATTTTCGTCTTCTAGAGGTACACAATATTCTCCTCCTTGTACGCCCTGTAAAATGTTGTCTTATAATATTATGTATTTTAAACCAGATATAAAAAAAGAGTAAGTTATAATTATATAATATTATGTAATTTGAAGGTGAGTCTAAAATTATTTCTATTTTGTCCCTAGATTTCGCAATATCAATTTTATAATATTGTTCTATGTTTAATATTTTCTTTTTTACCTCAAATAAAAATTGTCTGCTGTTTTGTATTTCAAAGATCCTAAATATAAAATAATAACATACTTGCGATGAACAATATTTTGGTGACCGTAAAATCAAATTTTTTGAAGGGTCGGGGTTTGTTGCTCTCCAGACAGCTAGCTCAATTTTTCCATCTTCTGTATTATGAGCACTCACTACGGTATAGAAAGGAGTATTTTTATCTCCTAGATTATGTTTGTGAATAATAAATGCATCCTGACGTAGACTACTATTTAGTTGTTTCCACATCTGTAAAATTATGTATGCAGAAGTAATTTAAAAAACCAAAGTTATAATTATTGTTAGTAGTTTTTACTTTTAAAAAGATAATATTTACCTCCTCATCATTTAAGACATTGGTAGTCAAAACAAGATCAGCATTCTTAATTTTTTCTTCACATTTTTCATCTAAACTCAATTGCAAGTAATTTGCTGTTACACCTGGGATTTTATCGATTATTTTTTTAATATTACAATACTTTGAATTTTCCGAATTGGTAATTTCAACTATATTTATTTTTTCTTTTGTGACATTATCAGCTATTATTTGTAGGAACATATACAAACTCTTCATTACCTAAAAATATTTTAGAACTTATTACATTATATCTCACATTTTGCTTCTCACAATGATTGGTGATAATATGCTCATAATATAAGTTAGTGCTTACATTTATTTTTCTGGGAGAAAATAGAGGTATGAACTCGCATATTTTTAATTCCACATTATCGTTTTTAGGTAAAGGAAGATCTAAAAATTTTAGGCCTTCCATAACAACTCCACCGCATCTAAAAAATTAATAATAATTTGAAAAATATGCTAAGTTTAAAATTACTTTGAACGGTCTTCAATAACAATATTGGTAAGTAACTAAAAAAATTAATTAATTAATTTTTAGTGATGATAAGTAAAATTAGTTAACTTAAGTGTCCTTAAAATTTTTTAAGACTCTTTTCGTGTTTGAAAGATTGTCGATGCCTGCCAGTTAATTGTTTGATACAAAGTAAACGATAACAAAATAATAATATAATATTTTCAATTTTATAATTTGTCTTATTGTGACAAAAATACTGAACAGTGTGTTCAGTTATAATTACTGTTTTGACTGCTCTATAAATAGTAAGTATAAAAATCTAAAGTTATTCCTTATTAAAATCACTTACATTGTGGCATCGTGTAATTCTAGTACTTTCGCATTGACTACTTCTCTATTATCAATGCCAACAATACTATTGCATTGCTTTTCAACGTCAATAACGATCCTTCTAATAAGGTTCAATTTCGATACACCATTATGCTTTCTGTTTAAAACATTGAACTGAATAATTCCATCTAGGAAAGTCACCCAATTGTCTTTCCATTCTATTAGTGCTTCCGTCAGAGATTCATTGCTGCTATGTATAGTGCGGAAATCATTGCTGAAAAAATGTTCATCATGAAATATAAAGTAGCATAAACTTTTTGATATTAAGGGCCCGGGTTACCCTCGAAATTTTCATACATTCTTAATACCAAAATCATTTTCTCGTACGAAAATATTTAACATGTTTGAGTTATTTTTCAGCTTAAGATAGTAATTACCTAGGGTCCTGAACAAATTTTTTTTACAAAATATTTAAATACTAAAAAAAAATTTTTGTGTTTAAATATTATTTAGTAAATTTACTACTAAATATTTAAACACCAAAAAATAGACAAAAACACTAAAAAATATATAAATAAATAGTAAATTTACTACAAAATATTTAAATAATAAAAAATATTTTTTAAAGTTTAAATATTTTGTAGTAAATTTACTATTTATTTATATATTTTTTTAGTATTTTTGTCTATTTTTTGGTGTTTAAATATTTAGTAGTAAATTTACTAAAAAATATTTAAACACAAAAATTTTTTTTAGCATTTAAATATTTTGTAAAAAAAATTTGTTCAGGACCCTAGGTAATTATTATCTTAAGCTGAAAAATAACTCAAACATGTTAAATATTTTCGCATTGGAAAATGATTTTGGTATTAAGAATGTATGAAAATTTCGAGGGTAACCCGGGCCCTTAATACAAGAAATCCAAAAATTACTGCTTTTCTAAAATTTTACCCTTAGGATAATATAAGACAAGCAGGATCCTAAAAATATATTTAAACATTTCTAAAATATTCACGTTTTTGGTTTACAACTATTAAAAGTAGATGGAATGACTCTTTAAGCTAATATGTCCATTGAAATACAACTTACATGTACTGGTATTCTTTGCCGTATAGTAAATCATAAATATCATCAGTACAGACGTTTTTCTCCGAGATAGTAGGATTGTTTGGCAGCAGTCTATCACTTGTAATTTCAGGTATGACGGTTCCTGTTATCATTAGTGATTCTTCATTCAATACCTGTCAAAAATAATAGTAATATTTATAATCCGTCGGAGGATATTAAATTTATATCACTACCTATTTAATAAACAAAAGCATAATGATTGATCTGGTTTTATCATTATAGCTTTACTGTCAGAGCTATGTTGCTGTAGGTAGTTAGTAGGAAGCTGTTTTATATCTAAGCATAGAAGCATTACTAATTTTTGGATCTGATTTTACCTCAAAGCGTCCAGTTCCTTTCTGTATAGTAACATAAGGGCTCAGCTGATGTTGCTCGCTCAGAATGGGTTGCGAATGGAAATACACGTTTTCAAACTGAACTGATAGGTTATTTTTCTTCACGTTTAAGCTCGCAGCTAATGTGTCCCATACAGCAACAAGAGCCGCAGTAAACGGATAAAGATTCTTTCCTGCAGCAAATAAGACCACCCATGTAAAGAACATAGACTAGGATTGACTTATTTCTCCCAACACCAACGAAGCTAAAGTAACGATTAGTTATTATTTGCCATACCTTTGATAATATGTCCTTTTAAATAATTGTGTTCTTCGTCGTACGTAGAAATAACGTCCTGTGATGTTGCAGCTTTCCTCTTATTAGCAGCTGTAGGCTTATGCAAATACCTAAATGTAAAGAACATTTGTCTATTTTCATTTTGTTTTTTACACAACATTTTTTTTGAATTAACATTACAATTAACTTTACCATTCTTCTTGATACACCCAGTCTACTAAATGTGACAACATTGGGGTTGATGTGGAAACTGGGAACTCTACTCGAGGGTAGAGAGCTTCTATTTTTGGATCGTATCCTTCGATGTATAACCTGAAAAATATAAAAACGTGGATAAAAGATGTGCAACTTTTGATCGATGCAAAGGTGACGAAATTTTATTGTTGTTATTTCTTTATCGTCCACCTTCAATTATTGTGCTAAAAGTTGCAAAGTGCGATGAAACGTGAAGAACGTAACTTTATTATTTTAATAAATAGTAAAGTAAAGCTATATAGTACCGGCCAATAGCTTCCAATAAGTATCGTGAATTGTCAGGGCGACCACGCTGAGTCAATGAAATTTGTTTGCACGTTGTCGGTAGGGAACGCTTGAGAATCGCTTGCAACAGTCCGTGAGGTGCAATTTCTATCAGCACCGCGTCAGGTGGAATCAGATGCGAGGTCTCCTCAAACAGGACTGGACTCTAAGGGATTTCGATATATTAAATAATGGTTTATTAATAATATAATACGTCATAGGGAATCAGACCGCAACGCGATGCGTAGATGCATTTCATTTGTACTGAATTGACAGATTTTCAAGACGTCTCACGTAGTTGAAATGCATTAAGGCTGGCCGCACACAGCCAGAATGTCTCTCTGAATTAATAATCGGAAATTCATAATCTGAATTTCGGCACCTTGCCTCAAACTTATCCAGAATTCAGAACGCTCGTCAGTATTATATGGTATCATTCTTACAGATCGATCTGAGAAATTCATAATCTGAAAAAATCTGAATGTGTGTGGAGCATACTGATATTATATGGTATTCCGGTCTTTCTGAATTAATAATATGAATTCAGATTATGAATTCAGATTAACATTCCGGCTGTTATTGACCCATTGACCCTTATAGTTTACGACATATCTGTTAAAAATAATGGATGCTAAAAAGATATCCACTTAATTACTGAACTTGAAACATCGAATGCGCTACAAAGTTTATGTTTTACCAAAAAATTGTTGAGGTGGTATTCAGCTGAACTGTATTTCGCCAGCGGTTCATCCCATCTGTCCTGCGGAACTGACGTCGACACCCAACGTGAACTCCGTGGGCGAGGCGTCGGGATCAAGTCTTGCATATACTTCAGCAACGCTGGTCCTGATAATAAGAAGTGTAGTTTAAGAATAAATAGGTGTAAGGTACCGACACTGAACAGAAATGTAATATTTAAGTAGAGTTCTTATCTTTGCCCACTTTATTAGTTGCAAAGGCCTCCGTGGTCTAGTGGTATAGAGCGCGGCTCTTGACTCGGAGGTCGTGGGTTCGATTCCCGCGTTGGAAACATGTTATTTCCACGTTTGGTTAGGACAATGCAGGTTGATCACCTGATTGTCTGACAAGTAAGATGATCCATGCGTCGGATGGGCATGTAAAAAGTCGGTCCTGCACTTGATCTCTCGCCGGGCGTTTCGGTCTGCCGTCCCACTGGGTTATGAGAGTAAAGGAATAGAGAGTGTCCTTGTGTACTGCGCACACACTTGGGCACTATAAAATTACTCCTGTGTAGCTGGCCTGGTTTCAATGAAACCGGCCACCGTCACCGAAACCGGTGTGGGAGCTATTATTATTATTAGTTGCAGAGGACATCACTCCTTCGTTCCTTTCTATGGTTATGAAAATATGTTTCTTTGTTTTGACTAATTTACGCCCTTTATTTATCTTTTATCAGGAAAGAGCAACACGAAGAATGTAATTGTTTCTTCTTACCGGCATCAGCAACGTAGCGTGAATGGTATGCAATATTGGAACACGCTACTTCTTTGGCGAAAATTCCTTGGCTTGTTAGGCTGAAAACGAATTTGTTCATGATCTCCGCTGGACCAGAAATCGTGCAGGATTCTGCAGAGTTGTGACAGGCAACCACTATTTCGGGTGGAATTATTTTAGATACCTGAAACAAATGTAAATATTTTTAATTTATGAACCTTGTAGAATTGTAAGTACCATCTAACTTGATTAGAATGTACCTCTCAGTCTTAAAGTGTGAGTACCATAATTTTCTATACGTTACGAGCTATTGTGGAAACTAACACAATATTTAAAATTACAAGTTTACCTCTTTAAATCCAAGCCCAATGGCGGCCATGGATCCACGAATAAACGGTGTCTGAAGAGAGAAGAGACCTCGACTGTAGGCGCAGAGAATAGTTTCTTCGGTCGAGAAACATCCATCCGCGTAGGCACAGCAGTATTCTCCCATACTGTGACCTAAAATATTGTTTATTTAAAGAAAAGATGAAGTGATATTAAAGGTCTGTTTTGAAAGTATAAAATTGAACATGAGTAACACTCTCTGGAACGAACATATCTCTGGAACGAACTGTCACCAGCTGTATTTCCGAACCTATACGACCTGCAAACCTTCAAGAAGAGAGCGTATTCCCTCTTAAAAGGCCAGCAACGCACCTGCAGCTCTTCTGATGTTGCAAGTGTCCATGGGCGACGGTAGTTACTTACTATCAGGTGACCCGTTTGCTCGTTTGCCCCCTTATATAATAAAAAACCACGCTTTTAGAGACTGCTAAGAGTTTGCTTCAAAAATAAACCTTCTGAGTATCAACCACTTGTAGGTACCTACATCTTAAGTTGAAATTCTAAATCGGAGTAGGTATCATAATAATTCTAGATAAATTTTCGTAAACCTACCAATTATCATGTCTGGAACAATGCCTATTGATCGTAACACATCGGTGAGAGCTATTTGTATAGCGCTTATGCCGACGAATGAGTGCAAAATATTATCAAACATCTTCTTATCGTCTGATGTAATAATATCAACAATGTTGAGTCCTCTTGGTGCAAGTACACGATGACATCTACAATTTTAGAATTTAATAAATTTAAAAATTAAGATTTGGAAGAGGTATGAGAAATTTACAAATGATAGAGCTAAAATTACTTAAGCGGTGAATACTTACCTAATGTAAATCAGAACGGAATGAATTAAAATTATAAGCATTAAGCATTGCTTTAGGACAACGACATCATTCTTTATTATATAAATATATATTTTACAAACCTTTCAATAGCAGCAGCGAAGACTGGTATACGCATGAGGTCTTTCCCCATCCCGACCCACTGTGAGCCCATTCCGCTGTATACGAACCACAGCGGACGTTTTCCCTGGTCAAAGTAAGTGGATTCTTCATGCAATTTTACTGTTTCATTATTTTCGTTTGTATCTGGATGAAAAAATGAGTTTATTGAAGAGTGTCAAGGATGGTTTAAATTTAACATGTTTTTATGATAACTATCAAAAGTTTAAAATCGGACAAGTGCGAGTCTGACTCGCGCACGTATCGTTGCCGTGCCGTTATAGAGAAAAATAGGCCAAAAGTTGCGTTTTTGTATGGGAATGGCCCCCCTTAATTTTTTTTTTTTAATTATTAAATTTTTATTTTATTTTAATTATTAAAGGGCATATAAAATTGAGGATTCTGTGACAATTTCAACTGCCTGCCTTTTGTCATTATTGATATCGAGCAAAAAAGGCCAAAAAAATCACGTTTGTTGTATGGCAGCCCCCCTTAAGTATTCATTTATTTGGTTTTCAGTTTGTTGTTATAGCGGCAACAGATATACACAACCTGTGAAAGTTTCAGAACTCAAGCTATAGCGGTTCTTGAGATACAGCCTGGAGACAGACAGACGGACAGACAGCGAAGTCTTAGTAATAGGGTCCCGTTTTTACCCTTTGGGTACGGAACCCTAAAACCTATAAGCAGACTACGCAAATTATAGACACGACACAGTCGGGAAGTCGGGTTCCGGACTATATCGACGCCCCAATTATAGCTAAGACTCCTAAGACTGTACTTATGTAGCTTGGGCATTTTAGGCGGCGTAGATTTAGATAGGTTAGAAGACTAACCAAGTATGAGGAATCCACGCCCTAAATGTCCGACAATTTTCTTCTCATAAAAGTGGTGAAGGAGAGCATGTTCCTCTGGGTCAATCGGTTTGCTTGAGAGGTAGTCAAATATCTTCTTTATCGAAGTTTCCTCTCTTCCCGAACTGAGCACAAGACGTGGAAATGTGGCTTTATACCGTGTGGTATCCTAAAAGAGGTTGAAAAAAAAATCATCAACTTATAAAATTAAATCGGTGCCCATTTTTTTAGTCGTCAAAATGCAGAATATAGAAGACCCATCTTGCTTCGACACAACGGACTCCAGGTACGTCAAGATATATCTTTTAGAGAAATACTCCAAGAGGCAAGAGCTTACTACGTGAGTTCTTTTCATGTTGTGGCTGTTAATCGGTAGGTGGCAGTAATTATAGTTACTACGACTAATGCAAGTATCTGCGAGGATGGTCGGATTAACAGAGCTATGCCATAGTAATTTTATAAAGCCCATGTGTCCGCGCAATACCAAAAAATACTATGTTTTTCCATTACTATAGTGAGTTGGGAGGATGACTGGCATACCTAATCGATGCACGGATCTTGTCAGATTTAATGAGTCAGATCATAGAGTTAATGAGTCAAATGTAAGAATGAATGATCAGCCTGCATCAAATTTGAGTGAAAATTTACCCCATGAATTCCCAGTCAAGTGCCAAACTCTGGAAATCAGATGTATTGGTAGTATAATAATATTAATACTATAATATTATGTAGTAAATAACACGTCTTACTTTCTTCTTGTTATATCCGTGAAGAAGAATATGCGAGAAAACTCCAGACAAGGATATATTATTGATTGCGGTATATGTGGGGATAAATTCCTTGTGGTCTGTCAATATTTCTATTCGCCTTTCCTTAATGGCTGCTATGTCGTCTCGTGGAGCATTGTAGTGGAGATTTGCAGCCATTTTGCCCTGCTGGTAGCCTAGAAGGACCTAATTAAAAAAAAGTGGATCATTTCAGTCACGCACTCAAGTTGCATTCGATAATTTTAACAACGATAACAACAAGAAATATAATATTTATTTAAAATTATTATTGCGTTGCTAATGCTCAATAATTGCTGAGGTGAAATTGTCGGTAGTTTATGAATCCGTTAGAACGATTGACTTGAATACTTATTTCTGGAATATAAAAGGGAAAGGAAACCTAAGTTCAACTTAAACCGATCAATTATGCCGGTTTATAAGACCGCTTCATAATTAATGTGACCGTAATGTAGCGCTTGTGGTATAATTGCATACATTTTTTATTTTTGACTTAGCAGTCAAAATAATCAAGAACAGCTTAATCAAAAGTCAGTATTTTAGCTGCTTTTAAGATAATTTTGCTAAGCGATTACATCTCAATTATTTATACAAAGAAGAACAGAGTACCTTAGTAACTGATGTCAACCCTGAAGCAGACTCAGTGTAGCCAATATTCGACATTACGCTTCCAACCATTAACGGTTTGCTTCTGTTTTTGCAGAAGAATTCATCGATCGACACTAATTCTGTCTTATCACTTTCTCGACCACCTGAATAAAATTTCAACAGATTATAACAACAGGAAAGACTAATGTCTAATACCAAAGACTAATACAGAAGTGAACAGCCATAGATACGCTTTCAAATTATTTTCACTTCTACAAGCATACAATTTTGCATATTATAGTCACTTGCATAGGTTATGGGTATGCTTTCTGATACTGCAACCCTTGATGTACCAAACTTCGTTCAAAACAGAGAATAATAGGCATGACTCAATAAATCACTAACGATGAAACAAATCAAAGCCACGCTATTAAGGCCTCAGCCTCGAATTTAGCGGGCAGCGAGCGAGTGGGAGCGGTGGTGGCTGCGCAGAAAGCCGTCTAATACCCAGCGCACCGCGCCACTGCCTTTGACGCGAGTTCCTTATAAAATACATTGAAACACGCCGCTCCCGCGCCTCCGCCGTCACCGCTCCGCTGCCCGCTGATTTCGTGTCCGTGGCCTAATAGAATACGTTAACAAAATATGCCAAAAAATAGTCACCAGCGCCAAAAGCTTCTACAAATTGTACTTCTCTCGGTTCTACTTTGGCTTCCTTGTAGAATGTTTCCAAGAATCCTGTTACATCCGATGGGTTACGATTAAAGCCCCACTCAGCGCCAATATCCGATTCCGGGAGTGGTATAAAGCCACTTTTTGCATGAACGATACGGGCATAAATTCTAGAAAGTTTTTTTGGTTAGGGAAAATTCTGATCGTACTATCAGAGAAATTGATTAAGACTGCAGTGGATCCACGTCATTTTTCTAGAGTGCTTAGTCAAAATGGATTTGCTAGTTTCAATAGCGTATTTATGCTGGCTTCTCACGGCGCGTGATATCACGAGCCGTGCCGCGCCAGCTCGAGCCACGCGCTGTGAAAAGGGGGTGGCTCGAGGTGGCGCGGGCTGGCTCGAGCAGACCTGTCCGATCCGACTAAAGTCGATAACTTCAAAGGTGCGGCGCGTAATATTACGCGCCGTGAGAACGGGCAGCGCGGACTCGCTTGTTGGCTCGTGCTCGCTCGTACAAATCGCCTCAGCGTGGCGCGGCTCGTGATAATACGCGCCGTGAGAAGCCAGCATTAGATGTCAGAAAGGTATGGGATTTGACATAATGCATCGTAAAATCTTAGCGATGCTATGACTTGTTTCATAGGCAGATGGCAGATTATATGAGGACAATGGAAGTGAGGATCTCACCTGAGCGCATCTTTCGCTTTTTGGAGAAACACAATGTTTATAGCTTCCGATTTGCAACAACCATCAGCATGTGCATCGAATGATTTTGTTTTTCCATCTCTACAAATGTCTATAACCCTGAAATATAAATGTTAATATAGAATTAATATATATTAGAAAATCCATCACCCTATATTGTACAGCGTACACGATATGGTCAAACTTCACCTACAGGTAGGTACACGATATAATGTGTTGATTGTCGATGTTAAGCTATGTCCACATCATGCAATTTCATCTTCAATTTTCGTCATCTTCTTTTTATTCAACTTCCGTTTGGCAAATTCAATAATTGAATGCGTCAAAATCCACCCGCGTTGAAAGAAAAGTGTCATAGCGAGTCGAGCGCTACGAATTTAGCGCGCGTCACGGGCATGTCTCACGTTCGCTGTTGACTGCGCTATAACGCATGCCCTTGATGAACAAAGAAGGCACAGTGTGGACAAAGCTATACATTGACAAAGTCACGTGCAACAATCATGAATAATTTTCCCTTTCTTTTTAAATTTTCCGCTCAGTATTCGCTCCTATTGATCGCAACTCGCAGGTCGCTTCAAAAGATTATCAGACACAAAAATATTTATTCAAATTCAAACCATTAGTTTCTGAACGTTCATACATACTCTTCAACTTTATAACATTAAAATCATATCGTGGTACCAACCTTCCGTAGTGGATCGACGTCTGTGGATGTAAGCACAAGTTGCAGCCCCCAACAATGGCTCCCTCACACTCCCCTCGCACGATAGAGTCATAGGCCATTTGCAAGGCTCCAGATGAGGAGCAACACGACATGTCAATAGTCATAGAGGGACCTTTTATGTTAAGATAGTAGGAAATTCGGTTGGCGAACATACTGCGATTACACCTGAAAATAGAAAACAGCACATACAAATCAAAATTAGGAACACTGGCTTCGGCCAAAGCGCCAACCTACGCGACTAAAGCGACTGCGAAGCGGGAGCGTCTGCAACGCGGGACGTTCGCGTCGGCAAAGCGGGAATAATCTACGGTTCGCACCGTAGTCGCGGAGTGCACACCAGTTTCGCGTTGCAGACGCTCCTGTCCCGCGTCCCGCGTTACTGACGCGCAGGTTTGGCCGAAGCTTAATTTACTTTATCTGAGCGATATTATTCTTGTAAATATCTTGACACTAATATCAAAAACAATTCAATGGATAACCATTAAATTGTTTTTGATATTAATCATCTACAAGGTCTGCCTGTACTTGTCGGCTACATTGGAAACATCACATGGCAGACAAATACAGACACCCTAAGAGACCCTAAGAGTCAGAGAGCGGTCACGTGTTCCGACGTTCTGCGTTCGAGTAGTCAGTCATATCGGAGGAATTCTGACGCGCCCCTTGTGTGAGTGAGAACACTATACAACGTTATACAACACAAAGAACGCAAAGCTGACCGCTTGAACGCTTGACCGCGTGACCGCTCTCTGTCTGTGGTCCATAAATAGTTATACACTACGTAAATATCTTTTATTAGTAAGGTTTGGTGGTTTGATGTTTAAATTCATTGCCCTGTCTATTATTTAGCATCGGGTCTATTATTTAGTCCCTTTTATCAAATTATTGTCATTAAAATCTATCTCATCAATCATCATCACCACAATATCCTTGAGTATCATTAAAATTAAATATTTTATATTAATATTATATTGATCTTCTACTTACCCAGCTATACCAAGACCTGATTTTGCATTCAACATATATAAAAATGCCTTTTCATTTTCAGAAAAACACGTTCCTACAAATACTCCTATATTTTTTCCTGATAGATGTTCTGGATTGTAACCTGCAACATTTTATTATAGTTTTATTTATTGTCCAATTTTTAATAAAGGAGGTTGGCAAGTCACCATACACGTACACTGTACAGCTGTCTCTCTACACTACCCATGCAAGTACATGAAAAACTTTTAAACCCGACTTTGAATATTATAACATTGATGTTGACTAAAAATAACTATTTTAAACTATAATTAATAGTTTGAAATAGTTATTTTTACTGTCCTAATAATTTTAATTTTGATTTAGGCTAAAATTGTACACTATACCTAATCAGTCTTTATAATTTTTAAATCATGCCAGCCCTGAACATAAGTTTGAAAATGTGTAACGGCAAGTTCTGCTTCATTTCCATAGATTGAATTGATATTTTTTTGTATTATTTTCCGATTTTTGCTACGTACTTTTAAATTATACATAAAATTATACATCAATAGTTAAAATACCGATACATTTATGCATATAATATTATGAGTGTTACATAATAAATACGTAATAATGTAGGTATAGTTAACAAACAATGGAGTTTTTTTAATAAATTCAGTGACGTAAACGAAGTTGTTGATGTTGGTTAACATATTTGGTGGTACCCAACAATAAATTATAATATCTACCTACTCTACTACCAGTTTTTATTGATATTTTTGGTAATTCTGTTACTATTAAGTGGGATGATGTTATTGATTCTCAAATCAAAAGTTTACAAAACTACGTCTGTCTATTTGTCGGTCCTTAAGCTCTTTACGATTAAACCTTATTATCGTGCAGTGAATTTGGCTGCGACTATTAATGCAATAATAATCCTTACTAATATTATACATACACATACTCTTAGAGGCATCAGAAGTATCATAGGATACTATTTATTTAAAAAAAATATTTTTTACGGAAAAATAATGTTGACGTAGGCGCGGACAAAGTCGCGGCAACAGCTAGTTATAATATTACAGAAATATCAACAAATATACGAACCAGCGTCAAATATACGAACCAGCATCAAAAGTTTTTAAGTATATATAAAATAATATGTATGTTAGTTTTAAGGTATTTATTAATATAATCAATATGTATGTTAGGTTTAAGGTATTTGTTTTATGGGCCTCTGATGCCCGAAATAAATGATTTGATTTGATTTGATTTGATTTGAAAATACAGTGTGAAATTTTAATGGTTGTTTTCCCGCAGTAAAATGATTCTATCTTAGTAGTACAATAGATTTGTAAAGTTATTTTTGTTCAAATTAAAAAAAAAATCGGTCGGGTCCATAGTAACTCGCGCCTATCGGCATAAAGTTTCCATAGTACGTCATACAAAATATTTTGTATTTTCAAAAAATAACATGCATGGTTCGATAGTACTACTGTAGGTAAATCGTTCTGCTGCGGGAAAACAACCACTAAAATTTCACGTTGTATACAGGGTGTAACAAAATTAAGTGATAATACTTTAGGTTGTGTACGTGTTCCTTGTAGAGAGTTCACTGTGAAAGTAGCAGCGCTGAAAGACCAAAATTTTTTTTCACTTTTGTATGGGGAAACTCGTGACGCTCGGGCCCTTGCACATACAAAAGTTAAAAAAAATCGTCTTTCAGCGCTGCTACTTTCACAGTGAACTCTCTACAAGGAACACGAACACACCCTAAAGTATTATCACTTATTTTTGTTACGCACTGTATACGAACCAGCATCAAATATACGAACCAGCATCAAATATAGCTTGATAGGACTGCTCGAGTAATTTTCGAGACATGGGGTCCATGCAAATGCTGAGACGATAGGTCACTCTGAAGAACTGGGCATCAAAATATTCCAGGTCTGGAATGACGCCAATATGTTGAGATGCTTCTGAATAGGCACTAGTCCAGCGGTCCGTTTTTTTAATGGGATTTATCTGTAATATTAAAACTATGATGACACTAAAAAAAATTAACATACCAATAGTAATTTGGTAGGCTTTACATCCAGATCAACTTACAGATAACGATCTGTAAGTTGATCTGGACTGTTCTATATATATACATATAACAGTTGATTAGAGAAAAATTCAGTACAAATTAATGATCTCAAAACAACTGTTCAACAGGTGCTTAAAATATTATCTTTTGTGGTATGACCGTAAAATCTTTTTTAGTGTTTAAATATTTTCTATCAAATTCTTGTGCAGGAACTAGGTATTAATAATTTTAAGCTGAAAAATAACTCAAACATGTTAAATATTTTTTCGTATGAGAAAATGATTTTGGTATTACGTATGTATGAGAATTTCGATGGCACCCGGCCCCTCAAGCATTAATTTTATCTTATTTTTAGTATTTTTTAAATATTTTTTATGGAGGTTTTCGTCAAATTAGTATTTTTTATGTTATAGCGGCAACAGAAATACACAATGTGTGAAAACCGAAATCTAGCCGTTGCCGTTACCTGTAGCCGTTCTTATGATTCAGCCTGAAGGCAAACAGTCAGACAGAAGGACTGACGGACAGACAACGAAGTCTTAATAATTATGGGGTTCTGTTTTTACCCTTTAGGTACGGAACACTAAAAAGACTCCTAAAAATTCGCATTATTCGTAGAAATAGCTGTTGGCCACAACAACGCATATCATAAATACGTTGAATAAATTGAAAAAAACCGGCCAAGTGCGTGTCGGGCCACGCGCAATATAGGGTTCCGTAGTACCGCTAGTTTTTGAAAATTTGTGCATGGTTAATGAATGTACATTTATACCTAACATGTTTTACACTACTTACAACTTCATCTCAGTTACTTTCATAGGAATTTAAACAAAAAGTTCCTTTATACTTCGCCAAATACATTTTTTTTAGTTGATCGACTCAATAAATTATGAAGTCTTCTTAGCCGTGATAGTTTTCCATTTAAATTCAGCATATTTCCTACTCCCGTGAATTTTTTCGCATTTCCAGAAGCAACCGTTTAGCTGGTAGATGGGGACTGGACTGGACTCTAACGATTTTTTCCACTTTAAAACTTAATATTTCACAAACAGATTCCTAAATCGGAAAATGATCTATGAATACTCATAATATTTTTGAAAAACCTATCCAACGACACCCCACACGATGGGGTGGGCGCGGAAAAAAAATTCAACCCCGCTTGATGTGTAGGGGAGGTACCATAAAAAAATTATTTTTTAAATATTTTATGTACCATTTTGGCGGCATTATTAATATGTGTATTCATGCCAAATTACAGCTTTGTAGGTCCTATAGTCTCTGAGCAAAACCGCGGATGGACAGACGGACAGACAGACCGAAACTATAAGGGTTCCTTGTTGACTACGGAACCCTAAAAAGTAAGTAATTCATTTACATACTACAGTACGTGTAGGTATTTGTTGTATAATATCGACGCCCCCACCGAATAACCGGACAATCGAAAAAATGAAAATGTTCAGGAGAGCCAAAAAACTGATTTTTGTTAATAACTCCTTTAAAAAAAAAGCTTCAAAGACTTTTTATATCTCAAATGAAAGCTAATTTTTTTGCCCATCTTGCTATTTCAATAATATTTAATTGCCACCAAAGGTTTTTCTTTAATAAAGCAAAACGCAACTTATCGTTCTGGAGTAGGCCAAGCTCTGATCATCATTGTCTATTGCATGGTTATTCGGGTAATTTTGCGTTTCGGCTGTAATAAAATGCACATATATTAATATCTCATTGCAATATTATTCGGGGAAATTGTTTAGGATAAAAATATTGGTAAACACCTATTACTTTACTTTTCGGTGATCAAAAAATATTGTACACTTTATAATTATAGTCATTGTGGTTTATTCCAATGATTTTCTACTGTAGGTAAAATAAAAATAATATGTATTTTTGTTTAAATACATTCATTATTTGATGTCATAAATGACATTCTTGCAATCGAATCAGCTCTAGATTCGAAAAAAATACACTCTGGAGACTGGCTCTATCATTTTAATAGTACTTATAATCATTGCAGTTAATTACAACGTTAGTCATAATTCATAACCCTCATCGCCACCTGAGTTGGTGTTACAATAATCAATATCATATTATGTTCTAATAAAATGAATGATAATGGCAGGAATTCGCTTTAGACAGTATTCCGAGAGGATCGTAGGCCTTTTCTTATATGATGGTGGTTTAATCGTCGACTTCTATCTACATCGTAGTACAGTTCAATGTAATCAGGATCAAAACTATGTTAAAAACTTCTCAAGTTACAATACAATACACACACAATACTGTAGCAGCACATCTTATAGTAGCTAGCAATCGCATTCCTAATTAAATAGTGAGTTGGAACCCACTAGGACCTGCAGGCTGCAGGACCACTTCCATGAATAACGTTTGACTGTCTGACAACAGCTGCTTGCAGGCGTGAAGCTGTAACAAGTGCTGTCGTGACAATTTTAAGCACTTCTTAGGAGTATTTGCGAAAGAAGAAAATATCTAAATACGTTCTCGTTTATTTGTAACAAATCTCGCTGCTTATCGGTCACGTTTAGTTTATTTTGTAGCAAGTATTGCCCATACATGCTTGTTTGTGAGAAAGCCCGCATGCTTATTACAAAAATCGAAACAGATTATGATATTAATATTAGAAATGTACATAATTTAACGAATGTAAGGAAGAACTTTACCACTTGATGTCTTCCAAAATGATCGTTGGTCGTTCTTACGTCTATGACGACTTCAGACATTTAAAAAAAAGCTAGCCAGGGACAGTCAGACATTCTTATTTTTTAATGAAGAAAGTCTCACTATTCCTGACTCTTGGGTCCCGTGTAAACCTCTGCGATTACTGATCTGATGCTGGTCTGAGACTGGAGACTGGAGGTGAGTGGACTGAGATGATCACCGCGATATGATGGTCGTTCGACTCAGATTCTACAAGTTGTCCAAAATAAAACCTAACCAATATGCCTTTATGCCACAAAGGTGCACCGAATACGCCCTCTATAGGTTAGTGAACCACATCAGAAAGAAGAGAGAGAAGGAGAAAATTTATATTATGGTATCGACACAGGAGAGGCCTTCAACAATGCTTGGTGGCCAGCTGTAATGGTTCGGTTAGCTGAAGTTAGATGTCTGGGGAACCTGAGGCGGGTAATCAGCGGCTACCTGAGTGGAAGGAGTATGAAAGTGGGATGTGCAGGAGTGGAAATGTGCAGTAGGCAGCAATGTATTTACCCGAATAACCGTGCAATATTCGTTTATCGTCAAATCGTTTTGACATATTTTTTCGCAATAGCCTATTGCCCAGTTTTTGGTGTAAAATACAATTTTAAGTATTGTTATGGAATAAACACATAATTTTTTATATCTTTGTAAATATCCATAGGAAAATTCTGAAAAAAATTCACATGATGTATTTTGACTTCTAGATGCCAAAAAACGCAGTACAGCAAAAACCCCACAATAGCACATTGTCCGGTTATTCGGTGGGGGCGTCGATATGTTAAGTGATATTAGAGCTGTGCTGTAGAATGAGAGATCCCCAATCTTTTCTTGCTCAGGTCACTTTTATATAAACTAGACATCGCCTAATGGTTGAAATTCGACCTCAGAAAAAAAAAAATTAAAAAATCGACCGCGTCGCGTCAAATGGTTGAGTCGCGTTGCGGTCTGAATTGACCCTAAGAGTGGGTTGCACCAGCTTACTTTAACTATAACTTTAACTTTAACTATAACAAATATAATAACAAAAAGTCAAATGAACTGTCAAATCCCTTTTTGTTATGGTTAAAGTTATAGTTAAAGTAAGCTGGTGCAACCCACTCTAAGAGTGATTGCATCAACCTACTTTAACTATAACTTTAACTTTAACCATAACAAATTGTGAAATGACCTGTCAAATCCCTAGCAAAAGTCACCATATTTGACGATAACCTTAACCTTAACTTTAACTACGCTTTCAAATCGGATCAGTAGTTTTCGTGTGATAGTGGAACAAACATACAGACAGACAGACAAAAAACTAACCACATTTTTGGCTTCTATAGCGATCTAGTGACACCCCCCGCTTATTATTTTTTGAATATCTTTAATGTACAGAATTCTAATTTCTACAGTTTTATTATATGTATAGATAACTGTGCGAAATTTCATGCATCTACGTTTCCCCATTTATCGTAAAAAGGGTACAAATTTAGAAATGTATCTACGCGTCGCGTTGCGGTCTGAATTTACCCTTAAACGTTCAGTATAATGTATTCAGCTGGGGGCATACCAACCAGACTGGCCAGCGGTGGCGCAGAAGAGAATAACATGGAAGTCTTTGGGGGAAGTTTGGGCTTATAATAATAATAATAATACTATGTATTATATCTGAACATTTATTACCAGGCAAGGCAAATTTACGCCTAGGCAATAATACGAGTGACCTCTACATTGTTTTTCGTCGTGATAATTACGAAAAGTCATCCACTTTTAAATTCAAAGATGACTACGTATATTCACTTTTTATTTATGTAAATTCTAGATAGTTTCACTGCATAAAATAAGAAATAGTAGCTTGCTGGTAGTGACAGTTTTAAACTTTTAAACAAACAATAAAATATAGTACCTAAGTATATTAATTTCGAAATTATGGATACATTAAGTATTTATAATTTATCAAATAAACTTTTGAATATTGATTGTAGGGATAGCTACATAAAAAGATTATAAAAGCGATGTCAATGTTATAGAAATTAGAAATTAAAAACCGGCCAAGTGCGTGTCGGGCCACGCGCAATGTAGGGTTCCGTAGCACCGCTAGTTTTTGAAAATTTCTGTATGGTCAATGAATGTACATTTATAACATGTTTTATACTACTAACAACATCATCTCAAAGGAATTTGAACGAAAAGTTCCTTTATACTTCGCCGAATACATTTTTTTAGTTGATCGACTATTACTCAATAACTTATGAAGTCAACTTAGCCGTGATAGTTTTCCTTTTAAATTCAGCATATTTCCTACTCCCGTGAATTTTTTCACATTTCCAGAAGCACCCGTTTAGCTGATAGAACGGGGGGACACTGGACTCTAACGATTTTTTCACTTTAAAACTTAATATTTCTCATATGGATCCCTAAACCGGAAAATGATCTATGAATACTTATAATATTTTTAAAAAACCTATCCAACGACACCCCACACGATGGGGTGGGCGCGAAAAAAAAATTCAACCCCGCTTGATGTGTAGGGGAGGTATCATAAAAAAAATATTTTTTAAATATTTTATGTACCATTTTGTCGGCATTATTAATATGTATATTCATGCCAAATTACAGCTTTGTAGGTCCTATAGTCTCTGAGCAAAACCGCGGACGGACAGACGGACAGACGGACAGACGGACGGACAGACCGAAACTATAAGGGTTCCTTGTTGACTACGGAACCCTAAAAAAGCAGCGTTTGCTCTGTAGAGAGGACAAAGGCTACTTTGTTTTGTCACACCCCGCATAGCATGTACAATTAACGTAAATTATAGGCAATTATTATTACGAACATGCCATTCTGACTTTACAATGTGTCCCGACACCGGTGTCCGATCCTTTAATGTCATGATGTATGGCATAATATTTTATCGACGAATTCCTTTACTTATATGCTCTAAGTCAGATAGTTTAGAAGTTATAACGATTTTCTGATGAAGTTTTGGTCAGATTACTACGAGAGCCAAAGATTCTTTTTTCAAAAGTTACAGAAAAAAAAATTAATAGCCAATTTGTCGATAAAATATAAATACTTCATAAACAGGCTCGGACACCGGTGTCGGGACACATTGTGTAAGTTCGTCATGTGTCACCATGGAAGACCGCATGATACACTTCTTTTAAGGTGCCCCCCACATCGGGAGTATTCACATTTCACGTGTAATGTAACATAATATTATAGATTCGTTTTTGAGCATTACACTACATTTTGTATCATGTTGTAAGTTGTTAGTTGTATTACGTTACAAGTTGTATCAAAATTCAAGATATTACACAATGTATCATTACAATGTGCGCATTGTAATGCTTGGTTCTCCTCCCTCACTGGTGTAATGCTCGACTCTGTAACGTCAAATGTTACATTACAAGCGAATGCTCCCGGTGAGGGAGCACCCATATTACGCAAAATATGTCACATGTGGCGTGACACCGCCGCCACATTTCGTGACAAGCTTGCTACGTCATATATTGCTGTGACTTGGCCATTATTAGCTTTGTCCACACTGTGCCTTTTTTGTTCATCAAGGGCATGCGTTATAGCGCAGTCAACAGCGAACGTGAGGCATGTCCGTGACGCGCGCTGAAATCGTAGCGCTCGCTATGACACTTTTCTTTCAACGCGGGTGGATTTTGACGCATTCAATTATTGAATATTATACCAAACGGAAGTTGAATAAAAAGAAGATGACGAAAATTGAAGATGAAATTGCATAATGTGGACATAGCTATTAAGAGTCTAAAAATGAACTCCAATCTCAATATTTTCAACCAACTTCCAAACAAGAAGTCAGATTGAGGTATGCATAAGACTTTTAGGGGATCCGCAAGCGATGCTATTGTTTTTAGATATGACATCAGACACCAGCATGGAGACAATTCATTCAAAGGTTTTTTTGGGGTCCGTCAAAAATTTCTCACCTAAACAGTTTGAGAGCCGCTGATGAAGAAGTACATACCTTGTTATACAGTATGTTAGACAGTTCATTCACGTCGTGAGAGCTAGGGTAGAGACCCGCCATGCCCGATATGACAACATGCTCTCCAACGTCAGTCTCATCAGGATCATTTTGGGCATACTCCTCTGGTATCGGTGCCATTTTGCCTCTACTGAAAAAAATATCATCGCCATCAGGAAAACTCTAAATTCAAAATCGGAACTGTAAAGGGTGGCCACATTACTGTGTTGCCTTGCGATGCGTTGTCGCAGCATTAATGATGCGTTGTATCGTTTTCATAATAGATATTTTTAACCGACTTCCAAAAAGGAGGAGATTTTTTGTTGTGACATGCATTTGCGCGTTTAGTTGTTAGACGATATATTTTAATAGATTGCTAAAGTTGAGTCGGTAATAATATTAAGAAACATAACATCATAAACACAATCATTAATAATTTTTAGTTTTCTTATTGCGTTTTTCCTGTGGGGGACCACAGGCGGACAAGAGCCAAATATATACAGCATGTTTCATAAGAGGAGTCTTTATAATAAATAAGAAAACAAATGATCCTATAACCCGGACACTGTAACTAGTGTGTTGTATGCTACACAATAGTAAGATTTCTTCTTCTGGAACTTTTTTCAAAGCTACCAATGCACCATGCAGAACGTACTCCTTTAAACGTCCAGCATTCACTCATACGACAAAAAAACACAATATTATTTTGAACTGACTTTTGTGTTTTAATGGAGTCGACGCATTCGCGCCGAAGCATAGATCTCCAACTATACATTAATTGTTGTTAAAACTGCACTGAACTAAGTTTACCTAATATCTAGTAAATTAATAAAACTACCTGTATGTCTAACTTAAACAAAATAATATTTTGCACTTATTTACTAAAATACGTCAAAGTGATAAATAGCTTTATATTTTATAATGTAACGCTTTTATATTAAACCGATTGAATTAGAATTTGATGACACTTGATGAATAAATAACGAGTTGGAGAGTAAAGGTCAATTCATACTAGCGCAGAAATGAGGGGAAGCGAAATTATATAAATTTCCTTTATATTGCGAGATTCCACCTGCCTAGTATAATTATAGTAGTAGGTTATAGGTATCTGTTTTTTTATGAAATTAATTTAAAAGGATTCTTCTTTTTAGTGAATATTAATTGAGTTGCTCAAAACGTTCAACACTACAGCTGATTCAAAAGCCGCCATCTAATTTAATTCAGCGTGTTGTTTCTGATATCTTTGTTCAGCGCTCACCACTGCGGCGCTATAGATGCGTTTTTTTTTAATATGGCGTCAACGAGCAGCCTGCCTAGCATACGCCAACGAGATATCTCACTCTCGATATAATTAAAAACTACTCGTCTCATAATGTCAAAATCTCGACATTATCTCGACAAAACTCTATAAAAATATGTTATTTCGATGATAGATCTACTCGAGAAAAAATGTCTGTCATGCTAGGGTCAATAGAGATGAAGATACAAACTATCAAACATCGAGAAACATATTATAGACTGAGATATCTCGTTGGCGTATGCTAGGCAGGCTGGTGTTTGTGGTTTTTTCAAAATATTTTTCGAAAATATATTATTAATTAATATGTAACGTTACAAAAATTAGTGTTATTAAAGAGACAGAAATTATGGGGGCACATACGAGTGATACGAGTGATAATATTCGAGGCGAAATTTCGGACTTATGAAATGCATCAAACAAGGTACTAATTGCAATAGAATAATCTTCCAAGAAAGTAACTACAAAAAGTTTTCTTATTCTCTCAAATTACATACTAAACTTGCCATTTAACCAGTTGGCTACACGTTGTCTAGCTGTATCGTTGAACGATGCAGTGAAAAAGTCGGCTAAGCGACGTATAGCCGTGTGATTGAATCGAACTAAACATGCGCACCTAACCAAAAAAAAAATTGTTATGCTCAGGGCCCCCGTAAGAGCTACTGGCGCCTGTGTGCAAAAAAAGGATTTTGGCGCCCCTTTAAGCAAATTTTTTGGGTCCCTGGTTTTGGCGCCCCTAAAGATGACGATTTAGCGCCTCTAGTGTACAATGTGTGCATTGCACACATTGCACATAATAATATGGTAGCGGGGGCCCTGGTTATGCTATCCTACTAGGAGCCTTATTAACTAAAACAATATACCTATATTGTTTGAGGTGAACACGGCCTAAAGTATTGTATTTGTTGTAGGTACGGAATTTAGAAACTCTAAGACCTAAAAAATATTTATTTTATTGTTTCATGTACCCATTTTAAATGTCTAGACTCTACTCTATTACGGTGCTAGTTATATCCTGGTGACAAGCAGATGACCAGATAGCGGAATTCTTCTGAATTTAAGAGTTTAAAATTATTTCATAATCATTAAAAATATTTAACTCCTTCAATGTTACCATTGTCTCAATTACCATCCATTATAATATTTAAATGTTACCAAGCATTAAATCTTACAATTTCGTTTCGATGTTATTCTGAATTGACCCTAACACTTATACCTAGACTAACGTAGTAACATACATATGATATTGAATGTACTGTAACTTCTTGGTGGAAATTCATGTTTCACAGTAATACACACTTCTCCATGCACTTTTTCCACATTTATTGTGGAAAAATGTGGAAAAAATGCATGGAAAATTGTGTATTAACGTAGTAACAATTCTAATAATCTGTGCATAGATGTGCAGACAATAATAAAAGCGGCCAAGTGCGAGTTAATCCACGGTTATTAACATAACCATGGATTAAACAATCCAGGTGTGTCAAGTCACTTACACAATAGTGCTCGCATTTAAATGTATTATTCAAGCCTCAAACTTTTTTGTCTGTAGAAAAGTGGGGTGTTACAATAGGATTTTATAAAATAAAAACACGCATTTTACAAAACAATAAATAATAGTATATTGTACTGAAACAACATTTTGAACTAATAATATCAAATCAACCTTAAATAATTTTAATTTGTAATCGTCACTTGACACTTCCACATTCAAGTTTTTCTAACATGACCAAAACATTATTAATTCAAATAATAATGTATTAGATATTACTTCACTAATAGGGCATATTACGCAAAGTTTGGAGCACAGGGCGCTAAGTACTAGCACATACTAAATCCGACATTTCATAATATCAGAATATCAGATTGGCTCGCATTACACGTATCAATATTATCACGATTCCGTGATAATATTGATGGTGTAATAGAATCGCAGTATCGCAGTAATACTTGTGATACGCGTGATACTAAAATCGTGATTATATTGACGGTGTAATACGCCCCATTGATAGAAGAGTTTTCAAACGTCGAACACAACTTTTTGTTTACTGTTCATTTGTTCTACCATAGAGTAATAAATGGTCCATGGTTCTACCTTTAGCGTGAAAACATTGCAGTTATATCCTTTCAGTAACGTTCGTTTACATCCTGAGTTTATCTTTTGTTTGCTGAACACAGTTCGTTTTATACACAAAAAAGTCAGCAAACGCAATTCTTGCATTATTTGCCATTTAGAGCCTGTTTCACCACTTCCTGATAAGTGCCAAAATCCGAATAGGCTATCCACCAATTAACTTGACAGATCCAGTATGGAGAATCTGTCAAAAAAGTTGTGAATAGCCTATTCGGCACCTTATCCGGATGTGGTGAAACAGGCCCTTAATCTCTAATCATTTAAAAAATTACAAATCGGTATAACTTTTTTATTCCGATTTTACAACTTTTAACTGTTTTTAATATCCTTACTAGATCGACCTCCTTTGTTGGCTACATTGGATACAATTATTATTTTAAAAAATTCAAGTTATCTAAATAATAGCCACATGTTTGAGAACCTACTTTACAATCACCTAGAAGCTCACGAATAGTTTACCAGGAAGTTTGTATCCATGTTTCAAAATTATATTATGTTTGTAAGCAACGACTAAACCTCCCTTTAAGATGATCATCAGTTACTAGACCATTGTTAAATATGCCCATACAACAATTCAAGATCCTTACAAAAATTCATTAAAAGCAAACTGATTTTGTCCTTCGTCAATATCACATTAGGCATATTATATGCCGCATATAATCACATTAATTCATCTCCAGTCTACGTTATATCATTTCCATCATAATTTACAATCTAAAACTTATAGTCTACTTGAACTATCGATAGGTGGTGTAGGCCGTTGGCTCCTAACGAGCTCATCTTGCGTGAATGCTCTATTGTCTAATCCCTCTGGCTTGTTTGTTTGTCTGTTTGTTTCACTCTGGTTGTTTTCAACTGGTCCATCCATGAGGAACATTGTGAGGAAGAACAGTATACTGCCTGTAATGGAAATATTATCAGTTTTATTCATCTTAAAATAAGAAATAGACAAAGCAACTATGCAGTCGATAAAAATCTAAAAAAAATAAATAAAGTTTTGAGTTTTTATCATAGATCCTTGTTTTTGGGAAGTATTAAGAATTTTACATAAAATTTCATAGTGCTTACTTGCTTACTACTTACTAAATATCTTTGGCTAATCAATTTGGGTTATTGGACAGAATTATATTATGTCAAAGTTCAAAGTCCAATTTGACTTCTACAAACTCATTTAAATCGAATTTAAAATCAAAGAAAATATCGACGCATTAAAACAACATGGGGTAAATTGAGTATTAAAATGGTAACCACGGACCTGAAAAAAATACGGACGTAACCTTGTCTATTTCACGAGTGAAGCATAGTAATGGCTGCCCGTGTGGGATGTGTGCGTGTCTGGCGAGTGGCGCCGTCACTCAATGTACAATGACAGCGGGTTGTAGTACCTAGTTGCGTGTGTGAGTGTCGATCACGTGTACAAATACAGTACAATAAACGAAATTGTCGTACCTTGCATGCTTCACCTCTTTATAGTGTAATGCTCCATCCGTATTTTTTTCACATCCGTGATGGTAACTAGATGATACCCGCAACTCCATTGCGCCAAAATTCGTTTATCGCGCGGGAACCGTACATTTTTCCGGAATAAAAATTATACTATGTCCTTTCTCGGGACTCAAAGTATCTCCGTACAGAATTTCAGCAAAATCGGTTCGGAGGTAACAGAAAGACAGACAGACTCACTTTCGCATTTATAATATTAAGTATGAAAGTATGGATAATATTAGGCTTACTGATTCCATAAAAGCCAGCGTAGAAGATCATGATGGACTCCCTGTATCCTATGGCCTTGGAGACGGGGTCCACGAGGATGGGCAGGTTTCCGCCGACGTTGTTCATCACGAACAGGAACACGCCCACGGTCGTGGAGCGAACGGCGAGCGGCACGATCTCAACCAAGATGGCGAATACGATACCGAACCACATCTCAGCTGGAAAGAAGTATTTTTGTGTAAAATAAATAAAAAAACATATTATTAATATAAAATTGGAAAAAGGAATTGAGATACCTCCTCCTTTAGGAAGTCGGTTAAAAAGAAGACTGGAGCAAAAATGAAGTAAGAAGAAGACTTGCTAGAAGCTCAAGGAAAGAAGAAACAAAAATAATTTACATAAGCTGGACTTCGAAAAAGATTTTTTGACCCTCTGCTAAGATTTTTGCAAAATTATTTTTAAACTGCATTATTTGAAAGTACTATCAGAGAAGTTGATTCAAAGGCAGATGGCGGACCTAGTTACATAGTTTGGCCGAGTTATGTCAAACCCAGCTGAACTGAAACATTCCGACCAAATTAACGTAGGTCCGTCAACTGCCGATGAATCAATTTCTTCGATGGTACATAGAGATCATGGCCCATCATGGGAGACTCTACACAAAGCGGTAAAAAATTACTTACAGGTAAGTATATTTAAAGTTGAAGTTAAGTTTAAAGTATAAGACGTATTAAGTACGTTTAAGGAACTTACCGAAGAAATAGGAGATTGCTAAGGTGATCATGGCCCACAGTGGTCCGAAGGCAACGGAACCGAAAGCGGGCAGAGTCGCTATCAGCTGTGACAACGCCAGCACCAATACTCGCGACCGTACACCCATTCGTGATACGAACCTGAAGATTTTAATAGATTTAGGGCCTGTTTTACCACTTTCTTATCAGTGCCAGATAGGCTACCCACAACTTATCTGATAGATAGAGTATGGAATATCTATCAGATAAGTTGTGGATATAGCCTATCCGACACTTATCAGGAAGTATTTTCTGTGTGAAGGCCCTCAATGATCAAGATAAGATTGTTATTTTGCTTGTTATAATATAGAACGTCTTCAGTAGTACGAACATTGATTGCGTTGCGGTCATATTAAAGTTAATATACCTAGTGGAATAGACTATAGAGCAACAAACTCGAGCTGTCAAACGAAACCGAAATTGGTTTTCATCTGTGTGAAAAATATGTGTACGTATACACTTACACAAGCATGATTGAACATGAATTCTATGAGATTAAATTGTCAACGGGCTGATCCGAGCTGACTGGACGTCAAAAAAGAGTGCTCCTGTAATGTATCACACGTCTCTTTTTACCACGCAGTGTTACTGATAGTGACATCTCGCTTGCTCGGGCCTTTGTTTCTCTATTCCGCTAGGTATAACTTTATGGTTGCGGTATATTGCTTATAATTTGCAGGGTGTTATTTAAAACATACTTTAATCAGTGAATATTTTTTTCCGGGGTAATGATAACACAAATACATAATTATATTTTATAACTTATAAGAAATTAAATCGACGACAATCATAGATGATTTGTGGTGTAATTTAATTTGTACGTTATATTAGAATATTATATACCTTTAGATGAATTTTTAACTCATGTTTAGTAAGACTTTATTGTATGATGATGGACTTACTTGTCAGAAATGAGACCACCAGCGACCACTCCTATGGAGCCGATGCCTACGGTAACGGCGAACAGCCACCAGCCGAGGTCAACGTCCGGGAAGTAGTCGCGGTAGTACAGATCAGCGTTGTACGCGAATGTCATACCACCTGCAAAGACAGAGCATAGAGTACAAGACGTATCCATTGTGCTGGCTTCTCTCGGCGCGTAATACTCTGATCTCTATTATACAAGTACGCTGGATTGCTGATACACACCTGCTTTTTGTGCCTATTTGAAGCGGAATCAGCGCCCCCATTATTCGGGTAGAGAACTAAATTTGACGTAACCACAACTAATAACAACAGTTGTCATCACTAGTATTAGTTCCAAGTACTCTCACTACTGCTATCAGCGCCAATATGGCGGCTTTCAAACGTCATGTTTACGTCAGATTTAGTTCTCTACCCGAATAATGGGGGCGCTGATTCCGCTTCAAATAGGCACAAGAAATAGTTGTCATTTCAAAGGGAATCAGCTATCTAGCGTACTTGTATAATTATTAGAGATCAGTGGCGTAATATCACGAACCTTTGAAGTTACCGACTTCAATCGGATCGGACGCGCCTGCTCGAGCCACCACCTTCACCCGGCGCGTGGCTTGAGCTGGCGCGGCGTGGCTCGTGATATTACGCGCCGTGAGAAGCTAGTATTGCAGTAGCTTTGGGGTAAAGATTTGGACATTGCATGTGTGAACGGCTAAATTAAAATTAGATAATTTGAATTTAATATAAAATAAATTTTGTCTTATGGAACTAAGTGGTCCTTGGCGTTGTCATCCTCATACATTTTTTATTTATAAATGCTAAAAATCTATTCAGTTAATTTTTTACGTTATTCTCCAAGGACCTGAGAGCTGCTACACTGCAAAAACCTATAAAATAGTAATATTTGAAGATAAAGGTTGTCTGGCAGAAACTGCTCTTAGCAGTAAGACCACCTTACATAGTTTTCCTACACTGTGTTTTATGTGTTTAGTTTTAAGTTGTACAAATAAATAATTTTCTATTCTATTTTAATAGTCCACTTAAATATTTACTTTAAGTCAATTACAATCGTCTTACCACAATGTCTGATGGAGGCGGCCAGACACAACAGCAGCACTCGTGGCTGAGCAATGACATGCCAGATGCTCAGCTGTGGCATATTCTTGCCAGACTCCAAGCTCGCATCGCCAGCTTTTGATGGACCAGTTCCTGGATGTCAGCAATACAACATGACTGGTGAGACATTACCGATACTTATGGAGAGTACTCTGTAGTCGATTCTCATTATAATTATGTAATAAAATTAGGTTCTTAATTTTTTTCCGAATTTCCCAAAAATAAATGAATCATGGATACTAAGTAAATTACGCGGCTAGGTAAGTAGGCATATTAGGCGGCCGGTGCAGAGGCGTGCGCTACCAAAGAAACACCACACAACTACCCCTCCCGCTCGCGGTGTCCATGCGTTGGGTAAATAATTATTTAACTTTAAGCTACATTTACTCAGTGATCAATTGATATTATTTTTTTATATTATTTTTTTCCAACTAATATAATAGCCAAATAACACGTCCTCGAGTATTGAACATGTCTCACCAGTCACGCAGTATATGCAATTAAGCGAGATCCTCAAGGTGTCCAAAAAATGTAGGTTACATTTGATGGCGTACACAGTCCTTGATTTGAAGCTCAAAACGCAAAATAGTCGGTTCCCGTGCAAAAACCGAGCGGTTAGTGTGAACGGTGTAATACAACGCCATAGTAATAAGCTGCGAGCGGTTTAACCGCGTGGTTGCGGTTCCCGCTATGTCTGAACAAGTACTTAGTTTTGAGAATTATTATTTTTATTGTTGTAGAGAATGCCTTTAAAAATCTATATATTGGAATCCTATTTCTTTCTTATTTTGCATAATATTATATTATATTAAGATATATGTATTATGGTAGCCATAGGTATTATAATCTATTGCTATTAGACATATTAATTCATTAGTCATTGCAACTATCTAGGCACTTATTACAAATTATTTATTACTTAGCCACATGATAATGAGTGGAATTTTTTATTTAAAAAGAATCACATTGTTAAAGTCCACTGACTTGGAATCAAATCATTTGTCACGTTGTGCACAAAACTAATTCAAATTTAATACCTATATTTTCAACTACTACATACCTACTTGATCACTCTGTATATTATAGTAAATATTATGCTCTCTAAAATGTACATAAGTCCTTGATATTCCTTACGTTAATGCACATCAAAAAATGTTTATACAGGATTATGCCTAATCCTGCCTTTAAGGGGCCGGGGTAAGTACTTTTTTTGTGTTTTACTCTATTTTTTAGTGTTTTAATATCTAGTAGTAAATTTACTAAAAAATATTTAAACACAAAAAAATATTTTAGTGTTTAAATATTTTTTAGAAAAATTTTGTGCAGGAACCTTGGTAATTACTAGTTTAAGCTGAAAAAAAACTCAAAAATGTTAAATATTTTCGTATGAGAAAATGATTTTGGTATTAAGTTTGTATGAGAATTTCGAGGGTACCCCGGCCTCTTAAGTTAAATGCAGATTTACGCAAGTGGGCCTAAGCATGATATTAAGTACCTTCTTCGCCAATAGTAGTACGTTCTGGTTCTCGAAGTGTCAGGAATGTAAGAAATGCAACTAAGATGCCGATGACACCAGTTCCATAATAGCACAGCCTCCAACTCTGAAAAAAAAAAAAGATTTGGAGTCCCATTTAATAAGTGTACCCGCCATCCGAAGAAACCCGATAGGAACTTAAAAGCCATGACCATAATAATTTATTCTGCAAGTAGTTTAAAACATCAATCAAACTTACCAATCCCCAAGCGTTCAGTTCGGGGATGTATCTTCCTACGGGGAAGGCGATGCCGTAGCCGCCATATATACCCCAGTTAAAGATTGACAGCACAAGTGCTCTTTGGTGTTCAGGGAACAGATCAGTCAGTATACCAGTAGCCAGTGGATTGCAGCCAGATTCCCCAGCAGCCATGATCATCCGAAGCAGTACTAGATGCCAGTACTCTTTTACGGTTCCCATCAGAAGAATAGCGACCACGAACACCAATGTGCACACTCCGAGAATTCGAGCTCGGTTGAACCTGAATTAAGAAATATATTGTCTTAAGAAGAAATAATGTTATCTTGATGATATAACATTAGGTTTCCTTAAAACTTTCCGGAGTTTTCACAATTACTCAAAGATTTGGTAACCATTTGGTAACCATGGGACCACATCTAAGGTACATCCTTTAGTATAAAAGAGGATTTGTCAAAATCACACAAGTCTGTAAAAAGTTGTGCGTGAACATACAAAAAATACACGTTGTTGCTTGAGCAACTTAATATTCGTATGTGACTTACTTATCAGCAGCCACTCCAATTATGACTCCCACGACAGTGAACACGGCCATGAATGCCGGGCCAGCCAGCACCTGGTAGTCGATACCCAGGCCGTTGTAGCCCCACTCGCAGTACCGAGTCCCATTTAACGTAAGGGATTCGCATCTAGAACAAGTAGAATGAAGGTTTTTAAATTTTAATGCAGTAATAAGTGTAGGTAGGTATCCGAAGACGTCTAGTCATATCATAGGTATTCAAGCTTTGTCACTAGTTCTAGTACAAAAAATAATCTGTGACAAATCTCGTAACTCGGATCGTTTGAATTGAATTTGAATTCGATTCTGAGGGTCCGATTACACCTTCCGAGTATAGTGGCGAGCCGCGAGACAGCTGTTTCGCCCTTTGTTTTAGCTCCGTAGTTTCGCCACTCTACTCGGTATTTACCGGTACTCTACCGGTATGTACCGCGAGACAGCTGTTTCGCCCTTTGTTTTAGCTCCGTAGTTTCGCCACTCTACTCGGTATCTCGTAACTCGGATCGTTTGAATTGAATTTGAATTTGATTCTGAGGGTCCGATTACACCTTCCGAGTATAGTGGCGAGCCGCGAGACAGCTGTTTTGCCCTTTGTTTTAGCTCCGTAGTTTCGCCACTCTACTCGGTATGTGTACGGAGTACTATTATAATAATATATTCTGTGGTATGTGTAACGCCCCTGAAGCTCTTACGCGAGTCGTAATTTGAGTAGGTACTGACAGTTATTGGACTTCACAAGCAGGAGTTTACATATTATTACTGACATAAAGTCGTGATATTACCAATTTTTTTTTAACGGTGGGAAATGCGTTACGCATCTCCAGCGGCCCGGGGGAATGGTCGCCGGGGTATGTGGGACTCCCCAGGTGCTGCGGTAAGGAGGAGCACCCGGGGTTACCCACTAAAACCCACCGGTGCCTCCTTACTCCGCTACGCTGCTGGGCCACCGGACCCGCCAACGAGGGCGATATCTGCGGCAGCCCAGTTAGCGACGTCTGCTGAGCAGACTCCTCCGCAGCAAGCTATAAGCTCTGCTAAGCCTTCGGAGAGCAGCCCGAGGCACCGGGCGCTCTTCTGCCGGGCAGGGCTCGTGCAATGGGCAGCGGATTCCCCAATCCGCCACCCGAGCCCCGATTACGGCGGGAGCTGGCGCTCATGAATAGCGCGCCTGCGCCCTCCGCGCCGTCTTCGAACGGGATCCGCGGCCACGTCCGCTTCTCTCTCCCGTTCGGCAGGTGATATTACCAACCTACAATATCGCTTAACAAATAGTGTTAGCTTAAATTAATACACATTATAATAAAATGTTGTGGATTGTTTTATTTCTTCATTAATTTATTTTAAGTGCTGATTGGTATTTGGTACGTTCAATTTATACATAAAATATAATGTATAATATCTTTAAAATAAAAAGACAGACTTTGGTTTTAACCTTGGTCGCTGTCACGGCCAGGCGACGTGGGTTGATTCAGCCAAGTTTTTGTCCACAGTAATTTCATGGACATTATATCAGAACGAGTACTAACTTTTGCTATGCCTAATTATAATTCAATGTCAAACAATCACTAGGGCGTATGTTAATTACGCATACCTTATCTTGTTATTTCCTTGAATGATAAGTGTTTTTATAAACTGACGTTAAACTGACAGCTCTATCGTAAAATACGCATGTTAAACAAAATAATATTATTATGACGACAAACCAGGAGATGCGGGGCTTACACGGGTGACTACTGACTAGCCGCACGATTTACGCCGCACGGCGAAAATCGACTGTCTAATTAATGGCAATTCGGCATGCATAATATTTTGGAATTTAGACAGTTGATTCTCGCCGTACGACATAAATCGTGCGGAGTCACCCGTGTAAACCCCGCAAAGAAACAAAAATACTATTTAGAGAAATTCCTATTACTAATTACTATAAATAATAATTATAATATATTATATCTATTGTTTATATAGTAATATAGTAATAGTAGATATCATACCTGTAATAAAATATATTAAATTTTTAGCACCCAGAAGAAATATAATATAACGAAACACAAAAATTGTGTTGGTATTAGAATTATTATTTTCTGATGATAGTTATTAAATTCCAACTCATTCCGCTATATTACTTGGCGCTTTATCAGCCTATTCTCAAACCCTCTTACTAATAAAAAGTTACACAGCGTGTATAGAAGGTGATTAAGATTTTTTCTACTAATAATCATTTTTTGTTATAAGGCCTTTATAACGATGCTGTCATTTCCATACAAATTTCTCTGTATAGACATGGTATAGACCATGTATAGACTCTGTGTAACGTGTGTATAACTTAAAAACTCCTGTTTAACTATTCACACGTTGAACGCATGTTTAAGAAGTTTTTATTAGTAAGAGGGTATAATTATAACCTGAGTATAATTAGTTTTTTATAAACAAAAAACATGTTTGAAAACACTTATATCCTATGTATTTGAACTAAAACAACATTTATCGAACAGGAGGATTATAATATAACGCCTTATTTTTTTACATTTACGCCGAAGAGAACATAGCTGTAGATTTAACAAAGGGGAATATTACACCATAAGTGGTAAACGCAACATTGTATCAATATCATAACCATAATATTAACTGTAGTAGTAGTAATTAATTACTGTGGAACTGTATTACTGTACTAATTAACAGCAATGACGTAGGTTATTGCGCAAGTAAAATATGTTAGTCACAGGATTAATGAAAAGCAATTTTATGTCATCCGACTGTGTCGATTATTTAATCGATTAGCGAGATTAGTGAGACAAGGTTTTTGGATTAGAATCCATTCTAGGCTGTAGTCAATGCTTTTTTAACGGAAAAATTGCAATACTACTTGGGAATATTACGCGTACAGAGCCCAGAGGACGATAAGTACCTAGTACATACTGTCCCTCTTACTAATAAAAAGTTACACAGCGTGTATAGAAGGTGCATAAGATTTTTTCTACTAATAATCATTTTTTGACATAAGGCCTGTATAACGATGCTGTCATTTCCATACAAATTTCTCTGTATAGACCATGTATAGACTCTGTGTAACGTGTGTATAGCATAAAAATTCCTGTTTAACTATTCACACGTTGAACGCATGTTTAAGAAGTTTTTATTAGTAAGAGGGTTAATGTATAGGTCTACCAGAATATGATGGCAAAAAGTGAGAAAATCAATTGACTCTAGCAATACCGGGGTAATAAGAATAAGACATTTTCATCCTTTAGCGGCTTATTTTGTGTGTGAAACTTGCAAATCTATAATATGTCGCAGTCATCTGGTTCAATCTGTGATTCGATTGAATGACTAGCGTATTCATTGAATGACACCGTTCTATTGAATGACTGAAGGACAACTAGTCAAGACGCTGACTGTAACGTTTAACGTCTTGACTAAACGTCATCATAGTGAAGTCGTTAAATGGAATGCTATGATTTTTTTAAGTATTTGTTGGTGGCGTAATAATAGGTTACTCTAGAAACTGACTTCAATTATGAGGCGACGGCTACTTTTGGGTGGTTTACAAAAAAATAACCACGATGGCAAGGCAAGCTTCGCTGCGCTACGCTCCCGCCTTGCCATCTAACCTAACCAAATCCAATCGTATTGGACATACGGAGTAATAAATACATTGCTATTAATTACCTAAGAATTATATACTGTTCTTATAATTTCCTATTCCGTTAAAAATAAAAACATTCAATTACCTCACTGATTTCATATCCGCTCTCTTCAAAGGGCTATTTTAAAAATCGCTAACTAGTTGAACGTTGAGTGACGATTGTTCAATCAACGTTCGGCCGAGTCATTCAATTGAATGGAGTCATTCAATGAATGCGCTAGTCATTCAATCGAACCGCAGATTGAACTAGATGACTGCGACATATACATATAATAAAATCGTAGGAAAGTCAATTCTGTACATTGAATATTTTTGAAAAATAATACTTGGGACGTGATCTACAATCGATATGTAAGCCAAAAATATAGTTTTTAGAATTTTTGTCTGTTTGTCTGTTTGTCTGTTTGTCTGTATGTATGTCCGGGATAAACTCAGAAAGTACTGAACGGATTTACTTCAAATTTTGCACGAATATTATATAGAGGTCGGGTCAACACATAGGCTATATATTATGACGATATCACCTAGGGCGGGGGGAGGGGCTCAAGTTTCAATATTTTTAGTTTTTTGCTCATATCGCTAAAACGGTGCGTTGTAGAGAGAAAATGTATTGTACGTAATGAAAGCCCATAAAATTTCCTACAAATTTCTCCTTCACACTTTGTATCTATCTTCACTCCTTGCCATGCTATGAGCTTTTGTCTATCTTTTCTATACAAATTTCGAGTGTCGTTTGATTAACATGCTGGGAGCTTTGGCATCGGTCTTTTCTTGGGGTGGGGCTTCGCCCCCCCCAACCCGCCCCCCCCCCCACCTCCCCAAATTTTGCTTCAAACAAAGCTGTGTTGCGGCGTTATACATCTTTTTTAAGAACAAAGTTAAAAACTAAACTACACATACGGTTTTCCAGTGTCGTTTGTTTTGGGGAGGCTGCGCCCCCCCAAACCCCCCCCCCCCCTTATTCCTCATGAAACTTTTGTTCATAATTAAAACGTATCCTGGAGTTTGTATTGCGTCTTAATTATCCTTTGTAGGAACAAACTAAGTCATCTATACATATAATAAAATCGTAGGAAAGTCAATTCTGTACATTGAATATTTTTGAAAAATAATACTTGGGACGTGATCTACTATACTAACGCGGACGAAGTCGCGGGCAACAGCTAGTATAAAGTATTATCCAATGATCAAGGATATTTCTTGAAAATCTGCTGTCAAAAATTGCCATCAGATTCTGGTAGAGTAGACCTATACGTTCTGACATGTTGCACGCAAATAAAAGTATTGATAGAAACGTTGTCAGAATTATTGCGATTTGCGATATATATTTTGTAGTTCAAGGAATCGGGCTGAGGACCGGGCAAGATCATCAGGACCTGACCGTGCTTGACTGTCGGAGTCGATTTTTTAAGGAATTAGTACCTATTGATATTCGTATTCTAACATTGGCAACCGCGACTACTACCATGATACTTTGCATTTATGCAGCAAACAAAGCCACGGCTAACTACTTACACTAAACAAATCACTGCTAACAAGTAACAATTACTTGCAATGAAAGATTACTTACATCTCACTAGAATTGACCTTCTCACATACTACGGGTAGCTGGTTCAGATGCAGATGAGTGGCGTTCAGCATACACGACTTGTCGCCGTAGTGCAGATCGTCAGCTGTCACTTTCGATGTTGTACCTGAAAATTAACATTATGGAGTGGTAATAATATAATAGTTTAAAATACTAAAAAACACGTTTTAGCCAATCCTTCATCTTGGATTTCCGCCATGTTGTATTTATGTCACGTGACTATTTTTTTCGTATTCCTGACAGCAAACCCTTTCATTTGATAACCATATCATGGAGGTACAATTCAAATAGTCTGTCCGCCATCTTGGGTAGGTCGCCATATTAGATTTGTGATGAAGTTTCAGAAACTTCATCACAAACAAATCTGATGACAATTATACATGACTCGCTAAGAATCTTAGCTAGTCATGTATTGTCATCAGAACTCAGAGCGTGTGCAAAATTTCATCCTAATCGAAGACCGGGAAGTGGGTCAAAGATTCCAAGAATTTCTTACATAGTTAGAACCACAGAAATAAATCAAGATAGAACGGCTAAGCGGGTGGATTACGCGTGTTTCAATCTTGCACAAGTGAGCAAAATTCGTTGAACGTTCATTCAGTCAGCACTCAGCGCACACGTCTCGACTTGATTACACCGGAGCGCTTGTGCAAAAATGCCTCAATGTGCAGTGTCTAATTGTAAAAACAGAAGTACGAAAGTGAATCGGTCAAAAGGAAGTATTTCGGGTAAGTTATTTATTGTAACTAAAAGCAAAGCAAAAATTGACACGATCGATTCCTTAGCAACGCACACGCGTCGCCGTTCTATCTTGATTTATTTCTGTGGTTACAACTTACAAGTGAAGCTAATAAAAGCGTGTTAAAAATTAGAAAAGTATAAAAATTAGGTACTCGTGTATAATATATACGTAGCTACATTATGGGAGGCTGTATAATCGATAACTCCATGTACGTGATACGACTTACGAGATTAGAATTAATCATGAATTAAATAACTCTACTTTCTCGTCGTTTGCACACATTACGAAAATTAGTCATGATGATAAATGCGGAATGCCTTATATTGCAAAATATTTGGGGAAATTTCTCGTTATTATTTGTATTTTTTTATAAAATTCAATTTTTTTTACTTTTCTAAAGCTCTATATAAAAAAAAACGGTAAATTTCTTGTCATTGAAATCATAAACCACTAGAAACATTACGATTAATTGAAATGAACAATAATTGAGAGTATGAATCACTGAATCATAATTTCATTGACTATTACTATTAAACCGTCATTAATGAATAACAATCTGCACTGGTCATTTGCAGCCATAAAATGTTCCAGGAATCATAATGGAAAATTAAGTAGCGGGTGTTGCTCTGACGTATTAAAGTAGATGGTGCATAACAGGTTTGTTGGTAAAACCAACTGTCTACGCATAATACATTCATGTAGAAGGAAAATTACCTAGGGGAATAACACTTTCAAAAATAAAAAATGTAGGTATTCGAAATTTTGAATTTTGAAACCTCTCCCAAAAGCGGTATTGTTACCCGCCACCCAAAACTCAAAAATCGAACGTATGTCGCGCGGTCGCAGTGTCTAAATTAATTTCGAATTCCGAGTGCACGACGGTTTTTTGAAATAATGGATTTCAATGTTTTGAAAATGTGGGGAAAAAATAATAGAATCGGTAAATATGTTACTTGTTTGTATCGACAGACCAAAAACAAAACAATTAAGAAAAGAATTTGAAAAAAAATTAAGTACGTGATGAAGATCACAATTAGACTCCCCAGACGCGAGTCTATCGTAATTCGTGATCAAATTCTTACACGTGTATGTTAATGCAATCGATCAGTATATCACTGTAGCAATTTAGTTTAGGGTTGTAAAAAGTATTACCAACAATTACTTAATGCAGACCACGAAAGGTCGAATCTCGGACCGCGAAATATTGTAATGTATTTTATACCAAGTAACAATTAACAAGTACTTAAATAATGTATACGACAGACGTATACCTTTTTAAATTAAAATAATATTTTTATTTTTAAGCTACATAGGACAAGACGTGTATATTTTTTTTCTGGGCCTCGTTAAAATTTTCCCACAGTATCCGGATTCCGGACCCCGCCTAAAACTACTTGCCGACCCCTGTTCTAATGACTACTGTATGCTTGCAAGTAAAGTTCAGTAGACACTGTGATTATAATATTACTTCCTCCTTTGGTATAATAACATCTTATAAATATGCCAATTGTAAAATCATTAATTAAATATAGTTGACAACCTTGCTCATGATATTATCTCATTCGTAAGCAAATCGGACGGCATTCGAGGTTAAAATTAATAGGCAGTGTGACACTTTTGTGACCGTAACTTCGTAACACTTGCGGCCTAGACGACGTCGTCTGGGGGCCAAGTATATTAGCATCCGTGGTCTAGTGGTACAGAGCGCGACTCTTGACTCGGAGGTCGTGGGTTCGATTCCCGTGTTGGAAACATGTTATTTCCAAGTTTGGTTAGGACAATGCAGGCTGATCACCTGATTGTCTGACAAGTAAGATGATCCATGCGTCGGATGGGCATGTAAAAAGTCGGTCCTGCGCCTGATCTCTCGCCGGTCGTGTCGGTCTGCCATCCCACTGGGTTATGAGAGTAAAGGAATAGAGAGTGCTCTTGTGTACTGCGCACACACTTGGGCACTATAAAATACTCCTGCGTAGCTGGCCTGGTTTCATGAAACCGGCCACCGTCACCGAAACCGGTGTGGGAGCTATTATTATATATTATTAGCATCAGTCCCAAGTCAGAAAACGTCACTTAACGCTATTCTATAGTGTTCTGTTATAAATACTTAGGAATTTATAAGGACGGTGATAATGGTTTCATGAAACGAAGAGTCTTCCTCCCGAAATCGATTTTTTTCCATTTATTTAAGGTCGCTTAGAACAACAAGGTTATCAGCGACCACAAAAAATTACGATTATAATATTATGCAATATTGATTTTGATACATCCGCTGCTAAATCAGTATTATTTCTGTGTACCCTCAACTAAATTAGAATTAAAATCGACATCGCGTTAACTAAACGTCAAACTGCCTACTTGGTACCAAAAGCCACCGCAAATTCGTTTATATGTCGAGAGAACCGGAACACCTACTGATCTAGAGATTCGATTCTCGATTGTAATGGAAGTATGGGGTATGGCCAGCTACCCAGAAGTACTACGTGCTCAAGTGTGTACGCACCTTGATATAAAACTTACCAATCATGTAATGTCCAAGTTCTCCCAGGATGTAGCCAACTGACACTAGCCCGAGCACGTACCACTTGTACAGGCCCCGCAGTTTGCTCCATATGCCACCGTGAAACATTTTGCCTGGAACAAGATACATAATATTCAAATTCTTTATTAATCATTCAATAATATACAATAGTATAAAAGCAAGGTAGCGTACATCACGTCGTCTAATCCCATACTAAGTAAAACTTTTATTATGGCAATCAGAAAACGGATGCACGCCGAACAATTTTATCCTAATATATATTATTCTCACATTCACACACACAATCACACTACACTTTATCACGTTAAAGTCTGTTTCGGCGACGTGATGCGCGCTTCGTTCGGGAGCCTCCCCCGAAACCTCCGGTAAACTACACCGGCGGGCCAGAACTCCTCCACCTCGAAGATGGATAAAACTTGAGTCGGCACTTTCACCACAAAGGAACTAAAATTCACAATATATATAATATATTGAATGATATGTTCGAATTTCACGTGATAGAGCATACAAAGTAGTTGAGTTACGGATGGTTCACACTAAATCCAGACAACGACGATGTGACGATGCATGAAATGACCTTAATTATGTAGAGTAATCACTAATCATCATCAGCCTATTGCCGTCCACTGCTGAACGTAGGTTTGACGTAGGCCTCCCCAATGAGCGCCAACCATACCGATCTTGGGCAGCCTTCATCCATCCGCTGCCAGCCACTTTCTTCAAATCGTCGGTCCACCGTGCTGAGGTCGGGACGTCCTACACTACGTTTGTCTAAGCGTGGTCCAAATAATATGTATAGAGTAGAGAGAAAATTAAATCAAAATAGGGTCATTTAACATTTTCTTCCAATTTCTCCATGATAAATTATAATATCTTTGGTAGCATTCACAATGTTGATAATAGTTCCTTTGAGTAGCATAACCATTAACCAATGTGCAGTTGTGTAGCAAATAACTGTATTTTAAAAAGATAAAACCGACTTCAAAATTGTACGTAATTGAGAATAAAAACTTCCTATCTCCAAAACTACTGAACCGATTTTGATGAAACTTGCACTGTTCCCTAAGTTGAACAATACCTAGTGCAACAAAAAAAGAATTACTTAAGTCGGACTTGTAGTTCCGGAGATATGCGTGCACAAACATAAAAACATACATACATACATACACACATACATACATACATACATACATACCATACATACACTTTTGAAATTTGGCACATTTGTTCAGAAGCTGTTATAGATTAACATAATAAATACAAAAACTGGGCAGTTCTGGAAATATTACATACATACGCGTCGAATTGATAACCTTCTTTTTTGAAGTCGGTTAAAAGAGTTGTTCAACACTGATTTGTTTGAAATTCACAAATAATAGCAAGCAATAAACAACGATGACCCAAATCTGGGTAATAACATAATTGTAGTCGCATGCCCTTACCATTGTGTTGTCAAAGCACGCTACTGGTTCTTCCCCGTACGACAAGGCCAGCTGACATCCATACCGTCTAAGTCTGGGTGTGTTCACTTCGAGATTGCGTGAGGAAAGTGATCGATTTCCATTATTATAAATACCGATCGGTTTCCTCAATCAACAAAATCAATTCTTTTGTCACTACTTCTTAATAAAAATAAATAGATAATTTAAAGAGGAATAATTCTTTAATACATATATTTTGGGTATCTTATACCGTTTTAGCAGCGCACGCAACGGAAGCTCTCAAAAATGAATAATTGTCCCCACTTTTTTCCATATTTTCCTCGGTTTCTTCGCTCCTAAAAGTCACAGAATGATGTTATATAGCCTATAGCCTTCCTCGATAAATCGGCTATCTAACACTGAAAGAATTTTTCAAATCGGACCAGTAGTTCCTGAGATTAGCGCGTTCAAACAAACAAACTCTTCATAATTATAATATTAGTATAGGTTACGATAGCAATAATATCAATTAAAAAAATAAGACGAAACATTAAGGAAAATCAGACAATATCATTCAGATCTTTTGATGAATGTAACAGCTCAATTATTTCATATTATACCAAATTAAGGATCTGATTCAAATGAGAGCGATTAGCCTACAAATCCACATTTGTAGCCCTAAAAGGCTAGATATAGACTTAAAGATTAAGTCTGTCTTAAAAAGGCATTAATTACCTACATTACTAATATTTTGACTATAAAGTTACTAACTAACTCTTTTATGTATTATATGTGTCGCAGTCATCTGGTTCAATCTGTGATTCGATTGAATGACTAGCGTATTCATTGAATGACTCCGTTCTATCGAATGACTGAAGGACAACTAGTCAAGACGCTGACTGTAACGTTTAACGTCTTGACTAAACGTCATCATAGTGAAGTCGTTAAATGGAATGCAAGTATTTGTTGGTGGCGTAATAATAGGTTAATCTAAAAACTGACTTCAATTATGAGGCGACGGCTACTTCTGGGTGGTTTACAAAAAAATAACCACGATGGCTAAGGCGGGAGCTTCGCTGCGCTACGCTCCCGCCTTGCCATCTAACCTAACCAAATCCAATCGTATTGGACAGACGGAGTAATAAATACATTGCTATTAATTACCTAAGAATTATATGCTGTTCTTATAATTTCCTATTCCGTTAAAAATAAATACATTTAATTACCTGACTGATTTCATATCCGCTCTCTTCAAAGGGCTATGTTAAAAATCGCTAACTAGTTGAACGTTGAGTGACGATTGTTCAATCAACGTTCGGCCGAGTCATTCAATTGAATGGAGTCATTCAATGAATGCGCTAGTCATTCAATCGAACCGCAGATTGAACTAGATGACTGCGACGTATGCACCTCGCTGCACTTTTCCTATTCCTCCTACTTTCTTCTGATTCATTTCGTTGTGGGTCCCAAGACAATTTATTTTATCATGTCCATCGGATCCCTGAGATCATATCAAAGGTTTTTCGTGAGATGGGTATCCGCTGTTGATCCTGACGACACAGGAGATACAGCGGTGGGTTTGTGTGGTGGGCCAACGCCCTATATTATAAACCACTGCACTGTTATTAATAAGAATATTATAATATGACGCTCACAACTCCGCTGTATTAAAATCCGTTTATTGCGTGGGTACCCTGCATTTTTCCGGAACATAAAGTATCCTATGTCCTCTCCCGGGATTAAAAATGTTCATACAAAATTTCAGTGTAACCGATTCAACGGTTTGGGCAGACAGACGGACAGATAGACAGACAGACACACTTTCGCATTTATAATATTAGTATCTAGGATTTTACGGAAACTAATAAAACTAAATTAAATTGTCATGTTTGCCTAAAATTATGACGCAGCAAATCCGAATGTGATTTTGTGACACAACAAAATTTACGAGTTATTGTGTCATAAGTCATAACCTCACACTCAAGGGACATCCGTAGGACTATCACGGCCGACTGGATACGCTCTATTTCTTTTGGGTCAAGGCCTCCATTCACAACCTTAACCCTGGCTTGATGAGATTATGCGAATATAATATTTTATCATATATTGTCACTAAGAGTTGTGCTGTTAAGGTTTTCCCTGTGAAAAAGACATCTATGATCTAATGTAGAGACAAGCTTCTGAATCTACGCGGCCTAACTCTATCGACTAACTCCAACAAATTCTACATATCAGAAAGTATGCTTCGCTACCGTCGCGTCGTGGAGGTGAGGCGAATGTTTAGTTTCTGATCTGAAGTTTAAGTAACGAAACAGCCAAGCCATATATACTTACTGATATGTAGAATTTGTTGGAGTTGGGGTCGATTGAGTTAGGCCGCGTAGATTTAGAAGCTTGGCTCTACATTAGATCTGATGTCTTTATCACAGGGAAAACCTTTTGTGGTCGTCGAGGTCACATTTTACATTAAATGTTTTTGGTGGGATTTCAGTCCTTTTTGTAAGTTGCTAGGCAGTCTTTTTAGTGTTTTTATTTTTTATTCTCTTGATAGGTTTTTAGTTACTGTCTAAAAACCTATTAATAAAATTACAGTCCCGTGTCCTAATTTAAATGTCCTAATTCATAAAATTGGTGAAAGTCTCATAATTTATCTAAACTTCTATTACTAAACTTAATTTACGGCGTATAACCAAATTTCGGCGTGTTTTAGGTACATAACAATAAAATCTAAAGTATTAGACCTATTCAATTGATACTTTGTATGTTTAATAAGTCTATTATTGACATCATATTATTCTGAGAATATAAACTATCTGGTACATCGGAAACCAAGTATTTGAGGGTTAACTTCCACCCCCCGATTTTAGGGGATGGGGGCCGAAAATTAGAAGTTTATGAATTTTTTTAGTTGGTTGTATCCTAAACTTAGATTAGGTACATACCAAATTTCATCTTTCTAGCACCACAGGTAGTAGCCAAACATTTTGATGATCATCAGTGTGTCAGTATGTCAGTGACGAAATTGGTGTATTTTAGATATCTATTAAATCTAAAGTGTTAGAGCTATTCAATTGAGACTTTGTATGCTTAATAAGTCTGTTGATGACATCATAATATTTTGAAAATTAGAACTATCTGCTATAACGGAAACCAATTCTATGAAGGTTCAAAAAAACGGCGAAACACTTCAAGAAAAGGTAGGTAGTGCCATTGGGCTTCACTTAGCTCGTCTCGGCGGGGACACTACCATTACATAATACTTATACAAATATTAAGGACGAGCTTTTACCCGCGGCTTCGCTCGCGTAAGAAGTATTATTATAATATACAAACTTTCATCCCCTATTTTAACCCCTTGGGGGTGGAATTGATCAAAATCCTTTCCTAACGGATGTCTACGTTATAACATCTACCTGCATGCCAAATTTCAGCCCGATCCGTTCAGTGGTTTGGGCCGTGCGTTGATAGATCACCATGTCAGTCACACCTTCGAGTTTTATATATTTAGATTATCTCGATTAAATATATAAATTGAAAAGTATTAAGTACTTAATTATGTAACTTTTAAGGATTTAAAGTGAATACGTTTTGGATCATTTGAAGGTCACGTTCACTGTCATGAATAACGATTTTGCAATAAATGTCCATTTCCTGATTGGTTTTGCAACCGATTAGCTGTGATTAAGCCCACATCATTATGAGACTCTTATTGTTTCAAGAAAAACATCTACGAGCAAAAAATAAAAAATAAGTGTCATAAAATGTACATGCAAATTGCAAAGAAGCAGAAAAGCTTTGGCTGCTACTGTTGTTACTATAATAAATTGTTAACGCCTCCGTGGTCTAGTGGTACAGAGCGCGGCTCTTGACTCGGAGGTCGTGGGTTCGATTCCCGCGTTGGAAGCATGTTATTTCCAAGTTTGGTTAGGACAATGCAGGCTGATCACCTGATTGTCTGATAAGTAAGATGATCCATGCGTCGGATGGGCATGTAAAAAGTCGGTCCTTCGCCTGATCTCTCGCTGGTCGTGTCGGTCTGCCGTCCCACTTGGTTATGAGAGTAAAGGAATAGAGAGTGCTCTTGTGTACTGCGCACACACTTGGGCACTATAAAAATACTCCTGCGTAGCTGGCCTGGTTTCAATGAAACCGGCCACCGTCACCGAAACCGGTGTGGGAGCTATTATTAATAAATTGTTACCTACCCTCTTACTAATAAAAAGTTACACAGCGTACTGCAGCGTACGGTTATAATAATAACAGTATTCAGTACCTAATCAGTTGTAATATGTTTTTTGCTGTAATGTAACCCTCCTACAACCCTGACATCTTTGTCGCTGACAAGTGACAGTATTAATTAGTACCGCTTCAACGAATCGCCTTCGCTTATTATAATATGTTAGACACATAATAATATTATTATAATGCGCGTCTATCAAAAGCAAGATCCTTTTGGTATATAGTTTTAAGCGCTTATTATTCAAGGGTTGCTGAAACCCACGAATTTTGTGCGTTTAAGCTACCCGTGATCACGGCCGTTGTAAAGCCTTTTGGTCCATGATAGTTTTAAGCACATATTTTACTCACGGGTCACAAAATCCGTGCGTTTTAGCTACCCGTATCCTGTGCTACCCGTAATTACGGTCGTTGTAATTAAAGCAGCTGAAAAGTTTAAATAATCCGTACTTGTACTAAAAACTATAAAGACAATTATATATTTAAATCCATAATTTTTTGGTCTACTTAACTAGAAATTTTAAATATAAGTTGATAATTTCAAATTGAATGCTATGAACAAAATATAATATGAATTAATACTTTATCTAAACTTGCAGATGTACCTGAGGGACTTAACACAAGTCCTTCAGTTACTTAGCACGGGCATAGTAAAAGGAGAGCCAGACTGAGGTAGTGTAGAGCGTCCATAGATAATAATATTATCATCTATATATATAAATTATTACTATTATTACTAGCTGTCCCGGCCCATATTAAGTATTTCGCCCATATTATTATTTTATTGAAGTGACTAAATAAGTATGTCGGCAACGTCCATCGCTATCCCGTGGCACAAACAATGGTCGCCATCAGTCTCGAGTTGTAATAATTTACTATAATTAAATTTTTAATTTAAACAACAAATGCATTTATCAATATAAAAAGTAGATATTGTCCGATTCTCAACCCTAGCCGATATTCTCGCTAAGACTCACGAAAATCGGTCGAGCCGTTTCAGAGGAGTTCAACCACGCACACACAATAATTTTATAATATTATTATATCTACTCATTCCATTATTCTTGCGTGCATGCTTGTATGTAGCCTATTAATAATAGCAGCTGAATAATTATTATAGCTATAATTATGGTCTTTATAAACATTGAAATAATATACTTAATTAAAACATTCCGTCATTTTAAGTAGGTACCACAGGTGTTGTTTAAGTAGAACTATAAAAATGTCTATTGTTACATAGAACTAGAACGTTAGAAAAGGCATTCCATACAATCGTCAGCGCGAAAATGTGTCACTCTCGAGATGAGTGAGCTCACTCATCTGTGACCAGTGAGCCTTAGGACGCGGTGACAGTCAGACGTGCTCAATTAATTGTTTACTGCGTTGTTTTTCACCACATTTCGCTTCAGAATGCCGTCGTGTGCCTTCCGAAATTGTAATAATAACACCAGGAACACAAAAAAGCCAAAGGTGTAACATTTCACACGTTAGTACTATGATTTAATTAATTATTTAATTTATTGTCGTCCATTTTAAGAGAAAAATTTTAGCAAAGCGTAAAATGAACGAAAGAGAAAGTAGTATATGCTATTACTGTAAGTCAAAAAAGGACGACAATATTTTCTCGATACACGTTTTGCTTTAACGTTCAATGGGCTATGACCAATATCTTGTGACCCCCGGTTGTATCAACGCTCATACTAATAGGGATCATTTTACAGTGGACATCAAAACGGGTAAACTTAGGTACCGTCAGCATACTCGAAAGTTATTTCAGCATGCAACCGAATACCGTTACGTTACGAGTAGTGATTTTTGTAACGATTTTATTTACGTATTTATGTAAAGTTTTAAGTTACCGTATTCGTTAAATTTCTTGAAAATCACGTAATAATACGTAATAAATATACAAGGTGTAACAAAACTAAGTGATAATACTTTAGGATGTGTACGTGTTTCTTGTAAAGAGTTCGCTGTGAAAGTAGCAGCGCTGAAAGACCAATTTTTTTTCACTTTTGTATATACAGGGTGTAACTAAACTAAGTGCTTATACTTTAGGGTGTAGCTTATATGTAGCTTATACTTTGTGTGCCAAAGCCAAAAAAATTGTAAGGTCAATGATTTCATAAAATATGATGATAGATAGCACATCTTGGGAGTAGGATGGCTTCTTGCAAGGCTACTTCTACATTACTATATGACTTACAATTATTATGTATGTTGACATTGTATAATATGTATAATATTAAGTTACAAAATTGTTAACTTTATACTATACTAGCTGTCCCGGCAAACGTTGTTTTGCCATTTAAAGTATATTTTCTACATCATCAGTTGATACATGTTTTACCCCCTCTTTTGTCCCCTAAGAGGGTGTGGGGGGGGAAGGTCATACACCAGATGTTAAGTTGAAAAACACAGTTAATACCTAATATGAAGTAAGTTCACTAAAGAAAAAAGTTGTATACAAAATCTGACCCCTCTTTGGTCCCCAGAAAGGGTTGAGAGGGGAGGGGTGGGGGAGGATTTTTTATACACCATATGTTGAGTTGGAAGAAGACAAATTAATATATCTGTGAAAACCGTATGCAAATCTGTGAAAACCGTATGCAAATCGGATCAGTAGTTTTCGTGTTAAAGAAAAAGTTTGATACAAAATCTGACCCCCTCTTTTGTCCCCTTAGAGGGGTGGGGGGAAAAATTTTTATACACCAGATGTTAAGTTGGAAGAAGATAAATATATCTGCGAAAACCACATTCAAATCGGATCAGTATTTTTCGTGTGATGCTGGAACAAACATACAGACAGACAGAAAGAGTGACAGACAGACAGACAAAAAACTAACCACATTTTTGGCTTCTATAGCGATGTAGTGACAAAGGTGTAATTTCAGGTGTCATTTCATATCTTTTATGTACAGAATTTTCATTTCTACAACAGAATATTGTCTTCCGCACGCGCTTTGGTGACGCCCACTATCGTAATATTTTAATTTCGCCATAATTTCAAAACCAAACGTCTAATTTTAATCATTCAAAGACCAAATATTATCTACATAAACTGTACTTAGTGATAAAATAATTTATTTTGATAAGGATTAATAGCGTGAGTAAAATATATCCGTTTAAATGTAGTCCAAAAAAAATTCAGAATTTTTAAATAAATAAATGGTTATTGTGCCTCACTCGACATAGATAGGTATAGTGTGTCGCGGACTTTTTTGTAGATATTTATAAGATCTACAATTACTTAGAACATTTTATGGTTCTATCTTTTATAGTTTAGGCAGTGTACGCAAAATAAGTAACTTTTCTAGCTGATTTTTTACACCTTGCGTCCGAAAAACTCAAATATCTTACGGAACCCTACTTTTTTCCAAAATAAAATGTAGCCTATGTTCAGCAGAAATAATGTAAGATTCCAATAGCAAAAGAATTTTTCAAATCGGTCCAGTAGTTTCGGAGCCTATTCGACTCAAACAAACAAACAAACAAACAAACAAAAAATCAAATCTTTCCTCTTTATAATAGTAGTGTAGATAAAAAAAGAATAATTTTTCTCACTTTTTTTTATAAAGATTTTAATAAACTTTACATTACATAATAACGTGTTTTATTTCTAGCAATATGTTCGGGTCAAAATGTTTGGAATTGACATAACCGTTCGTTATGTCAATTCCAAACATTTAAATAAATAAAAATACTGGTTATACTGGTAATATACTGGTATTCCAGAATCGGTACAATGTATCGAAAAAAAATATCGATACCAGGGGGTGAGCCAAAATGTTTTCGTTTTCGCTTCGTAATAGAATCGCCGATGAAAATGTATGGAATTGACATAAGCGTTCGTTAATATGACGTTGACGTTCGACTCGTCTTATGTCAATTCCATACATTTTGATCGGCGATTCTATAACGAAGCGATAACGAAAAAGTTTCGGTTATAGGCCCTGTACTGGTTGCTCGCTCCCATATTATCGATATTTGTACCGATAATCAATATCGGTAGAAAAATATACCGGTATTACAGTCCCTGGTAACTAGTGACGTGAAATAACGACCACCCTTTTTTGCTGACCGTACCACGCACACACACATTAGTGTGGCGCGCGTCGGTATTTATCTAACGCACACATGCAAAAACATTGCCACAGTTTTGACGGCACACGTCGTATCTAAGTATTTAGATATCGTTGTATTGTTATGTACCATGCATGTTACATCCTATAGAGTGGATATCGAAAAATGTTTATTTGCCTTTAAAGCTAAAATAGTACTTAAATATAATATAATTGAAACAAATGCCAAAGTATGTCTGTCTGTCTGGAGTTACATCTTGATACCAATTGCCATGGAATATTTAATAGCTTTTTTACTCGTCAAAATGTGACTATGCCATGTTAAAGAAATTTCTGCGGACACAAACAGGAAAATCTTGTTTAATTATAATTATTATGACAGTATTTTTATCCTTCTTTCTAAAAAATGTAACTTTCATTAGTACAATTTACTCAGTATAAGTAAATAATAATAAATCACAATGCCATGATTACAACCACATTACAGCCTATCTAGAACACTGAACAACTCGTTGTCAGTTAATGTCACCTTCATTGAAATCAGCCTTTCAAGTTTCAGGCTTATTACTTACTAGCTGTCCCGGCAAACGTTGTTTTGCCATTTAAAGTATATTTTATCATCAGTTGATACATGTTTTACCCCCTCTTTTGTCCCCTAAGAGGGTGTGGGGGGGGAAGGTCATACACCAGATGTTAAGTTGAAAAACACAGTTAATACCTAATATGAAGTAAGTCCACTAAAGAAAAAAGTTGTATACAAAATCTGACCCCTCTTTGGTCCCCAGAGAGGGTTGAGAGGGGAGGGGGGGAGGATTTTTATACACCAGATGTTGAGTTGGAAGAAGACAAATATAATATATCTGTGAAAACCGTATGCAAATCTGTGAAAACCGTATGCAAATCGGATCAGTAGTTTTCGTGTTAAAGAAAAAAGTTTGATACAAAATCTGACCCCCTCTTTTGTCCCCTTAGAGGGGTGGGGGGAAAAAATTTTATACACCAGATGTTAAGTTGGAAGAAGATAAATATATCTGCGAAAACCACATTCAAATCGGATCAGTATTTTTCGTGTGATACTGGAACAAACATACAGACAGAAAGAGTGACAGACAGACAGACAGACAAAAAACTAACCACATTTTTGGCTTCTATAGCGATGTAGTGACAAAGGTGTAATTTCGGGTGTCATTTCATATCTTTTATGTACAGAATATTCATTTCTACAACAGAATATTTTCTTCCTCCCGCACGCGCTTTGGTGACGCTCACTATCGTAATATTTTAATTTCGCCATATTTTCAAAACCAAACGTCCAATTTTAATCATTCAAAGACCAAATATTATCTACATAAACTGTACTTAGTGATAAAATAATTTATTTTGATAAGGATTAATAGCGTCAGTAAAATATATCCGTTTAAATTTATTCCAAAAAAAATTTAGGATTTTTAAATAAATAAATGGTTATTGTGCCTCACTCGACATAGATAGGTATAGTGTGTCGCGGACTTTTTTGTAGATATTTATAAGATCTACAATTACTTAGAACATTTTATGGTTCTATCTTTTATAGTTTAGGCAGCGTACGCAAAATAAGTAACTTTTCTAGCTGATTTTTTACACCTTGCGTCCGAAAAACTCAAATATCTTACGGAACCCTACTTTTTTCCAAAATAAAATGTAGCCTATGTTCAGCAGAAATAATGTGAGATTTCAATAGCAAAAGAATTTTTCAAATCGGTCCAGTAGTTTCGGAGCCTATTCGACTCAAACAAACAAACAAACAAACAAACAAATCTTTCCTCTTTATAATAGTAGTGTAGATAGAGGCCGGGGTACCCTCGAAATTCTCATACATACTTAATACCAAAATAATTTTCTCATACGAAAATATTTTACATGTTTGAGTTATTTTTCAGCTTAAAATAGTAATTACCTAGGTTCCTGCACAATTTTTTTTTTTTCAAAATATTATAACTTTAACCGGCATTCCCAGAATGTAAAACGTTATTTTGTGGCCAAACACTTATTCAACTCTGTTGTTTATGTTGTTTCTAACATGAGATGTCATGATATTCAAGTTTTAAGAAACGCCTCCGTGGTCCAGTGATCTAGAGCGTCGCTCTTGACTCGGATGTGGTGGGTTCGATTCCCGCGTTGGAAACGTCATGTTCTTTCCAAATTTGGTTAGGACAATGCAGGCTGATCACCTGAATGTCTGACAAGTAAGATGATCCATGCGTCGGAGGGGCATGTAAAAAGTCGGTCCTGCGCTGATCTCTCGCCAGTCGTGTCGGTCTTCCGTCCTACTGAGTTATAAGAGTAAAAGGAAGAGAGAGTGCTCTTGTATACTGCGCACACGCTTTAAATTACTCTTGGTTTCAGTGAAACCGGCCACCGTCACCGAAACCGGTGTGGGAGTATTATTATGTGGATTACCACGGTGAAAGACAAAATACATACCGTAGTAATTGTTTAAAGATAAAAATATAAGGTCCGGTTTCTGCATAATTAAGGCAATTCTAGTAAATAATAAACAACTAGAACCAGCTGCTTCACAGTTCTACTAGTCTAGAACTAGTTCAATCCGCCTTTATGAATAAAACTAAAATAGCCCGCGATCAATATCGCCCCGTCCTTCGGTCAATATAGAGGGTCTTGTTGTCCCTTGTTGTGTTGAGTTTGCGTATAGTGCTTTACTTAAAAGTGTATAAATAACTGGCCAAGTGAGTGTTGGACTCGCTCACGAAGGGTTCCGTACCATTATAGAGCAAGTTAGGCCATAAATTGTGTTTTTTGTATATGAGCCCCCCTTATTTTTTATTTTATTCTAATATTATTATTATTAAATATTAAAGTACTGTTGCCATTATTGATATAGCGCAAAAAGGCTAAAAAATCACGTTTGTTGTATGGGAGCCTCCTTTAAATATTTATTTTATTTTGTTTTTAGTATTTGGTGTTATAGCGGCAACAGAAATACACAATCTGTGAAAATTTCGACTCTCTAGCTATTACCGTTCTTGAGTTACAGCCTGGAGACAGACAGACGGACAGACATCGAAGTCTTAGTAATAGGGTCCCGTTTTTACCCTTTGGGTACGGAACTCCAAAAAATATAATGCGACTACGTATATAAGATGTTGAAAAAGTCTATGGCACCCGCAGCATCATTATTATTTACACCTAAACGGGATTATAACGCAAATGTCGGAGCAGCGAGCGCTACTAGCACATGAGTCAGGACTGATCAAAATCCAAAAAAAAAAAACTCTGGACCGAACTGTCTTCAGCAGTATTTCTGGACCTATACCTACGACCTGCAAGCCTTCAAGAAAAGAGCGTATTCCCTCTTAAAAGGCCGGCAACGCACCTGCAGTTCTTATGATGTTGCAAGTGTCCATGGGCGACGGTATTTGCTTACCATCAGGTGACTCGTTTGCCCCCTCATTTAATAAAAAAAAATTCAACATGTTTGTTGCACACCACACGTCACAATTATTATTATTATCTGAATGTCGACAAAAACGTTGTCAAACATCGAAGAAAACTTTTTGTTTGCTGTTTAAAAGAAATTGCAGTAGGTAAGTATCCTACTTGTGAAAATCAAACCAGTAGCTTAGCCATACTTTAGGGTGTGTACGTATTCTTTGTAGTTTGTAGTGAGTTCACTGTGAAAGTAGCAGCGCTGAAAGACGATTTTTTTCACTTTTCTATGGGATAAGGCGTCACGAGTTTTCCCATACAAAAGTGAAAAAAAGGTCTTTCAGCGCTGCTACTTTCACAGTGAACTCTTTACAAGGAACACGTATACACCCTGTATTATCACTTAGTTTTGTTACACCCTGTATAAAGTCAGTATACCCAACGTACGCCTCCGTGGTCCAGTGGTTTAGAGCGAGGCTCTTGACTCGGAGGTCGTGGTCGTGCCACGACAAGGCGAAGTAGGAACTGTCCGAGTTATTAGTAATAATTCACATAACTCTGTCCCTACCTGTGTTGAGACCACAGGTAGAGGCAGAGTGCCACAGGTAGAAAGAAGGTAGTCGGAGGCTTAAGTAAAGGTGCTCCCCACCGGGAGCATTCACGTGTAATGTAACATTATAGATTCGTCTTTGCATTACAACATTACAATAATACCTCCCTGACTGACGAGCATTCGCGTGTAATGTGATTATAGATTCGACTTTGAGCATTCTATAGCAAGTTGAGTTCACTGTCACGTAGCATTGATGTTACAAGTTGTATCAAGATATTACACATTGTATCATTACAAGGTGCGCATTGTAATGCTCGGTTTTCCTCCCTCACTGGTGTAATGCTCGACTCTGTAACGTTACGTTACAAGCGAATGCTCCCGGTGAGGGAGTACATTATCGTGTCAATTTTATACTTAAGGTTTGCTGATCGTTTCTCGCTGATTTACAAGGTATCGACATTGAAAATGATTGATTAATAATAATACTTGAATATTACATTTATATTTTAGCATAACATGAATATTAATACTTACATAGGTAATATTATTGTCAGGTGATTTTATCAGTATTAAAATTAGTATTTACAAAATAAGGATGTAATTTACATCTCTGATTTGCAGAATGACTAAATGCTAAAGTTTGTAGTGAAATCAAAGTTTCGAAAACAGATTAAGAGCCTGCTTGAACTTTACAAAATTGAATCTAGAATTGTACTTTATTTAAAAAAATAAGTGACGCTTAAACCAATAATTTAATTTTGATTTAAGATAATACAAAGACACTTTAAACCTTCGGCCAAAGCGACTGCGAAGCGGGAGCGTCTGCAGACTGCAACGCGGGACGTGCGCGTCGGCAGAGCGGGAATAATCTACGGTTTCGCAGTTTGCACCGCAGGTGTGCACACTTTTCGCATTGCAGACGCTGCCGTCCCGCGTCCCACGTTACTGACGCGTATGTCTGGTCGAAGCCTTAGACTTAAGAGGTAGCCACAACTTTGTTTTCGCAGAGATTCGTTTATCGTACTATAAACGAAATCAAATCTTCAATTTCTCAGAATCTCAGATGCTTAAAATCAATTTATCTAGTCCTACAGATAGACTTCCTTCATATTGTACTCACATAGCTGAACCTTTATTAATGATATCGTGACTCGCGCGGATCTATTGTAATTATAGTACAATTATTATTATTGATGGTTTTTACATAAACAATTTAAACGAGTCTTTATCATGAGTAATACGTTCCGTATGTTTTAATTTATTATTATATTTTATGGTATTATGAATACCGTTTACATTTGCCATTTAAAAACGGAAAAAACCTCCATATCGAATTGGATCAGTGTGAATAGTAAACAGTGATAGTTTGTACTTATTGCCAAGCTGCGATTACAAAAAAAGATATATCATGAATGAAAATCACTGTCTTTAAAAAATAGCATCAAAATCCATAGCGTAGTTTTAAACTCAAACACATCCTAAAGTTTTCCATTATCAGTTTTGTTACACCCTGTATATGGGAGCGCTCATCAACGTTTTGCATTTCTTTTGTATGGGTTTGACAGATTTGCAAAACGTCTCACGCAATTGAAATCTGTCAGTTCAGTACCAATTTAGAAATGCATCTACGCGTCACGTTTCGGTCTAAATTGACCCTTACGGCCAGTCCACACGGCGCATTGTGTCAGCGTTGCGTCGTAGATGCAATTTTAAATTGGTACTGATTTGACAGATTTCAATTGCGTGAGACGTCTTGCAAATCTGTCAAATCCATACAAATTTAGAAATGCATGTACGATGCAACGCTGACTCAACGCGCCGTGTGGACTGGCACTTAGGAGTATTTTTATTGCGGCAAAATGTACTGTTTATCGTACATCGGTAGAGCTTCTGCACTACTAAAGATTCGGGCAATATCAAGTTTGTACGATAGTAACATAAGTTAACATAACATTGTGTTATAGTTTATAACATACGCAATATAATAATATAATATTATATTACTACTAATAATATTATGTATTCGGTTCTCATGTCATTGACAAATTCACACTCGCTAGAGGTCTGAGCACTTAAGGAAGTGCAATTAGCGCTATGTAGTTTTGAGCTCAAAATCCACGATTAACAAACACAATATGGTCATTTACGTTTCACCAACCTAGATTTACTAGCATTTGACCGTAGCTCCGCCTGCATTAAAAACCGGTTGCTTGGAAGTGCCGCAAGATTGAAAACGAAACAGTCAAAACAGGCATACAATTTCGCTGTGCAGTAGAAAAAGAGGATATTTCTTATTTCCCTACGCCCGCCGCGCCGGTGTAAAGTGGTCTCATCATTTTTACAATGGCGGAGCGTATATGAGGAAGTTGTGTTGTATCTTCATTATTCTTGGCAAACAAGCGATAAGCCTGCATTACCTTTCTGCGCTGGATGTCAATATTTTCAAATGACAATATTAAGGTGAGTAAAAAACCGTGTTGGATATGTTTTAGATTGCTTGTCATCTTCCGTTTCTTGTTTTGTATGAGAGGCCGGGCCGGCCTCTCATACAAAACAAGAAATGGAACAACAAGAAATGGAATTAATCTGTGAAAATGAAAAAGTAGGTAAGCGACAAAATGGTTTTTGTCGCGTAATTTAAAAACCATAAATATATTTCATATTTTAAGCTATGTACAAAATATCAAAGTGAACCAATATAATATGTACAAATTTTGGAAGCTTAAATCACTCTCCTCTGTAGGCAAAATTAGAATCCCTTTTTATTCCCTTTACATAAGTAGGTATTTTTGATTGATTATTCTGTGTTATAAAAGTTGATCGTGTCATGCTATGGGTAATTAGACAAAGACATGATGAATACTGACAATGAACTTTAATTTCTTATCTTTAGTCATTGTTTAGAAAAATCGATATCGCTACAACCAAATTATCAAGGCGTCGCGTCGCCTTAAATACTGGTAGCTTTGTAAAAAAAAGTACAGACTATGCTCCTTTACGTGTTAATTAGCTATGTGTTTCGTAACCATCGCATAAAATTGCATCGGCATCTGCGTACAAAGCAGTGACGTCTGCGGTCTAGCAGACCGCAGACGTCACTGCTTTGTACGCAGATGCCGAGATGGCAACAGCTGAATTTAGTCCTTGAACTAAAAATATCGATGGACTTAATAGGCAAAAAGTGGCGTAACTTTTTGCACTTACATTAGGCTCACTTACGCCAGTCTGGAATCTGGATTGGTCATCGTTAGTCCACATCATTCCTTTTTTACACGTACGAAGGATAAGAGAAATACATTATATTGAAACCGTAAAATATCCGTTATTTCTAGCCAACTAAATCAGAACAAATTGTGTTCCGGGCATAAAAAGTAGATGTTAACTAATGCTCAGACCTACCCAATAAGCACAAAAAATCAGTCTAACCGTTTCAGAGGTTTTGGTAACAAAGACCGCGACAAGAGAATATTATACATATTAATTATGTACGTATCAGTGTATGTGGTGGTTGATACTAATGTGATGATATGTAAAGGAAACGCAGTGGGATCGATCACCAGTGTAGGTATTCACTTACAACAACATACAAGTTACAATGGACATAAGTTGCCTCCGTCTTTTAACTACACGTAACACGTCTTAGGTAGGACTACATCTGTACCTCTCTAAAACTTATTCGGGACTAACTTAGGAGATGTTAAAGTAGGTGTTAATAGAGGAGTTTGGTGAAGGTGCCGATATCCTGCAGATTCACAGGGATCTTAACAAGAGACTCATAAGAAAAGAGGAATCGCTGCAAGAATACGCTTATAAAATGTTAGAGATCGCAGCGCCAGCAAAACTTTGCGTGCGGCATGTCATCGTGCGGCATGTCATCAAATACATAATTCTAAGCATTCCCGACACCACTTTAGACAAAGCTGTGCTTTATGGAGCAAAAATATGAGTCGAAATTAAAAATTTAAACAATAATATGAGAAAATTAAACAGAGAGAGATCCCGAGCTCGACCAATCGAGAAGAACAAGACGGCGATTCGTACCGAGGATCAACCAGAAAATGGAGTCCCAACTCCCAAGCTATCCTTAGAGAAGTACGTACACTGTATAATAGTCCCAAAGTAGAGTTTAAGATGTAAGAGTTTCTACAGTTGATAGAGTTGACATAGTTATGACGGAGGCAAGTTGTTCCCGTCTTGTAAGTTGATAGACTGAATACACTGGTGATCGATCCGACTGCGTTTCCTTTACCCAACATCACATTAATATCAACCACCACCTACACCGATACTAAACATATAAGATCTATATTATCTATAGTAAAATAACAAAGATTGATAGTTTTCCTTTTTTGTGGATCCTTATATGTATCCACATATATGTGTATGGAACCACAAAAAAGGAAAACTATCAATCTTTGTTATTTTACTATGTTAACGCGGACGAAGTCGTGGGCAACAGCTAGTCCTTAATAATATCACAGTCTAATATTATATACGTGAAAGCGTGGAAGTTCGTTACGCTTTCACGCAAAAACTACTAGACGAATCATCATGAAACTTTGTACACATACTCTTGGAGGTATCATAAGTAACATAGGACACTTTTTATTAAAAAAATATTAATTAAACAGCGATCTATATAAGTATAATATTTTCTGCCGCTACTCTACATCTCTACATACTCTAGTATATTCATAGAGTCAAGGATCTACCTAGACTCAGTCCTTGGTATTTGACTTGTGATATCCGTGTAGCCTTAGATTGGTCTACGTTTATGCGTAGTCATAATTGGTTTTTACTATCGCATATATGAGTAATGCTGATCAGCGTTCGTTCAGGCTTATTTAACCTGAGTTGTTATTAATGTGATCTTTATGTGGCCGACATAAGCTCTTCTCTGATATAAAATATCCGGGCAAAATGAAACTGGAATGGAGAAAGAGGTACAGAAGATCATATTTTATCTTCTGAATATTAATTATTGTTGAAACCGGTCTTCAAGGTACGAGTAGCACGATCGATTTATAAACAATCGAGAATTCGAGTAGAACGTTCCTTTGATACCAGCCAAGTACGTACCTAATAGTTCATGAAATAGGGTTCCATAATCCATAGTCACCCATAATAGCATGTGGATATTGGATTACTACTGTAACTATACTCAATTAATAAATACTCAATTATTGTGTTTCTGATTCTGCTACCAATTATTATAGATTTTCCTTAAACGCCTAATGTCCAATCAGCGAATTAAGCGGCAGTCCGGCGCGGTGGACCTTCAACTGTTTCTGATCAGAATTCGGACAATGTGCAGCTGGGCTAAAAGCCGCACTCAGAGACTATAAGGGCATGTTTCACCACTTCCTGATAAGTGCCGAATAGGCTATCCACCAATTAACTTGACAGATCGAGTATGGAGAATCTGCCAAGAAATTAGCCTATTCAGCACCTTATCAGTAAGTGGTGAAACAGGCCCTGATGATTAAACTTCAATTTAATCAAGAGTTTTACAGATATTATATAATATTATGTGGCTTATGTCGAAATCTTCATTGAATTACAGTTATGGGTTGATCATTCAGACCGCAACGCGACGCATAGATGCATATTATCTAAGTTTGTACTGAATTGACAGATTGGCTTGTCGCCTCGCGCAATTGAGCTATGTCAAGTCAAATCCATACAAATTTATGCCGCGCTGCGCCTCGCCTCGTCGCGTTGCTGTCTGAATTGACCCTTAGTAATTTATATTCGTCTGTGAGTGCGACAGTTAAGCTGCGCGTCCAATGGATCGGAATCGGAGCGTACGGAGCGGACGGAGCGTCGTCATTTACGAAATGGCAATGAGGTTCGTTCACTGCATTCGGATTCAGCATCGGTAAAAGCATCGGTTTTTGTATAGCAACTTCTATCGCTTATTAACGTCAGAACTAAATGCCGATCCAGTGCACGCAGTACCATAGAAATCCATACAAATTACAAAGCAACAAATCCGTCCGCTTCGTACGCTCCGATTCCGATCCAGTGCACGCGCAGCTTTAGACACAAAATTTTAAAATACGTGTCAAAATTTGTAATAAATTGGATGCCACGTTATTTTGCTAACACCTTAGTATAAGTTAACTTCTGCGAGTTTTATTTTCAACATCATTATAATTTTTACATATTTTGAAAGTTAAAGACTGTAACTGTTTATGTTACAGAAAACCTGAACAGGAAAATTTGAGAAAAATAAATGAGTAAATAAAGTGATTTAAAAAAATATTTATTGTTCAAATTAGAATTTCTTAATTGTACATACATTGTTGAAAATTATTGTTATTATCATAATGGAAATGCGTTAAATATACTCTGATGTGTACATGAATGTGACACAAAAATTATTCAAATATAAATATGACGAGTATGATGTAAGTATTATTGTGTAATATTACAACTTACAAGTTTAGATTAGACTTTAGATATTTGCCAAAATATAAATAATTATTTATGTTACATTCTATTTTATGTTATTTCCTTATAATACAAAATAATATCATGTAGAGTAATTCCCAGTTACAGTTTTAAGATCCATATTGTAAGACGAATTTACATATTATTTTGTAGTGAGTAGGTCGTTTATTAAGGCCCAAGTCTATAAATATTTAATGGTATTTAATCGTTCGTTAAAACAACTTCTCTAGCGATAGAGCTCAAAATATCATTAATCAACGATTAACTTTTTAGGTGAATCTAACCGAAAAAGATTTTGTTTCTAAATTATTATTTTTAACAAAAAATTAAAACCGACTTCCAGGGTAAAAACAATAATAATTTATAATGAACAAAAAAGTGTTAAATAATTCTTACTCTTTAAAGTGCCTTATGCATAATTCTCCTAAACCTCAACTATTTCTGTACACAATCTACATTATTTTGAAGACGGTACCAGCTATAAGAATGCTGAGTTGTATGACAAAATATTTTTAATATTTAAGACTGGTACCGACTTCAAAGTAATGTAGATTGTGTACAGAAATAGTTGAGGTTTAGGAGAATTATGCATAAGGCACTTTAAAGAGTAAGAATTATTTAACACTTTTTTGTTCATTATAAATTATTATTGTTTTTACCCTGGAAGTCGGTTTTAATTTTTTGTTAAAAATAATAATTTCACTCTTTTAAGTGATTTATAAGCTGGTTTTCTGCACAGACTAATATGTGTTATGCTTAGTTACTTTGGATCCAGGATACACTTTCATGATATTATGAGAACTCATTGTCTGATATCACTACTTCAGAATTGCTTACTTAACTCCAAGCATATACCACTGTATACCTAATGTATATGCTTGGCGTTAATCAAACAATAATAAAATTAATGTTTATACGCCTGTCTTTAAAGGCTCTAAAGTTCTGTTCAGTGACTTTCTATCATTACACTCATGAAAACAACTCAACATTACTAGATGACGCCCGCAACTTCGTCGCGCCAAAATTCGTTTATCGCGCGGAAACTTAAAAATTTTCCGGGATAAAAATATCCTATCCTATGTCCTTTCTAGGGACTCAAAGTATCTCCATGCCAAATTTCAGCAAAATCGGTTCAGCTGTTCGAGCATGAAGAGGTAACAAACGGACAGACTGATAGACAGACAGACAGACACACTTGCGCATTTATAATATTTGTATGGATGCTCAAATATAACCAAAATCGTCCTTATAAATTTTAAGAATAACTTTCCTCATAGATCTTATGATCAAGTTGCTAAATCGGTAACCTAAACACCAAGGTCGAGTCATTTACATTGAAATAACATTATAATTTTTTAAATCGTTCGACAAATTCGGGCTTTGTTCTTAAAGACGATTAAAAGTAACAATAATAGGGTTATAATTAGATAACTCATGGTGTGGTGACTGGTAGTAGTGATGATGATGATGAATGTAACTTGCATAGTAGCATATGCTTTCAGTTCTTAAACCAACTCTGAAACCCCCAAACTTGTATATATAAGGAATCCGGAGTTCTCTTAGCACCTTCGGAACCATGGTATAACTAATTTTAAAATCTTGCTTTTTGGTAGCACATACTTAGGATACTTCTCATAAAATCGAAATCATTATATTATGTTTCCATATAAATTTGGAGGAGTTCCCTCGATTACTCACGGATGTATGGTGGGATGGTGGTGATGATAATGATGATAAATTTAATTTGCATAGTAGTATATGCTTTCAGTTCTTAAGACAACGCCGAAACCCCCAAACATGTATCTATTAGGAGTAAGGAGTTCTGTTCACCACCTTCGAACCATGGTATATCCTGGTGCAAAATCTTACTTTTTGGTAACATATGCCTGAAATACTTCATATGAAACCAAAAAAAACATATGTTTCCATTTGAATTTTGAGGAGTTCCTTCGATTACTCATGGATCCCATCATCAGGTCACCACTTTTCTGAACATTGCTTTTTGGTAGCATATTATGCTTAGGATACTTCTTATAAAATCGAAATCATTATAAGTTTCTATATAAATTTGGAGGAGTTCCCTCGATTACTCACGGATGTATGGTGGAATGGTGGTGATGATGATGATGATTAATTAAATTTGCATAGTAGTATATGCTTTCAGTTCTTAAGACAACGCCGAAATCCCCAAACATGTATCTATAAGGAGTAAGGAGTTCTGTTCACCACCTTCGAACCATGGTAAATCCTGGTGCAAAATCTTACTTTTTGGTAACATATGCCTGGAATACTTCATATGAAACCAAAAAAACATATGTTTCCATTTGAATTTTGAGGAGTTCCCTCGATTACTCATGGATCCCATCATCAGATCACCACTTTTGACAAAATGGAACCAAATTGGAGTGGAACCTAATATAACAAAAGAAAAATTTTGAAAATCGGTTCATAAACGACGGAGTAATTGTTGAACATACATAAAAAAAATATATCCACAGACGAACGTATAACCTCCTCGTTTTTGGAAGTCGGTTAAAAAAAGGAAAACAAAAAGCGACATGCTTACCGAACTAAACTATTTGCGTATTAGAACTTTGGAACATTTTATAATTTATTGCTAGTCAAACCTTGAAGTAATGACGGAAAATGTTTTGAATATTATTGACAAACAAAACACACTAAAACTTAACCTTGATTGTATATTTAACATAGTTTATAGCTGAATCTGCTATTTAATTAAATGTTTATTTTACATTTAAATAAAATATAGCTATCAAATTAATTCATGGTCTAACACTATATTGGTAGTCTTGCACAATTTAACAAATTCTTGAAATAGTTTAAGTCAATGCTATTTTTTAATAAGTTTTGAGGTAAACAAACTATCGTCTTTAGCGTCAGTTTACACTGAAACGAACCTAATTTCGCTGCATAAAATCCAGCCTTGGCTTCACTGGAAAAAACATTTCATGTAAAATGTTACCTCTATATTATAATTGGCTCTACATTAGATCTGATGTCTTTTTCACAAGGCAAACGTTTTGTGGTCGTCGAGGTAACATTTTACATGAAATGTTTTTGGTGGGATATTTTATCAATAAACTAATAAAACTTGAAAGAAATCTTTTATACTGCGTGAAATTTTAATGGTTGTTTTCCCGAAGTAAAATGATTCTGTCTTAGTAGCACAATTATAGATTTGTGAAGTTTTTTTTTTGTTCAATTCATAAATAAAATTCGGCCGGGTCCATAGCCGCTCGCGCCTATCGGCATAAAGTTGCCATAGTACGTCATACAAAATATTTTGTATTTTCAAAAAATAACTTGCATGATTCGATAGTACTACTATAGGTAAATCGTCCTGCTGCGGGAAAACAACCACTAAAATTTCACGTTGTATAATATTATAAAAAAAGCGGTCAAGTGCGAGTTGGACTCACCCATGAAGGGTTCCGTAGCAGCAATAAGGTTTATTTTTATTAAATTAAAATGTTTTTGATTTATTTTTATATTTCAGTCGATTTAATGAAATTTAGATTAAGGTTTACCATTTGTGACGTATAAGAAAAACTACTGGCTAGATCTCGTTCAAACCAATTTTCGTTGGTAGTTTTTATAGTAATCTACATCATATATTTTTTTTAGGATTATCATGCCCCTACTTTAGAAATTAGAGGGGGGGACAAACATTTTACCACTTTGGAAGAGTCTCTCTCGCAAACTATTCAGGTTAGAAAAAAATGATAATATGAGAAACCACTATATGATTTTTGAAGACTTATCCATAGATACCCCACACGCATAGGTTAGATGAAAAAAAAATTTTTTGTTTCAGTTGTACCTATGGGGACCCCTAAAATTTTTAATAATTTTTCCATTTTTGCATCAAAATCTTAATGCGATTCACAGACTACATCTAATTACCAAGTTTCAATAGAATAGCTCTAACAGTTTCGGAGAAAAGTGGCTGTGACATACGGACGGACAGACAGACAGACAGATAGACAGACAGACAGACAGACAGACAGACATGACGAATCTATAAGGGTTCCGTTTTTTGCCATTTTGGCTACGGAACCCTAAAAATAGAAAAAGTGCATTTTCGGATTCTTAATGTGCAGTGTAGCGTAGAAGTTAGAACCACATCATACCACATTGTGACCCTGAACTTCGCACAGTGCGTTGGGAAAGTGAAAGGAGTGATAACGTTATGCTACGCATGAACCATTCATTCGAATTTTTTTACTATTTTGACTACTTTACATACGTCAAAAATTTAATGATATCCAAGTCGATGTACATTTTTACACTCAGGTTAGATCGGGCAACTACCAATATTGTATTTCAATCGCACTACCACGACGTGTAATATGTTTTGTTAAGTATCCATAAAATGTTAGAAATATTATACACATTTAAATTTTTAATTTTTTTTATTCATGAATAAAATGGTTATTTTGCTTCTCGATAAAAAACCATGTTTAAAGATGAAGAAAACACGTACAAACAATAAAGAATTAATATGAATTAAAGGACAGGCAAATTTCGCTTTTTATATTTTTGATGCTTCATCTAACATAACACCGTCCACTTAACTAAGTATAATATGGTATAATGCTACGGATATTGACCCCCAGCTGCAGGCGCTGCAGCGGGCCCGCGTCGCTCACTTTTCAATGTCACTTTTTGTGCAAAACAATGCAAACATTTACCCGGTTAGGGACCAGACTTGCTCTACTTACTAGGTACTTATACTATATTATTTACATAATAAAATGTAAATATATAATACGTTAGCAATATAATAGAAAGGCTTGCACTCCGGTAGTGCCGACAGAAGAAAAATATGAAATAGCAAAAATAGTACATTTTCGCTGCGCTGTAGACCGAGATGAGATAATATTACTTCATCATGCCGCGCTAAATCCATCAGGGTCAACTGACCGACAAGGGATTTTTTTACAAACCCTCAAAAAATGCATAACGCCACACTATTTTTATGTATTTATATCGGTGAACGCCACAAAAAGTTTTCAGTTCAATTTAATTCGGTATTCGGTATACCGAATTATTATTTTGAACTTAACAAAATTGTTTTATAGAGTTTTTTAATTCTACAAAAAATACATCTAATTTTAAGCATAATTATCGCTCTCACTACAATTTAATTCAAAAAACATACAATTTATTACAGCGTACTTATAAAACAGTTAGATAATGCGTCAGCTAGTTAATTTTATTCTCATTTTACAAGGCCTCGTTTGTACACATGAATAAGCCTTTTGTTTTTTTCCCTCCACTGAAGCAAAGGGTAAGCGGCGTTCAGCTAGCAATAATTTATTATCTATGCTCTTTGGACTGCGACTATAATATTGTCACAGAATTCGTGTCACCCGGGGATGGTCATCCAGTGGATCAATTATTTTCCGCTATGTGACTTTTGTTAGTTAGATTTGAGCAAAGACCTTTAAACCTATTCTTATGTCAATGGATTTGAAGGCTAGATTGATTTTTTAAAATCCAATGGCAAAGATCATTTGTGTAAATGCTATCAATTTAAAAACAACAGCTATTCATCGAACAATTAAAAATGTAACCACGGTACTTACATTAAATTGTTCGAGTATTTTTTTTTTGTTTACACTTTAAAACATTGGAATGGATATTTAATTTGGCTTAAAAATAACTAAGTATAGAACCTAAATTTAAAAAATTAACATTTCAACGCCAACAATTTTAGTCGTGTCCTAAATTGCATGAACGATTACGGAAACAAATAGTGTACGGTTTGTACAATATATTATGTAAACGTAATACGTTGACCCGCCGTGTCGTCATTGTGCATGTGGTGTCAAATTATTTTATTGTAATAATGTATAGCAGTGCACTTAGCAACTCGTACTTGTGAACACGTTAACTAACATATTTTGTAAACTTACATAAATAAAGGTGCTCAAAGAACATACTCTTTGGAACTCTAAAACTTCCCCTTGGACCCCAACATCTTTTTTGGTCCTTCGAGGTTATTCTCGCGTGTTTTGTGTGTTTCTTACGACAGTGGCGAATCGGTGCGGCTGGCCTCTCACAAGCGAGAATCCCCAGCTGCATTGAGACAAGGGCGCACACACTGGGTAAGAGTGCATATTCATAGCGAGATTTGGATACGACCAATTCATCGAAATTGGATCTTCGTGTCGTAAACTACGCCTAGCTGTACTTGTCACCGTCAACTACGTGCCAAGTTTGGTGAGCTATCACATTATTTCATAACATCAACATGGATAAACTTGAACTTCAATCAACTTGTTTCGAGAATATCAAGTCTTTGTGTGCAAACTACCGCAAAGATTCTTCGTCTCGGAAAACTGAAGAGTACCTCAACATACGTTTGTCATCTCTGGAAGAGCAGTGGAGAGACTTCGAGGCGAGAAATGCCTTATTAATACTGGAACTGGAAGACAAAACTATAAATTATTTTTCTGAAGACGTCTACAACAAAACTAAAGAAATGTATCTAGCTACAAAAACAGACATAAATAACAGACTTAAATACTTGCAGCAGCAAAAACATAGTGTGAATTTTGATTTAAGTGACATTTCTGTGGATTACGCTCAAGTCTGCGAGGACGGAAAATCTGATGAATTGCAACAACTTTTAAATAGACAAGAATGCAATTTTAATGCGATTTATCGTGCAATGTCTAAAATCGACATCACTAGAGTTAGTGAAAAGTGGGAGCTGGAAGATAATTTGAACATTTTAAAATCCAAGTGGGAGTCCATCGACAAACTGCACTGGGAAATTGACTTTCAGCTGAAGGGGTCAAACGAACACTATTACCAGATGTACTCAGATATTGAAGAAAAATATGATGACTTGCGAAAACAACTTCAATCTAAAATTTGGTCGAATGCTCACTATCAGCAGTCGGCACCGAAGATGGAAATACCTGATTTTTACGGAAACTACAGTAAGTGGATATCTTTTAAGGATCTGTTTCTCGAAACGATTCACAACAACCCAACAATTAATAAAGCACAGAAAATGAAACACCTGAAAACAAAATTGAAGGGGGAAGCAGAAAGTCTGGTCCAGCATTTATCCGTCTGTGCTGAAAACTACAACTCCTGCTGGGATATTTTAGTGCAACGATATGATAATCGCCGCCTACAATTTTCATCGTTTTTCAACACAATGATGAGTCTCCCTGTCATACAGCAACCTGACGCCAACAATCTAAAGAAAATGCATGACGCCATTAAGGAGTGCATGAACGGCATAGCTAACATCGGGCTGGATACGGCAACTTGGGATCCAATGATCGTGCATCTAATGTTACCAAAATTAGATTCAGCAACTTTAAATGATTATATGAACGAAATCCGGGATCACAGAGAATTACAAAATTTGCAAGATTTTTTATATTTTTTGGAGTGCAAGTTTATGGCATATGAAACAGCAAAGTCAACAAAATCTGTAAAAAATACCACATCCGAAAAAACATCTCATTGGAAACCTGCTAACAACAAACAACCTGTAAAAAAATTTACATATGATTTTAAGAAAACTTATAACTATCATGCTACTTATGGAAAATGCCCGAATTGTAATGGAAATCATATTTTAATGCAATGTGCTAAATTTATTAACATGGATATTGCCCAGCGGAACCACACCGTCGCGAAGTTGAAACTCTGCAAAAATTGTCTTTATAGCCACAATAACGAAGAATGTAAATCAGCGAAAACATGCAAAGAGTGTAACTTGAAACATCATACCATGTTGCACAACGCGAACTGGGTAATTCCTGCAAATAATAAAAATAACCTTGGACAACAAGCCTCCTCCTCTCATCAACAAGCTTCGAATCACTTATCATCGGACAAAACTGAAATTTTACTAACTACGACTCTACTGAAAATAAAGGCTTATGATGGCACTTATATAAAACTTAGGGCCCTCTTGGATCAGGGCTCGCAAGTAAACTTGATAACAGAAAATGCTGCTCAGATATTACGCCTGCCGAGGAAGAGGTTCGCTGCTACCATCTCGGGGGTTGGTTCAGTATCTGGTGATTGCAGGGGTCAACTAAACTTATCCTGTAAATCAATACACTCTGAATATGACTTCGAAGTACAAGCACTTATAATGAAAAAACTTACAAATAACTTACCGAATGCTACCTTCGAAAAATCGAACTGGCCTCATCTGGAAAACTTAAAGCTGGCTGATCCTGACTTCAATATTTCGCGCCCCGTCGACTTACTTTTGGGTGCCGATGTTTACTCAAACATTATACTGGATGGAGTTTTAAAAGGAAGCTGTCAATCCCCTGTGGCACAACAGACACATCTAGGATGGATCCTATGTGGGAAAATGAAAACTTTTAATTGCCACGTGACCTTGGTGAATTTTGACGAATTAACTAAATACTGGGAAAGCGAAGAAATACATAATGCTGAAGATATTTCCAAGGACGATCAATGTAAACAATTTTATTCGAAAACAGTACAACGAGCTCCGGATGGAAAATATATTGTGAAGATGCCACTCCGACCAGACCTTAAAGAAAAATTAGTTTCATCGAGACCCATCGCGGTCTCACAATTTTTACAACTAGAAAAGCGGCTCGCTAAAAATAAAAAACTTTCAACTATGTACAAAGAATTTATAAGAGAATATGTGGACCTAGGCCATATGAAACTTTCGTCTCATATAACACCCGCCGACTGTTACTTACCACATCACGGCGTTCTGAAAGAGAGCTCTACAACAACCAAATTGAGAGTAGTCTTTAATGCATCTCAAAAAACATCGAGTGGTAACAGTTTGAACAGCCTTTTGGAAAAGGGCCCGAACCTTCAAAAGGATATTCAGTCGCTTATTTTGAAGTGGAGAACATACAAATTTGCCTTCACTGCTGACATCGAAAAAATGTATCGATGTGTGTGGATAAATGAAGATCAGCAACACCTGCAAAAAATTATCTGGCGAGATTCACCAGAACAGCCTCTTCAGGAATATAAACTCTGTACGGTAACCTACGGTACCAAACCCGCTCCTTGGCTAGCCTTACGTACACTCAAACAACTCGCCATGGATGATGGTCATAAGTTCCCGGCTGCAGCTGCACAGGTGCTGGAGAACCACTTCTTCGTAGATGACCTTGTGAGTGGTGAACAGTCATTCGAAACCGCCAAGGAGTTACAGCAGTCCCTAATCGATTTGCTAAAGGGTGCAGGAATGAATTTACGAAAATGGTCCAGCAACTATCCAACTTTATTAGAACACTTACCTAAAGAGCAAATTTCAACAACAAACAACTTCGACTTCAAAACTGATGAAACATCAAAAACGTTGGGACTTACCTGGAACACCAGCAGCGACACCTTTCACCTGAAATGGCCTGTAAAAGAAAGTACAACACAATTAACAAAACGACTATTATTGTCCGAAATTTCGAAGTTTTATGATCCGTTGGGATGGCTGTCTCCGGTGACTATTACTGCAAAATTACTATTTCAAAAGGTTTGGACTCTAAACATTAATTGGGACGATGAAATTCCCCAAAATATTGAGAAAGAATGGCAAAAACTAAAAATAGAATTACCATTCATTCATAACATAACTCTGAAAAGATGGATTGGCGAAACAAAACAAGATATAGAATTACTGGGCTTCTGTGATGCAAGCGAGAAAGCTTACGCTTGTGTTATATACAGTCGCGTAACAAATTCCGACGGAGCTCCGGTAATTACGCTACTTATATCTCGTACACGGGTGGCTCCTATAGCTCAAAAAACCACCTTGCCGAGACTTGAACTGTGTGGTGCCTTACTGTTGGCTAAACTAATGGAAAAAACTCAGAAAGCTTTATCGGAATACAATCTGAAAATTCAAGCATGGTGTGACTCGCAAGTAGTTCTCGCGTGGCTCCAAGGGGACACTACTAAAAGAGAGGCCTACATATCCAATCGAGTTACAAAAATAAAACGCATTATACCTACAACGCAATGGCGTTATATTAAGTCAGAACTTAACCCTGCTGACTGTGCAAGTAGGGGCATGTTACCTACCAAATTAATGACCTTCGATCTATGGTTTGAAGGTCCTGAATTTCTGAAAAAAATTGAAATAGATGATACTGCAAACTACAAAACATACTACACAAATATTGGCTGCAAAGAAAAGGAAAATCATGAGACTTCGTCAAATCAGGAAAATGATAATTGGATAACAACCTTGATAAATAAATGCAGTTCATTAACAAAAATTTTCCGAGTTACTGCCTGGATATTACGTTGCATAACAAATATGAGCGCTAAAGGGAAACCTGAGTCGCCGTACCTGACTACTACAGAACTAACTGCAGCGAGAAAAATTATTATTAAACACATACAACAAATAAACTTCAATCAAGAATATAGACAACTTTTGAAAAACGAGAATGTGTCGAAAAGGAGTGCAATCATGAAGCTGAACCCGTACCTAGACGAAGATAAGATAATTCGCGTGGGCGGCCGCCTCCAAAACTCGAACTTACCTGTGGAAATGAAAAACCCGATTATCATACCACATAAAAGTCGATTAACTCAACTTTTGATCGAATATTCGCATTTAACTACACTGCATGGTGGAGCTCGGCTGACTCTGAGTCACATACGACAGCGATATTGGATCGTCGGCGGCAACAGGGCTGTCAAAACTCAACTTCGGAAATGTGTGCGCTGCCACCGTTTCACACAAACCGACAACCATCAACTGATGAGTAATCTGCCGCAACAGAGAGTAACTCCGTGTCGACCCTTTACATTTACAGGGGTTGACTACTCTGGTTATATCGAACTGAAAATAAACAAAGGCAGAGGCGTTAAAACTTCTAAGGGATATATTGCAATATTTATATGTATGGCTACCAAAGCCGTACATATTGAACTTGTTTCCGATCTCGGCACTGAAACATTCATAGCAGCTTTTCAACGACTATGTGCAAGGCGTGGCACCCCTAAGCATATGTACTCAGACTGTGGAACTAATTTCATCGGCGCTGCAAAGGTGCTACGTCAGGAATTCAAAGATTTCAAAGAGATTATGACACCCGAATTTTTTGATGAATTAGCTAAACTAGAAGTCGAGTGGCATTTTAACGCCCCTGCCTGGCCGACGGCGGGCGGTTTGTGGGAAGCCGCCGTCAAATCCATGAAACGACATTTACGTCGAGTGCTAGGTGACCAGAAACTCACCTACGAGGAGATGTCAACGCTACTAACAAAAATAGAAGCCTGCTTGAACTCGAGGCCCTTGTGTCCTCTTACAGAAGATCCGGAAGAATTTTACAACTGTTTAACACCGGGCCATTTCATAACTGGCGGCGCGATAATGACCTTACCAATATCGGATTACACTGATGTTCACATTGGTGTACGTCGTCGATGGCAACTTGTGGAACAAATGTTTCAGCACTACTGGAAAAATTGGTCCAACGAATACCTAACACAACTGCAAACTCGGAGCAAATGGAACAAACCTACGAAAAATATCAGCGTCGGCGATATAGTACTGGTCAAGGACAACAACTTACCTCCTGGAAAATGGGCCCTGGGGCGGGTGCTCGAAACTCATCCAGGCGCTGACGGATATGTCCGAGTTACGACCATCAAAACTCGAACAGGTGTAATCAAACGTCCTGTAACAAAACTATCACCTTTACCGTTGGACTCTGAAATCGAAAACCAAGAAGGAGATCCCACAACGGAGGAGGAACAAAGGTCAAAATCTGAAAACAAAAACAGAAAAGGCCGAAACAAATTATCGAGTTTTTTACTAACGATGCTGACAATGTTTACATTTTTATCGGGATCATATGGGTCAAGAGCTCAGATTACAACCTTAGAACGTGAGCGCCCTATCTATTATGATGCAATCGGTAAAATGCAAATGGTACACAATGAATGGACTTTAATTATGTATTACAACGTAACAACGTACTGGGAAGGAACTCGTCGTGTCGAAGACTATTATAATACCCTGAAAGATTTGTGTCACAGTGCAAACATACAAAACTGCAGAACTACCGTAGAACAATTAAGCCACGAGATGGAAATGCTCGGTCATTATAACTCGATTTTGATAAATCCGCACAAACATTTGACTAGCAGGAAAAAACGTGGTTTGGTGGACGGAGTGGGCTACGTAGCCAACAGCTTGTTTGGGATATTGGACCAACGTTTTGCTGAAAAATATGAAAATGACATACAAAGAATTCAGATTAATGAAGACTATTTACTTGAGCTTATAAAAAACCAAACTAGCATCGTGGAATTAGAAAACAAAGTACTGAAGAAAAGTGAAGATAACATTCAACGGCAATTCGATATGATGGACCGCTTTGTCAACCAAACTAACTTAAACTTGGCAACGATTAAAACGGAAATGCAGATTCTCTCCGCCACTACCTATTTGAATTCGGCGTCACTGACCGTACATCTTCTCATCAACAGCCTAAAAACTTTCCAAAACATGCTGTTCAATTCGCTTACAAACGTCTACCAAGGACATATAGATGCGCACCTGATATCTCCAGCTCATCTTATACAGCAATTGAATGAAATATCTGGGAGAATTCCGAAAGACTTATCTTTACCCGTAGAAAATTACAAAGATGATATAAAGGATCTCTACACGTTGATATATGTGAAGGCGCGAGTCACTGAAAACTATTTTCTTTTCGAAATGCATATACCGCTTGTATCGAATGAAGATTTTAACTTATACAAGGCGATACCATTGCCTGTGAAAAACAATGGAAACCACGCATATATACGAATTTCATCGAAATATATCGCAGTGAACTTAGAGAAAAATTTATACATTTCGCTAAATGGAGATGACTTTAAGAGCTGTCTCCAACAACGTTCAAATAAAATGATATGCAAAACAAATAAACCTATTTTTGACTTGCATAGCAGCGGAGCTCCATGCGAAGCGAAATTACTGTCACATCAAACCCTCGAGCCCTGTGACGTCGAAAGCGCGTCATGCAAGGACGCGTGGCTCGAGTTACATTCGTCGAACAATTGGCTCGTCATATGCTGCGATACGTGTACTCTACGAACCATATGCGACAGTGACGTGTCCTCATATACTATGACGTCATCGGGAATAGTATCGTTGCCACAAGGATGTGTACTTCAGTCGAATGACTTAACGATATATGCGCATAATCATTATAATAGCCGTTTGAAGTTAGACTATGAAGTTGCAAGTACAGCGCTGGACAATTCAGTTAACAAAATAGTAAATTTAACATACGACTACACTCCGAATCTGTTCCAGTCTACAGCACGTGAAACAAAAATAATCGCAAAAGAGATTGCCGAGCAAAAGGAGCGGGAAAAACACTTTTCGTCTCCTATTATATCAGCGCATGACATACACCAGTATGTCATTACATACCTATTATTAGCAGCAGCGCTTGTAATTGGCCTCGTGTGGGTTGTGAGGAAATATCCCCACTGTTTAAAGAAAAAAAAGAACCATCCACTTGCACCCACTGAAGATATAGAACTCCAAACATTTCACCGGCGCCATAACCGACGAGATGATGGTGTTCAAGCCCAAGTGGTGCCACCACCGAAGCCACCACGAAGCGTTACCACTACTAAAACTAACTTTGCGTTTAATTTCGATTAATTTTCATTAATTGTAATTTTGTTTTGAAATGACATTTTATACATTTTTTTTACCTTTACTTTTATATTTTTAACTTTTATATTTTGTAACTTTTTTATATTTTTTTACATTTGTACTTAACTCGTGAACTATTTCATTTATTGTTAATCGATATTTTCTTGCTTTTTTGGGTTGCCAAGATGTACGGTTTGTACAATATATTATGTAAACGTAATACGTTGACCCGCCGTGTCGTCATTGTGCATGTGGTGTCAAATTATTTTATTGTAATAATGTATAGCAGTGCACTTAGCAACTCATACTTGTGAACACGTAACTAACATATTGTGTAAACTAACATTAATAAAGGTGCTCAAACAACATACTCTTTGGAACTCTAAAACTTCCCCTTGGACCCCAACAAATAGCCTTATACAGGCATGCGTCACGAAACGGAATGTAAACAATGTAAATATTGGCAGAGGTTACACGATCAATTTTTCATCAATCTGATCCATCAATCCGATCCAGATTGACGAAAAATTGATCGTCTAACCCACTGATTGATGGACTGATCATTTTTTTTATATGGACTTTTTCATAACCATCAATATTCCGTCAATCAGATTGATGGATCAGATTGATGAAAAATTGATCGTGTAACCTCTGCCATAAAGTTGCACAAAAAATATTCATGTTTTTTTTTTGCTTTTAATCAAACCGTTTCTTTAAAAAAATCTAATTAAGGTAATAATTGCGAATATTTATTGTTTTATTTTTTTCCAAAAATGAATTTAGCACGTAAATTAACATTTCCAATAAACTATTAAGCACAAATGAAAAGAAACATTTTTACCTCACTGAACTGAAAATAAAGGAGCTTTTGAACAAGTTGTACTGAAGCTTAAAGTTCTTTGTTCGTTATCCAGCGAAGTGACGCAGGACGCAGTTGAGTCGAAAACGTTCAAAAGGAATCAGTAATCACTTAATTAATTTCTCACACATAAATACAAAATTTAAATATTTTAATGACGGTTTTCTACTTCCTAATTTCAACATCCAAGGTCTGAAATTTGAGAAGTTACCTACTGAAAAGATTTAAAATTGTATACAGTGAGTGTGAGTAATCCAAAAATATTCAATTAATGAGGAGTAAATTTGTAACCTGGGATAATATTATTATTATTATTATTAGGATATAACAAAATTTTGATTAGTTATCAATCAATTAATTTTTATTCAAGGATCAGTCTTTAATTTATTTCATAAAAATTAAAGCCTGATCCTTCTCAAATAGACGAGAAAATATTGTAAGCCCTAGTAACTGTAAGTAGGTCTAGACTCTAGTTAATGACTGAAAAAAAAAAAACTTACCGGCAAATAATTGTAAACACTATAACACTAACAACGCCAAAAAACGCGCGCGAAATTTAATTTAACAGAATCGACTTCGATTATCGGACTTCGATATTTAAAAATATGTAATCGACTTCGATAATTCGAATTTCGAATTTTCAAATCAACCTCTAAATTTAAATTCAATAGGTTGCATTGCGCGTGCGCCAAGAAATATAGCGCAGCGACTACTGACTCCGGACTCTACCCTTTCGAACCTTGAAGCCTTCAGACGGATTGTCTACGCGTAGGAGGATAAATTCCTTGAAGACATGCCCTAGTAGATAATTATAATATTTTCCTTTATTCAGAGCTTAAAATTGATATAATTATTATAATATTCTTTCCTTTATTCAAAATTTTAGTACTTATCACTGAGGTAGTAAGTACTACGTACGTAGTGCTTAGATATAGAACAGTGGTACTTATTCAATTTTTTTTATCTTTAGCTAGTCGAACTCTTGCCGTTAATGAATAATTTAGCGACTATAATATAAGATCGTTAGTACGGGAGCCCTTTTTTAACATGGGGAAATGCTTTACGCATCGGCCGGGGTATGTGGGACTCCTGCCTGCCTAGCATGCGCCAACGAGATATCTCACTCTCGAGATAATTAAAAACTACTCGTCTCATAATGTCAAAATCTCGATATTATCTCGACAAAACTTTATAAAAATGTATTATTTCGATGATAGGTCTACGCGAGAAAAAATGTTTGTCATGCTAGGGTCAATAGAGATGAAGATACAGACTATCAAACATCGAGAAACATGTAGAGTGAGATATCTCGTTGGCGTATGCTAGGCAGGCAGTGTAGTCTACCCATTAAATAACCCCATGGTGCTCCACGAGTTGTGGGTACGATAGTCATAGAACCTACCGCAACTCAAATAAATAATCAACAAAACTTGGTTGACTACTGTACCCTAAAACGAAACCCTATCCAGCTGATTTTTTGTATATTGGTAGCTTAATAGTTATATAATTTAGGAGTAACCTTGTCCTACAAATAAAACAATCCATATTTTAGGACCATCAAGTTAAAGTATGAAATCCTTTCTATCTCTGTTAGCTACCACTTTCGAGCTATTTTATCGAAAATAAAAATGTTATTCGTCTTATCAAAATGTAGCTCACAATCAATTAGCAATATCACAAAAAAATTTGCTTGTTAGTAATCACAAAAAAATTGTTCTAGGGCTCCTAACTATGTCTTATACAACATAATATAATTATTTTTAACTTTTTCACAAAGTAAAAAATACAAATTTTATAGATCTGTAACTAGCTATATAGTAGAGTCTCATGACTCATCAGAGTTCCTTATAATCGAATAATTATTATGCTACTTTTAAGTTGTTTCGAGATGGAAAAGTACCTAAATCCCGTACAAATTCTTTCGAATTCTAATGACATTTTTCTAATTAAGGATTTCCCAGTCAATTCCGACATTGTATATCTAATGCTTTTAATTGATCTTAATGAAGACGTTACGTAAGAACAACATCAAAGTTATTGCGTGGTTTATATTGGAACTAAGAATTAATAAAACAAGATACTTATCAGATGAAATACGTTATATTACAGTACGAGATATCACCCGCAACATTGTTGCGCCAAAAGTCTTTAATCACGCGTGAACCATACATTTTTCCAACTTTAAACTATCTATCCTATGTCCTATCTCGGGCCTCAAAATATCTGCATACCAAATCGCAACAAAACCGATTTTGTTGCGATTTTGTTGCAATTTTGTTGTTTTGTTTAAAACCGCCGTGAAGAGGTAACAGACAGATAGACAGACACTTTCCCATTTATAATACTAGCTCTAACTCGTCTAATGTCGATTGCATGTAATTTGCATACATTTTGATCGGCGAGTCTATAAAGAAGCGATAAAGAAAACGTCTTAAAACTTTCAGCTACAGGAAAACTTTCAGCTTTGATGAGTCTGCCGGCCTAGCATACGCCAACGAGATATCTCACTCTCGAGATAATTAAAAACTACTCGTCTCATAATGTCAAAATCTCGACATTATCTCGACAAAACTCTATAAAAATGTGTTATTTCGATGATAGATCTACGCGAGAAAAAATTTTTGTCATGCTAGGGACGCTAGGGTCAATAGAGATGAAAATACAAACTATCAAACATCGAGAAACATGTAGAGAGAGATATATCGTTGGCGTATGCTAGGCCGACTTGTCGTCGCTGGCTCTTGAGGCCAGAGGGCCTATGACCCCTATTGAATAAAAACAGCAACTATGGAGTTTCGGTCGCGGCTACTTTCAGGTATCGAGTTCTGATTTTATAAAGGTCTACATTTTTAGGACTCTCATCTTCCACTGCCTGAATTTTTTGACAGAACTTATTTACCACTGCCAGGCCCCTGTTTCCTAAAATTATAGACTTGGAAAAGCAACGGAGCAATACTATGGCTCCGCTTTTAGACTTTCAAGTGAGTATTAATATCAAATAGCAAAGTATTGAATTTTCCAACTACTCCAAGCAAAAAATGTCATTGTTTTAAATATTGTCGTTGCAAAGCAAGGTTAATTGTGGCCTACTTGCAATAGATATTTCAAAGAATATAATTATTTTATACATAAATTAATATTTATGGCTGGAAATAATTGTAGCTTCCTTTAATTTTTTATTTATTTTGAGGACACCGTTGACTGCACCGTATACCTAAACGTTAATTTATTATTTTATGACTATAATTAGGTACTTAAGACACGGAATAAAATAAAATCTACTTTATTATATAATCCGTGGCGATACATGGCCAAAATTTTGTATGTGACGACTTGACGAGTGGGACAACCAGAGATTCGAGCAGAAATTCGCAGTAGGTACAGCTTGGCCAAAAAGAGTCTGCAATGCGGTGACAGCTGAAACTAACAAATTTTATATAATATTATGGCAACCTTACAGAACTTGTCAACACAAGTTTAGGTCTACCAGAATCTGATGGCAAAAAGTGCGAAAGTAAATTATTGACTGTAGCAATACCGGGAATAATTGGAATGAAATATTTTGATCCTTTTTTATCCTTTAGCGGCTGACTCTGTGTGATAAAACATTCAATTACATAAATTTATCCAATGATCAAGGATATTTTTAGAAAATCTGCTCAAAATTTGCCATCATATTCTGGTAGACCCATTATGTGTCAAAAACTGTGCGTAGGGTTGCCTACAATATGAGAAAAGCGCCCTCATCTTTTTTGCCAAGCTGTACAATGAGATTTGGGCGCCAGTTTTATCTAGATGTAGAGCAATTACTAAAAATTCCAAAAACAATTAGGTTTGTGTTTATCGTAACCAACAACAGCTTATTAATTTCATTACTATGAGTAGAAAATTATATTATACGAGCTATTGCCCGCGGCTTCGCTCGCGTTAGGAAGTATTATTATATACAAACTTTCATCCCCTATTTGAACCCCTTGGGTGGGAATTTATCAAAATCCTTTCTTAGCGGATGCCTACGTCATAACATCTACCTGTATGCCAAATTTTAGCCCGATCCGTCCAGTGGTTTGGGCAGTGCGTTGATAGATCACCATGTCAGTCAGTCACCTTTGAGTTGTTTACAGATACGCGACTGTAAAAAAAAGGCCTCAAAATCGCTGGTGGCGCGATACGGAATATTTACCGGAACTCATGTTATTATCTATATAATATAGACTGTAGGTATGGACAGAAAGTAAAATTCTTCACTCAAGAGTCTAATCTATGACGTCAAACTAGATCGAAATGAAGTTATTTTCCTGTTCATAAAGGGCGACGGAGAACTTACTGAGTATTTAATGAGGAAGCATAAATTTTATTGACGGAAAGTCCAGACCATTACTTGTAAGCTATTTTAATCGAAAAGGTTATCATTCAAAATCAGTTTAGTCAATTTTCGTCCCTTAAACTAGTTTCATGAACCCACGACCTCAAAGTCGAGAGCCATGCATGGATCCACTGAACTATCGGATCACGGAGGCGTTGCCCGTTGTTTGGTCTACTCTGCATTATACCTCCACGAATCACCACGGCTTTTCGGTCGTAATCTAACGTATCTTTCATTGATACAAAAAGTGTTATTATAGTCACTATCAATAATATCAGCTATGGACGCTTTACACCACGTCAGACTAGCCCCGTGGTAAGTACAAGGACTTGTATTACGGGTACCAGACACCGGAAGTATAATTAATATGTACTTCTAAACTATACACAATATGTAAGTAATATGTATTATTATTTAATACGTATAGTTGACCCATGATGGACATTCGAATCCTGCTTGAGCAACCACGCGCTTAACTACTGAGCCACAGAGGTCTTCAAAAAATATCATTTTGAACTATATTATTATTATTATTTATTCTTTCATGCTACCATAGCTTAGTTACAACCTTAGCGTGTTTGTTATGATTCCATTTTCCTAGTAAAATGAATGAAAATCGCGTTTTATCAAAAGGATACTACAGAGTACTCTTAATTCAATTAGAATTTAAAACTAGTAACTACTATGCCGTTTCAAGCCCGTCACAGACTTAGCTATACATAATATATTATGTTAATATTATACCGTACTATAATATATATGTATAATATTATAGTAGTATTTAAATATTAATTTAATATAGTTTTTTGGTATTTGTTGTTAATTGTTATAGCGGCAACAGAAATACACAATCTTGAAAATTTCATATAAGTCTAGCTATAATAACGGTTCTTGAGATACAGCCTAGAGACAAACAGACAGACGGACAGACATCAAAGTCTCAATAATAGGGACCCGTTTTTACCCTTTGGGTACGGAAGTAAGGCCTACCGCCATTTATTTAAAACCTATTTTTAATATAATGTAGAAATTTCTTTATTCTTGAGAAAAGATAATATGTATTTAGGTTTTGTTATACCCAAGAAACATCGATGGGTTAAAAATTAATCTCTACACAACATAGCTACCGACAATATTTAGTCGTCAATAAAATATCACAATGCAATAATTGTTAATAACACCATTTTATAATTTGCTACTGCATTCAACAATGTCTCCATATATGATCACAATAGTTATTAATAGCGAACAATGTCACATAGGCAGGAATTGGAGGAACTCGTAGAGGTTACTCACGATAGATAAAGATAAAAACATGACCTCTAATTAATTGTTATGTATTGTATAAGTTTATTTGTCTTATTCTTTGCTTCCTGAACGTAGTTTATGTTCATATAGAGCTTTGCAAATTGCACTAAGTTTTTGATCAAAGTTACCATTTGAATAAATTACTATTTACTCTACAATCAGACAAGAGTTGCTCTACGTAGTAAAAGCTGAACTTTGTGAGGGCTCACGTCGCGTCGTCACACCTTGGCTGACTGATGCCAACACATCTACATATAAAAAAACCTTGACTGACTGATGATATAACCATAAACTTAATATACCTAGCGGAATAGAGCAACAAACTCGAGCTGTCAAACCGTAACCGAAATTGGTTTTCATCTGTGTGAAAAATATGTGTACGTAATTGCGTATACACTTACACAAGCATGATTGAACATGAATTCTATGAGATTAAGTTGTCAACGGGGCTGTTCGGGCTGATGGACGTCAAAAAAAGAGTGATGCTGTCATGTATCACACGTCTCTTTTTACCACGCAGTGTTACTGATAGTGATATCTCGCTTGCTCAGGCCTTTGTTTCTCTATTCCTCTAGGTATGTTAACTTTATGGATATAACACATCTACATAGAAATTAAAATTACTATCAGTTAAAGCACAAATGAATAGGCGTGATAGTTTTTACGTAAAGTGTACCACAAAATGTACATTGTACAGGTTGTGGAATTTACTAGGGCTCGCTTCACTCTGCTTACTTCTTTCTCTACAATCAGACAAGAGTTGCTCTATAATATAGTAAATAAATAAAAATAAAACATAAGAAAGCCTTACAATTCTTGTAAATTAAAATTACATATTATGTGGTTATTGTTAGTTTGATATTATCCTAAGTAAGATGAGTTAGTATGTAACAATATTTTAAAAAGCGGCCAAGTGCGAGTTGGACTCGCCCATGAAGGGTTCCGCAGCAGCAATAAGGTTTATTTTTATGAAATTAAAAGGTTTTTGATTTATTTTTATATTTCAGTCGATTTAATGAAATTTAGATTAAGGTTTACCATTTATGACGTATAAAAAAAACTACTGGCTAGATCTCGTTCAAACCAATTTTCGTTGGTAGTTTTTATAGTTAATCTACATCATACATTTTTTTTAGAATTATCATACCCCTACTTTAGAAATCAGAGGGGGGGGGACACACATTTTACCACTTTGGAAGAGTCTCTCTCGCAAACTATTAAGTTAGAAAAAAATGATATAAGAAACTTCAATATGATTTTTGGGGACTTATCCATAGATACCCCACACGCATAGGTTATATGAAAAAAAATTTTTTTTGTTTCAGTTGTACCTATGGGGACCCCTAAAATGTTCGGTAACTTTCGGTTCGCGTAAACATAAGCGTGGGAACATTCGAGCATGTACCACCTAGCGCCATCTAGTTTCGAGAATGTGCGCGAACCTGCCTGCGCGCAGGTAAATAAAACATACAACTAGCGGCATCTGGTATTAAATAGGGGATTTACGCTGTCTGTGTTTCCACGATAGTTTCGCTGTGTTGCCGCTAGATGACACTACGTGTCCGCATTCGTAACATTACTTTAGGGTGTGTATCAGTCCCGTCTACAGAGTTCACTGTAAAAGTATTGGAACGAAGTTCCTTATTATCACTTAGTTTTGTTATAAACTAGGCCTGATTGTGGATGATTTATAGTATACAGTATTTTCAGAGCGAAGTAACCACTCCTCAAATACTGTAGTGCCTGGGACAAGATTTTTTAAATGTCCGTATGGTTGCCCAAGCACATACGGCATTCTCGCAACATAGTCGGCCTAGTCCAGAGGAAAGAACTAGTCGATACGTCTGGGACCAACTATGTGCGGGTTTCCTCACGATGTTTTCCTTCACCGTATGAGCGTCCGTATTATGTACTTGAGAATTGAGATCAGAAAATGTCTCATTGATACACGCCTCCACCCGGGATCGAATCTGCACCCTCTACGAGTGCTAACCAAAGGTCTACCCATTAGGTAGACCTTTGGTTACACCCTGTATAAAACAACGTTTGCCGGGTCAGCTAGTAACTAACAAGTACCTAACAACATGATCAGTAGCTAGTAAAAAATTCGCAACGACAGTGATTGATAGGTTTGCCGATCGCCGCCTGCCCCCGCGTCTGGCCTCAGGGCCGGAGAGGCCTTGAAACACTTCCGCTAAGCCTGAGGACCTAAGACTGTCGTCAAGGTCTTTAGCCTTAGGTCCACTAGTACCAGTCTGGGTTGCCAGGTCGCTAAACCGAAAAGCCGGACAAAGTAGTCGCCTTGGACGGACATTTGTATAAAAAAAGCCACAAACTCTGCTATTGAGTATGTGGCCTACCTTTATTCATATTTTATATTTACTTTATCTGATAATATGTATTCTGTGTCTGAACCACAGATGACGTGTCAATACGTTCGGCAGCCCGTGTAAATTTTCTGTTTTAACATCATAAAAATTTAATATCAAATAGATATAATTTTACTTCTTATCAGGTGTAAAAAAACCGTCTAAAATTTGTAGGTGTTTCATATAAAATTATAGATTCAAAGCTCTACAAATTAAGCCGGTCTCCCTAGTCTAATTTTGGCCGGACACGCAATCAAAAAGCCTGACTGTGTCCGGCTTTATCCGGACGCCTGGTTACCCTAAGTCTGTCTGTCTAGGCTGTAAAACAAAAGAGGATAATGGTAATATATCGCATTCTAATCGTTTGCTGCGAATATTCTGCGAGCCAATTTTGATAAAAGTCTACAATACTAGATGACACCTGCAAATCCGTTGCACAAAAATTTGATTATCGCGCGGGGACCGTACATTTACCTGGGACTCAAATACCAAATTTCAGCAGATTTTGCTGAAATCAGCTGAGGTCCTGCGGTTTGGGAGTGAAGAGGTAAGTCCCAAGCCTCGAAAACATACAAAACAGCTGTGTCATTTAAAATTCCTTTACTTGTTTTCAATCGGCACCATTATTTAATATTTACCCAAATAGAACCACGAAAACTATTTATTGTTTGGCCTTGAAAGTCCAAGGTAAAGGAAAGTATAGACAATGGAAAACTAATCACGAGTAGGATTAGTGCTCGTTCCATTAATTTCCTTAATTTGTTGTTGTTAGATTTTTAAGTGTTTTGTTTTTTACCCTTGTGTTTATATCGCTTGTTACATTATCATTGCGCAGCTAGTTTATAGCAAGTTTAATTGACGGATGGAAAAAAAGTTACATGCGTTAGTTCTTTTTTAAATAGGCTTTGGCGCACCACACATTCCCACCACTGTGTATCGCCAGGGTCGAAAGCGGTACCCAACCACGAAAACCCTTTGATATGATCTCAGGGAGCCCGAGGGTCATGCTAAACTGTCTTGGGACCGCACGAAATTAATCAGAAGAAAATATGAGTAGGAAGTTCAGAAATCTTCAGTACTTAGGTCTTAGAGACTATTTGGGGAGCGGAGCACCATGGGGTTTTAGTTGATAGATTCCGTCTATAAAGAGATTCCCGCATACCCCGGGCGATATCCCTAAGCCGCCGGTGATGCGGAAAGCATTTCCCCATGTATAAAATGCGAGGGTTCCTGTAATGTCCTGTTCCTAGCTCCTCTGCTGTGTTCCAGGAGATTTTCATAAGAATCTCAAGTTACCCTTAAAGCTTCGGTAGAATACCAAGAGCTAGGGGATGCCCCTAGTCCTTGGCATTCTACCTGGTGTACTACAGCTCACAGAAATAAATCAAGATAGAACGGCCACACGCATCCGTTGCTAAGGAATCGCGCGTGTCAATTTTTGCTTTGCTTTTAGTTAGAACAAATAACTTACCCTTGGAAAGAAATACCTCCTTCTAACCCTTTACTTTCGTACTTCTGTTTTTACAATTAGAAACTGCACAATGAGGCATTTTTGCACAACCCCTCCGGTGTAATCAAGTCGAGACGTGCGCGCTGACTGAATAAACGTTCAACAAATTTTGCCCACTTGTGCAAGTTTGAAACACGCGTACTCCACCCGCTTAGCCCTTCTATCTTGATTTATTTCTGTGCTACAGCTTTTCCCTGGCGTACAAAAGGCGTAGTAATGAGCCTCAAATCGGGGCAAGAATTTTTTAGGCAGGGACCTCATAAAAGCATAGGTTAGGTGAGCACAGCTGTGAAAGCTCTTTCTTGAACATCTACAATTCTACACGCAAGTGTGTGAATCTCTACGACGCGACGCGACGCCCGAAAGATATATAGAGAAGGGGTGGCCAACCGGTCGAGTCGATCGCGACTGTTAGTCCAGTCGATCGCGGCCAGGCAAAAAATAAAAATAATTAGACCAGACTGCGCAATGACCAATATGCTACAGTCTACAATATGCTGTTTCATCTTATTCTTATTCTCTAATCTAAATAAATAAATAAATAAATCTTATTTCAATAAGTATGTAATTAGGGTACTTGGTAGATCGCACAGGGTTTCGTTAGTAAACAGTAAACACTAAAGTCTAAACAGTTGTAGATCTTAGGTCTAGTCAAGTTGGCCACCCCTGCTATAGAGACAGCCAATACAGGCTATAATTATTATACAGGGTGTAACGAAACTAAGTGATAATACTTTAGGGTGTGTACGTGTCCCCCCGATGGTTGCTCGCCTTGTCGTGGCGGTGGGGCTCTAGTAACCGCGGCTTGGACAACCGCGGTGAAGCGAAGAGGCAACCAGGGCCGGCCGCCTGGCCCGAGGAGAGCGCTCCCAGCGGACTGGAGGAGTCCGCTGCGGATGCGCACCGAGGTGGGGCCGCAGAGGAAGAGGCAAGTAGGTATTACGGTGCGCCGCTTGCCCTATCCTCTGCGGCCGAGGACGGATCGCGGGGGGGAGAGGCATTGTGGTAGGTTGCCGCTTTCCCTACCCCACCTGCGAGCTGGCCGTTCCGTTTGAACGGCATTGGTGGGGCCGCAGAGGAAGAGGCAAGTAGGTATTGCGGTGCGCCGCTTGCCCTATCCTCTGCGGCCGAGGTGTGGTCGGTGGCAGAGCCACAGACCTGATCTGCCACATGGCCTCCAAGTAGCAGACTCGGGGGGCGTCTGCTACAGCCCTGGTGGGGGCCGAGGAGGAGGGCGCACGTGTTGTGCGCCCATCGTGGAGTCTTCGGACCGCTGGCGGGGTCGCGGATGTGTGTATCGTTCCCGTGGCCCCGTCAAAAGGCGGCGTGGCGGAAGATGGGGGGGGTTTTAGTGGGTATACCGTGGTCTCATCAGCTACGGGAGTCCCACATCACCGCTCGGGTCGCCCCCTGCGCCTGGGTGGTATGCGTAATGCATTTCCCCCTCCGGGAAAAAAAAAAGGGTGTGTACGTGTTCCTTGTAGAGAGTGCACTGTGAAAGAAGCATCGCTGAAAGACACAATTTTTTTTCATTTGTGTATGGGCAAGAGCCCGAGCGTCACGAGTTTCCCCACACAAAAGTGAAAAAAATTGGTCTTTCAGCGCTGCTACTTTCACAGTGAACTGAATATAAGGGACACATACTCACCCTAAAGACGTATTATCACTTAGTTTTCTTACACCTTGTATATTAGGTAGTCCACTCTACGCCCTGCACGGGCTGAACACCACTTCTCTTGTAAGACAACCCTGCGATGGATCTAATGAGGTTAACTGGTCGGATTTGTGCTCACGCTAGTATTCTAGTTCCTGCAAGGCAAGTGACAGGTTATCTGAATAATTTATAATATTACATGCAAATTATGTACACTGCACGATATTTTATTATAATAAGCTCCTTGCCATGGACGTTGTAAGTCGTATGGTCAAGTTGTGGATCAAGAGCAGCTGGTAAGAGCTAAACTTTGAGTATCCATACTTCCATATCCATACCAATATTATAAATGCGAAAGTGTGTCTGTATGTCTGTTACCTCTTCACGTCCAAGCCGCTGAACCGATTTTGCACAGAGATACTTTAAGTCCCGGGAAAGGACATAGAATACATTTTATCCCGGAAAAATGTACGGTTCCAGCGCGATAAACGATTTTAGGCGCAATGGAGTTGAGGGCGTCATAATTATAGTCTAATATTGATTTTCCACACGAAGGTTTTGGATGAAAATTATAGTAATATCCAAAAGATCTTTTGGACTATCATTTATACCCAAAACTAAATAAAGCTGATTAGAAAAAAAATAGTATAATATACCTATAGGTAAATTTCATAGAAAGATTCACAGGGACATTCTATTAGATAAAAATGTACGGTTCCCGCAGGATTTTTCCTTTTGCGAGCACAAGTTCGTGAGCAACCGCTAGTCTAGCACTTTATAAAACAATAAAATAACGACGTGTTAATGTTTGAGTGATAAGTCAAGGTAAGGTTATGTTCTGGTCGTGATTAGCGTCGTGTAGGATACGGAACTACGGAAGTTCAAAGTCCTGAAGTTAGGCTTATAGACACAAAGAAGTGTTTCCTCTAATACAGCTATACTCAACCTGCGGCCCGCCGGGACCTTATCGTTGGCCCTCCTGAAGTACAACCATTTTGAAATTTACGCCCACCAGGAAAATAGTGAAAAGTCGTCTCTAGAGTCGTGAAAATTGTTTCACTTGTAAATCGCTGATTTTGAGGATCGTTATTTTTCTAACCCTAAAAAATTTTGTTTGCGGCCCCTAACACCAAGACCAAAACGTGTTTGTGGCCCGTGTGAAAAAAAGGTTGAGTACCACTCGTCTCTGCTATAATAGGACCCTAATATTATTAACATACGGAATACTATCGTGGAAACTCAAATGTAAAAAAATCGATTAAGCAGGCTTTCCCGATGTATCTGATAAACGACTAGTAGAATAAGTAATATTATTATGTAGTTTGTAGCCAGCACAATTATTTATGGTTGAGTTTCTGACTAGCAAAGCCAAAAAGCTTCGGTGCTTCCTCCTCCTCCTATTTTCTTCTGATTAATTTCGTTGAGGGTCCCAAGACAGCTTTTGCATGTCCCACGGGCTCCCTGAGATCATATCAAAGGGTTTTCGTGGTTGCATACCGCTGTCGATCGGCGAGACAGGAGATATGGTGGAAATGTGGTAGGCCAAAACCCGTTATCAGTAAAGTCAAAAAAGCCTTCTAGTGTAGCAGTAAAGTTCATAATTTAATAACTTATAATATTATTATCTACTTTTTTGTAATTCCATCGTCCCGTCACGTTGCATTGTGTACTAAGTACTAACCCCTATGACCTATTAAATACCTGGTTATTATGAGTTTTGATGAAAATGAATTTTAACATTAGATACATAAAATAATATTAATTATTAACAGGCTCATTAAAATTAGCATAATAATGTGATAAAGTGACTGTATGATATTATAAATCATGATCTAATTGTTGGCTTGTTAACGAGCATACACGCGGTATTTACAAGGCGAAAATATTTATTGATCCAGTTATAATATAAGGTCACGCGACATTGAGACTCAAGCTTGAGCTTTATAATAGGACAATTGAAGACCTGAGTGGGAGAAGCAGGTAAGTAACAGTTAAAAAATTGCTTTTTTGCATAAATGGAGGCTTTAGGGTCGGAAAAATGATTGGAAATAAAAAAAATTGATTTATGTGTAGCCAGATTATGAAATGGGTATGTTTCAAGGTTTGTTAAAATTATAAGGGAAAAAATAAGTAATTGTCCTTATGTTTAAAACGTTACTTATCTGGTTCTTCCACGCACGTCTTCAATTATTATTGTTGTTGATATAATATTATATAAAGTAATGTTCATGATTATAAGCGCGACAGATAGAAATTAATTGCCGCCATATTGCCGCACTCAGCTTGCATGATAATTAAGTACTATTTTAATTTAGCGTTTGACAGATAATGCAATTTTAGGGTGGATTGCACCAGAGGCGTAGTTAAAGGTTATCGTCAAATATGGCGTCCATAATGGACTTTTACTAGGGATTTGACAGTTCATTTGACTTTTTGTAATGGTAAAAGTTAAAGTTAAAGTAGGTTGATGCAACTCACCCTAAAATCATTAAATTAAGGGTCTCCAAGGATTAATTAATCGTATATTTTTCTGAGTGCGCCCGAAAGAGGCGAACATAAAGTATTTTATAATAGCTTTTCAGTCGCTAACCTCCTGACATCGCATCGAGGCTTATGAATTTTTCAACGCGACTGTATCTAACTTTAGGTCTGCATTTTCAAAGTCTATGTTTTTCCTAGTAATAATAAGCTTCAATATGTAAATGTTTAAAATATTTTATGTGACGTTCGATTACGTATACCTCAACTTATGTTAATAGAATATAATTTTATAATATGGCCATAGTGTAACTATGAAGCTTTTTCATGACCTCCCTATGATAGGAGGTCATGAAAAAGCTTTAGGTGTTATAAAAATTACAATATTATGTTTTTAAACATTTATTAAGGTAATTTGGAACTACAAGGCTTCGTGTATAAAATTAACTCTAATTAATGTTTACCTATATTATGGAGTAACCCAAAATTAGTATCAAGTTTACTAAAATCTTCCATTTCTTATTTATTTTTCAGACAAAATTTACTCTCTTGCGAGAAAAAACTTAATAAGGTTACGCTTAATTGATAGGCTTAGGTTAAAACATCAGTTTGCTCTTAGCCTCGGGTTCAGACCTTCGGTGCGGGGCGGGGCGCATGCGCACCACACACCCTCATCCCTAGCGCCAGATGAGTAGGGTCACCATCTTGTCGCCATATTATTTCCAAAACTAAAATTGTTTTATTTCTGAATAAATTTGAATCAAATGCTTTCAGAATGTCGGACTACATGTTGCCTACCACCGGCATTAATGCAAAAGTGTGTCTGTCTGTCTGTCTGTTACCACTTCACGCTGAAGCCACTGAACCGATTTTGCTGGGTATGGACAGTGGCGGCCCTACTCACAAAAATGTGAGTATACAGTAATTGTACTCATAAAAATATGTGTATACAGTAGTATACACTATACAGTAATTGACAAAAAAACTGTGGGTATTTATGTAGAAGTAGAAGCGCTGTATGATCCTATTGCGATTTTTGAATTGCATGAAGTCGTTTTAAATCGCTCGAGAATCGTAATTTTTTTAAACGACAGCTACTTTGTATTTTCTCGATACTCAATGTAACTTAAGCTCTCACCTTTCATGAAATTCAGCGGTTTAATCGTGATGAGGCGAGCAGGCAGATGCGCAGTCGCATTTATTAGGTACCTACGAATGACACTTTGCAAAAATTTTCTTTTACCCTTGGCGATCATTAAAATTAGTCACAGTGTTTAAAATGAGTGATTATTTATGGAAATCATTAAACCCTCGATCACAGATTCTTGGAAATCTATTGTTCTTCTTTTGTTATCGCGATCGCGTGCGACCGCTTGGGGCTTGAAAGGCAAGGGACATTCAAACATTTTAGTCGATCTATATTCAAGTATAATACCTCTATATTGTCATAAAATAGAGCTCAACTTTCTTACTACAGTCTCTGCTTACTAGTAAAATATTTTTTCAGAACCTACTTATTAATATTTTATTATCGACCTTAGTTTTATCTAAGTTTAATTTAGTTGACATAAAACATTATATAAGTACTTAAAACTGTATAATATTTTATTATCACTGCACTTTTTTGTCCCGAATAGACAGAATTTCCGCTTGTCACAAAATCATGGACACCCCAATTTTATCCTGTACAGAAGATCAGTTTACTCGTGCCAGTGCCTGGAGTTGTGATAAATGTTGATTTTTTTTTAATATTCCTATTGCTAGGCAATTTTTTTTTTGCAAACACATTTTTTTATTTAAATGATCATGTACAGTGTTTGTTAGACATCTAGTGTAAGAATAACCTGTTGGATGCATCGGACACAGCGAGGTATGTAGGTAATGCGCGTCAATATTTTATTTATAACCACCACCCACACTTTTTAATATCAAAATATTTACTGTGTATTTTTGTGTACTTACATCCTAATTATTCCAATTGTGTGTAATAAAAAGATAATATGCAAAATGTGTCTATCTTTTGCAACTTATTGATTTTATTAAAATAGATGCTTATATCGTTTTCTTTTTGTAGTATACAATAATGATTTTTCTTTTGATTTATAATTATTTGTACCTATAATAGATGTTAGGATGTTTGTTATTCCAAGGTCAAGGCTACAGTAGCTGCGTAGTTCCTATGTGAAGGACGCTATATACGTGTACTTCAGTGTCCTTCACAGAAGCTAGACAGAATAAGCTTTCAACAATTTCGAGTCAAAATCTAGTCATTGGATACAGAGAAATTAACAAGTTCTAACGCCACCTTGATTTTTCAAACGATCTGTGGAAATAAAATTCGAGTAAAAGTGACAAGCGGCATTAGATCCGGTGACCAAACTATAGCTAACTCCCATAACACTCGCTCACTGCTCACTAACATCACATAAGTAATTTGGTACAATGAAATTAAAACTTAGGGCCCCCGCAGATATACAATTTCTAGTTGTACAACTACAGTCTGTCAAGAAAGTCATGACAGGCGGGAAAATTTTCTAAACGTAATCACGCCTAAAAGGTGTATAATTGTTTTCTTTGTATTTTTACAGAGAACGCTTATTACATTTTAAATATTGTCACCTTGCACATTTTTATCTCGAATTGCAAATTGTATATCTGCGGGGGCCCTTTACTTAGGCTTTATCATACAAATATTGATGATACTACCACAGTCTATATTACCGTCTACGTCAGCTATTCTCAAAGTGTGCCCCGTGGAGCCCAGTAGATCCGCAATGGCCTACAAGGCCAGGAACTTTTTAAAAGGTTTCCACCACCAAAAAGTTTGAGAATTACTGCTGGTCGACTTTTATGTCAAATGTCCCTAAACAACCCAAAAGTCAAAGTGGGGCCATTCATTTGATCACACTTGCCTCGAGATGCCATGAATATTATGATCATTAAATTCTACAAAACTCTACCTACAATAATTATAATATTTTCGTGGCTATAGCATCTATAAAGCTTGCTTTTGCAAACGATAGTCCAGCCGTTGTTTTTCTAAATGTTTCATATTATTTATTTTATTTTAATTTTCACGTACCTAAATGGTCAGTCAACACCTCACGCAACTAATAATTCCAAACTTTGCCATTATTTTATATCAGGAGCTCTTATCTCATATTTTTTGTGTAACTTATGGTTTACTCAAACTTTTTATCACAGCAATTCTTTCTATCACTTATTAAAATCGTTAAGTTTCGTGTAAATTCCTAATAATAAAAGTCGCACCACGTAATTCATCCCCTCATTTCACTAGTTGACGAGGAGTCGTCAACTAGCAACCAGCACGTCCACGTCACTCGTATCGGTTTTTTAATGTGGATCTCACAAGTCACACAACTGCATAAATGAAAGAACGCCCAGAGAGATGACCATTAGCCAATCCACCTCATAGAGTGTTATGGGTTGGCCAATGGCCATTTTCAGTCAGTTCTACTCGGGGTTAGTAGATGTCACGTGCTATAATTCCATGCTGATAGCTCTAAGTAAAGAATACCTATCTTGCAGACATTAAGGGCACGAGCGGGCTGGGATTCCGGATGGCCGTATGGGCAGCCTACCGGACCTGACGGAACGATCGCGGCCGCACAGCGTCCGGACCGCGGGCCGGACCAGGTCCGACCCACATCGCAACCGCGCGGTTCTCAACCAGGTACAACCACCATGAAATTTACAGGACCGAATAAATATTTTTATGAGTATAGGCCACTTTAATTTTGCTGCCCCTGTGTATGAACGCTGACGCTGCAGCCTCCCCTAGGACGCCATAGGACTCTGCAGCCCATTGACTATACAGCCTATAGGTACATATAAACCCAGAGCTGACCATAAACCACCGTATCCTATGTGCCAATTTCCTGGTAGGTAAACGATTCTGATTCTGATTTTATCACAACCCAAGAGAAATAATTAAGCATTAAACTTTAAAATGCAGAACTACTCCTTGGAGGCTTAAAGATCTGTTAATCATGAAACATAAATATATTAAGTTGACAAACATAGCAGGGTAGGTACTTCAGCAAACTGTATTACAACTTGTGGCATTTGGGAATTACAAAGAAGCCTTTTAATTACTAGCTAAAAGCCGAGCTTTGTGAGGGCTCGCGTCGTCACAACTTGAAAGACTGATGATATAACTCATCTACATAATATAAATAAAAATTACTATGTTAAAGCACATCAATAGGCGTGATAGTTTTTCCGTAAAGTGTACTACATTATACAAAATGTGGTTGTGGGATATACTAGAGCTCGCTTCGCTCTGGTTATTGAATTAACGTTGCAATTCTTTAAATTTCAGATTCCAGTAAGCACAATATACAAGAAGGAATGGCCTTGGAAAAAGACGAAAACACCTATTAGGAATACCAATGCCCGAAGACGAGACTCCGCTGCATCATCAGTAGGCGCAGCATCAGTTAGACGTCTCATAGCTAGACAACCACCACAGTTACCAAGACCATTAGTCAAGAGATACACTCTTCTCTGCATTGCGAGTGGACTTTGCTACACCGCCCTCATACCTTTCACTGCATTCGCGGGTGCAGAAGCTGGTGCCTTACCTCTCGCAATCTTACACACAGTTGCCGCTGTCGTGTCTCCTTTTTCCACCATCATTCTCCAAAAGGTCGGCATAAGGCTGACCGTAACGGCTTCTCATATCATAATCAGCTTGCTGCTCGCAGCTCATATCATAGACATTCCACTAATGATACTCCTCCCGCTGTATGCCATCTGCGGCTTGACTTATTCTCCGATGACCTTGGCTCTGTTCGTATCTGCAACGACCGTGTCACAAGCGGCCGGAGATGAGCCAAGGAGAAAGGTTGTGTTGCGTAGAGCTCTTCGGGGACTCCACGCTGCTCAAGATATTGGAATAGTGCTTGGATCGCTACTGTTGGGCGCTTCTCTGTTGGTCTGGCAGGAAGATGTCGCACCAGCGTTTCAGTCCAACTACTTGCAGGGCAACTCTTCAGAAGACTTCTACGTCGAAGATGATTATGAGGTAAATAGCCCCTGAACTAGGGGTTTAATGGCTTTTATTGCTGGCAATGAATTGCAATAATTATTTTATTTATTTTATTTATTTATTTATTTGTTTATATCAGGCATCTAGGCCCATATTATAAATACCTTATAGACTAACATACATACAATTATATTAAAAACTAACACTAATTCTAAACACTAAACACTAAACACGTATTGTCTGCGACGTGGGGCGCGACGTGTTCGGAAGTCGTCCTCGGAACCTCCTGTAGACGACTCCAATCGGCCAGAACTCCTCCTTCTCGAAGGTCGGCAGATGATGCGTCGGGACCCTCACCACAAAGGAGCTAAAATTGACTTTGTGGCGGGACTCCAAACGCTCGACCCTCAAGACGAAGTTTGTCTTGCTCCTGATGTAGTCCACGACCTGCTCCTCAGTCGTGGACCAGTGCAGCCTGGACACATACAGCGGCGTCGCGGGAGTCTCACGCCGCAACAGCTGCTCAGGTCCTTCCGGTGCGGTGCCGCGATGGTTGCGGACGACGGGTTTCTTCTTCCTCTCCACCTTTATAAACCCGTCATCATCGCACTTTCGGTCCTTTTTCAAGAGAGGACACTCTTTTGCAGGAGCCTCCTTTTTCCCTTTGTTTTTCGAACGCAGGGGAGGAGGCGGGGGGCAAGCGGCGACACTTGCGTAATTCGGCCGCGGCTCCGTTGCAGGCGGGGCGCGGGTGGCGGGGGCAGCGGCGATGACGTCCTCGTGCGTTGACCCGTTTGAAAGTGCTGACGGACTGAACTCGAACGTCTGTGCACCGCGTCGGCGTGTGACGTTAGCGGCATCAGGTGATTTACATATTGAATTACCACTCTTTAATTGTGATAATTCATTACGTAGATCGCTGATCGTAGATTCTGATGCCTGCAGTCTACCTCGAACTTCGGTCAACTCTTCTTTCAGGCACCTGATGTCCTTTAAGAGGGTGACAACATCGACATGGTCCAGCGTCACGGGCGGCAGCTTGTGCAGTTTTTTTGCTACAAAAGCCGGCACCTCGTCCGGATCCGTCTGCTTCAGCAAGGATATTATATCCTGCACGCTTCTTTCAGTTCCATCCCTCCGTCGCGATGGCATATTCGCGCTCTGGCCGAGCGTCTCGTACAGTAACTGCTTTCCCTGGGCAACCTCCTCGCTGGTGAACGAGGACTTGCAGATCTGCAGTATGCTCACCTCGTCCATGGTGTCGATGGCGTGCTGGATGAACGCCAGCAACTCATTCGCCACGAGTGCCATGGTGACGTGCAGCGGCAATCAGCCGCGCGATTCGCGATAATATTAATTAGTAATTAATATTAGCTGCGTGTGCATAACGTGGAGCACGACCGTCCGCTAGCTCGAACATTACACACCAAATTATGCATTTGTTTTATATTTTGCTGTCGTGAATTTCTACCTGTCTAGCGACCACAGTAGCAGACCAAAGTAGATAATATGTAACCATACGTCTTACCTACTTTCATTAACTTTTATTTCAGGAGAAAACATGCGGCTCGGAAGGATGTCCAGGAGTACAATCTCTACCAGTGTCTACTTTGAGTGCTCAAGGAAGGACAATTTTAGTAGCCGTATGGGCTACTCTAGCATTCTTTGCCGCATGTATAGCAGTATTTGGCACCGTCGCTGGACAGTCCCCGCAGCCAGACGCGCGAACTATAGCCAAAGATCCACGTACCATTCTGGGCATCCCAATGGGACTCTTTATTGGCTTTCAACAGGGATTCATTCTAACATCTTATATAAAGGTGCGTTCAATTTACTTAAAGGCTTTTAAAAGTGAGTATGATAACCTCTATTAAGTAGTACCTATCCAGTCAGCAAGTAGTATAATGTAAATTACAGACACTACTGAATATGCACTTCTGTGTTAGTCATACACAAAAGTAATCACTCTAATTTGAAAATGACATAAGTACTATGAGAGAAGTTGTTCAATAGGCAGTTGGCGGACCTACGTAATTTGTTCGCGTTATGTCCAAACTCTAATTAAACAGATCAAGACTAACATTTAAACTGTCATATTATGATAACCTATAAAATTATGTATGTCTATTCATCTTGCTAAAAATAACTTTCAATAGTACAATATAATGTGTGTTACTGCAACAAGAAGATATTTCTCTTCCTTCTCGGCTTGTCTGTATTCGTATGATAAATTATTTTATTCACACATTCCAGTGGTACGGCGTATGCGTTGGCGGCTGGGGCGGGGGCTGGAGGGCGTTATTCGGTACTGGTGCGCTGCAGACACTGGCAGCAGCTACGCTTAGTATGGCAGCTGCGCGAGGGCGACGGGGGGCGTTAGCCGCGGGGGGGGCAGCGGCACACGCGTCATTGCTGCTGGCGCTGCTGCGGTGGCGCGCGGCAAGGACTGACCTCGCGCTGCCCGCTGTTGCTGCTGCCGCTTGGGGCGCATGCGCAGCGCTGTGGGAGGTGCTGCAGGTAACAGTTAATGCTACACTATATTTCTACCCGGCTCAAGCGAATTTAGAAATGAACAAGATTTTGACAACGATAAAGGAATGTATTTAAAGCAACGAAGTTGCTTAATGCGTTGTAGTCTGCATTATTAAGAAAGTAAAGTTACTTACGTATAATTCAAATTATGTTTTAAATCTAAATATTTTTACACAATCGTTTGGTGCTTTCAGTCACACACCTTGCGCCTGCAAATGTACCTATAGTTTTTTTGATCGTCGTTATTTCATACATGTCAATTAATTCGAGTCAAATAAACGAAACCCGCTAGATATACTTATTCTTTGTTTTTAATTCAGTACAAAAATTATCTGAAAATTCCAAATAATTTGGACATAGTAAGGCAATTTCGGTAAAAGAAGAGGTAACTTTGGAATTTTTTTCTATCGAGTGAAGTTCATGATATTGTGTAATGGAATATGAATTCCAATGTGTTAGATCCTTAACTAACACATAATATATTTTTTTCAGAATTTAAATTACTATATTTTTAATGTCTCCTGTCACGTTTAAATCTTGAAATTCGTTCGTTTCTCGAACTAGCTCCCCTTAAACACTGCAGCAGAAGGCGACACAAAACTTCAGTATTTTACAACATGAAAATATGTCGCGACGTTCTACTGCAGTGTAGCTACGCCTAGTACAGTTTAGTGCCAGTCCAGATATTGAGGCGTTCCGCGTTGTACGCGCGTTTGAATTTCTATAGGCGGGTCCACATCAAGCGAGCAGCCGCGGGCGAGGCATGCTCGCCGAGGGTAAGGCGCTCGAACAGCCCGAGCCGCTGCCCGCTCGGCGCTCAGTTGAGCACAAAGACCTTAACAGGAATATTCATTTTGCGGCTGATTTCTCTCCAAGAATCTTCCCTCATCCCTCTGTTAGTGTAATTGGGATCCCTGGCATCCCAAAGCCATACATTTGCGGCATGCAAAGTTATAAGTAATTGTCGACACTGATCGTTGTTCATTTTTGACCGCGGCACAAACCAAAACATGTGACGTCCACACTGCGCGAGGCAAACGACTGAGGCACCTTTGAGCGCTCGGCTCGACCGCGCGCGCGCTCGCCCGAGCGTGAGCATGCGCCTGCCTCGGGCGAGCAACGTCCACACCAAGCGAGCGGTACGGCGCATGCCGCGCGAGGCGGGCCTCGCCCGAGGCGGCTCGCTTGATGTGGATCCGCCTTATTGCATTGCAATGGCACCCAAGTAACTCGACTCGCGCGTCGCTCGCGCGTTAAACGGGCGAGTCTAGAGTCCCGCTCATTACACGCGCGCGTAAGGAAACGCGTGTAGGCTTCTGGACGGGATATACTCTAGTATCTCGAGTACGCGCGTAAAACGCCTCATCTGGACAGTCTCTTAGAGTTTAGACCCACAAATATTCTTTTACAGATCGTGCTATGCGTAGGCGGAGGGGGCTGGCGCGGGCCTTGGTCTATAATCCTTGGCGCGCGGCACGCTGGGCTGGCGCTAGCATGCGTCGCACGCGCGTTCCTATGCGTGCGCTCACAGCTAGCCATCCTAGCACTATCTCTGCTCAGCGCTGTCATCTCCTTCGCGGTACTTAACTGGCGCACCCGGGCTGAAAACCGTCACCGTACCTAGCGCCGGTCCATGCCGCGAGCATTAGTGCCGCTAGAGAGTCATGGTCCCAATGACTATCTCATGCAGGACTTGAGATTTTAAGTGTATGCAGGAATTGACTGAAGCGAAGTGCTCAATGTTATTTTATTGGTAAAGATATAACTGTACAGTTCTGAACAGTACGAGTATAGTATAGTAATACTCCCACACCGGTTTCGGTGACGGTGGCGGTTTCATTGAAACTAGGCAATTACGCAGGAGTAATTTTATAGTGACCAAGTGTGTGCGCAGTACACAAGAGCCTCCGTGGTCTAGTGGTATAGAGCGCGGCTCTTGACTCGGAGGTCGTGGGTTCGTCTCGATCCCGCGTTGGAAACATGTTATTTCCAAGTTTGGTTAGGACAATGCAGGCTGATCACCTGATTGTCTGACAAGTAAGATGATCCATGCGTCGGATGGGCATGTAAAAAGTCGGTCCTGCGCCTGATCTCTCGCCGGTCGTGTCGGTCTGCCGTCCCACTTGGTTATGAGAGTAAAGGAATAGAGAGTGCTCTTGTGTACTGCGCACATACTTGGGCACTATAAAAATACTTCTGCGTAGCTGGCCTGGTTTTAATGAAACCGGCCACCGTCACAGAAACCGGTGTGGGAGCTATTATAACTTTTGTATGTTCCAAAGCTTACTTGTTTGTAAATAATGTAAATATAGTCACCATTCATATCAATTGAACTAGTGATAACATAGATAGGTGAATTAATGCATGGTTTATGCTGCAGTTTATATCCAACAGAGTTATTGATTGGTTAACGGTTTACGACGACTCTATATTCTGGTTTTTTTGGACCATAATGTAACGATCACTAGATTAAAGGCATGTTTTACCACTCCCTGATAAGTGCCTGATAGGTTATCCACCACTTAATTTGACAAACAGAGTATGGAGAATCTGTCAAATGAGTTGTGGAGAGCCTATCCGGCACTTTATCAAGAAATGGTGAAACAAGCCTTAAATGTCGCGAAAATTATAATATCACCAGTATTATAGAAAAATGTTACACAGATGTTATAATTATACATTTTTTGCCCTTATTTGATCAGTTACAAATGTGGTTTGACAGGCAAAAAAACATTGTATAACTATAACATCTGTAGACATTTTGATTATTTGTATAGAAATAAACAATCGACGCTCTGTCTAAATGTATAAAATATAATAAATTTTTACTTTCAACTTATTTTCTATGAAATTAGGAAATTTTTTGGAAATGTCTCCTATACAAAATCCCTTTTATAAAACTATTGTGTTTATACTCTTTTGTATGTTCTATTGATTATTATTAAGGGGCCGGGGTACCCTCGAAATTCTAAAAAATATTTAACATTTTTGAGTTATTTTTCAGCTTAAAATAGTAATTACCTAGGTTCCTGCACAAAATTTTTCTAAAAATTATTTAAACACTAAAAAAACCTAGGTAATTACTATTTTAAGCTGAAAAATAACTCAAAAATGTTAAATATTTTCGTATGAGAAAATGATTTTGGTATTAAGTATGTATGAGAATTTCGAGGGTACCCCGTCCTCTTAAGTGTGTACAAAGACTTTTATACTTGCTTTTAAGTTTTATACCTCACAGATTACTTCAACTAAAACTTTTATTATACCTACTCCCACACTACTAAATTAAAATTAATGCAGTAGAACATTTGACACTCTTGATATTTTATTAAAAAGTTTCTTTAGTCTAGTATTAACATAATATCAAGACTTGCCTCTTACAATTACAAAATTATATCTAGTCACTACACTCAAAGTAACAGTAAGGAAAAATATATTTTGATGTTCTTGTAAGCCCACATAATCAATGTATTTTATTAGTAATCATATCTACTGATTTAAGTGTTTACTGTTATATTATACTAGCTAGAGTGCCAAATATTTTAAACGCTTAAAGTTTGTATTTGTCTTGCATTATGATTATTGTATATAGGTACAGTGCCGGTTTTAGTACTACCAGCGCCCTGGGCGAAATTTCTTGGGCGCCTAGGGTGCTGGTAGTGCTAAAAAAGTGTGCCTCTTTTTGTTTGCCTTCGGCGCCCCTTTTTCTCTGACGCCCTAGGCTGTAGCCCAGCGTCGCCCATAACACCGCTACTATGTATAGGCATAATATACGTAATATTTTTTAAACTGTGGTAAAGATTTTTTACAGCTTACATTTTGTGTGGCAGTGATGCGAGTTGCGACGTTATAAGGCTGTCACTAGCGTTTGTGATTTGTCAGCGTAGGCGTTCGATGAACGTATGCGCGTGCGTCGCGTTGTCGCCGCTTCTCTACGCTGCGCTAGCGCCGCGTACTGATTGTTCCTGAAGAAATTGTGTAACGTCTGCACCGCGCTAGCGCAGCGTTTAATTAATTCTGCAGAGGAAACGTTACGACAACGCGACGCACGCGCCGCGTTGTCGCGGCGTCTGGTCTGCGCTGCGCATACGTTCATCGAACGCCTACACTGGACAAACGCTAGTGTGATACGAGTACTTACGTAGTGTTGCCGACTTGTAGCTGTGCCATGAGTTTAAATCTATAGTATTTGTCGATACTCGATACCGACTACGTAAATTTTTAGTATGGCGATTTTAGTTCCGTAAGTGACCGCTAGAGACGCTGTAAAATTTGCCATACTATAAATTTACGTTGTCGGTATCGAGTATCGATAAAAACTATAGCTTTAAACTCATGATAGAGCTACTGACCTGAATATTAAATTTACTGAACTGGATTAGACTAAGCTATTTATCAAATAAACCTAAGTAAGATAATGATCTAAAATCTTGATCCAAGTTCCAGTATTTGATCAAACTTCTTGTCTCTTTCTCTTACAGTAGTTTTCTCTTTTTCCTATTATTTGATAAAGAAGAATGATGTCGCCTAAATTCTTTGACCGAATGCATTAAGGCAAGCCGGACATTTGCCCAGAGCGGCGAAAATTTAGGGCGGCAAAATTGACTTATCAGTTATCACCTTTCAACCTAGCCATTAGCTATCCACCACCCAAATTATAGAATTTTACCTTTCAACCTACTTCCGGTTGAGTTGGATAGTGCAAATATTTACGTATTTTTATTTATTTATTAATAAAAGTACAAATAAGTTATCAAACATTGATGGTAAAACATAAGCTTACATAAACTTTACCGTGGTAAACTTTACTTAAATGTTTTTGTTGGGATATACTAGCTGTATGTCCCAACAAAACTAGCCCATGACTTATAATATGGTTTTCTGTACGTAAAGGGGGGCATCGGGCCCTGATTTTAAGCGTTTAAAATATAATGTGGTAAAGTATCCCTAATATAAGGTGTCAATGTTGTTCTACAGGGTACAAACCTCTGCGCTGTGTATTGTTGTTTCAAGTTTCAGTATATAATAATAATGAAGACGTGAGTGGAAGAATAAGGTAAGTAACATTTCGTAACATACGGACAATAACACATTTTTTCCCTAATTATTTCAATAAAACTTGTAACTTATCTACTTCATAACCTAGCTAATATATCTGGCTACAAATATAATCCATAGTTTTTCTGTTTCATATAATTTTTCCGGCCCTAAAGCCTGTATTTAAGCAAAAAAAATGGGAAGTTTTTTCATGTTACTTACCTTATTCATCCACTCACGTCTTGAATTATTATAATAGTGTACCGACAATGTGGTCGAATAAATGATTGATTTATTGTTTTTTAAATCGTCTCTTTATTAAAACTTTCTTGATTTGCACATTACCGATTACTTTATCAAGTTTTATAGCAATAACGTGTACGGTGCGGACGAACGTGCGAGGTTTCATATTATTTCATACAAGGAATTCTTAAATGCGGCGTGTTGGGCGCGTGCGAGCTAATTAAATGTGTGTTCACCTTAATGAGATGATGTTGATCTAAATTGTATTAATATCACTGTGTACGTCACCCAAGCACTCAAAATCTGAAAACAGAAATATTAGAGGCTGAGAATGGACTAATATTAATAAAATATTATGTTAATGTATTAGGACAACTTTGTAACTAGTTTCACATCGACACGAAATGCAAAGGGCCGCCCGTCATAGCAGGAATAAAAATTATAATAATATTTTAAATACTTATAAGCCCAGAAGAAGATTTTTTAGTTTGAATTTGAACTACAAGTCGCTATGCATTCCACCGTGCGTCAAATCAACACCGACAGTCCATTTAAAAAAAAAAAAAAAAAGTGTCCATGGGCGACGGTAGTTGCTTACCCGTGACCCGTTTGCTCGTTTGCTCCCTTATTTAATAAAAAAAAATCTGATCGCACATCTGTCAGCACTCAGCACCGCCGTAAACGCCGAACGCACCGCATATTACCTACATGAAATGCGGCGCGTACAGTGCGGACTGCGGAGTACGAATGTGCGAGGTTTCACACCATATCACAGAATATATTATAATAGTATGACCATATTTTCATACAAAGAATCCTAAAATAAGGCGCGTACAGCGCGTACGTACTGATAAATGTACGATCACCTTTTCGCAGAGCTTTAGTAATTTCAAAAATCAAAATGCGTATTTTCTAGTTGACGGATACGCTCAAAAGCAGTGAGCAGACGAGTCTCTATTGGTAGATCGCAATCTGACGATGATGAGCAGTACTTTTATACTATACATATCCATGACCCAGGAACATAGAAAACTTTTTGTTCCATCGGCGGTATTCGAACCCGCGACCCCCGGCTTGAGCTACCAACTCGCCCTACTAAGCTACCAACTGAGCCACAGAAGTCGTCAAAGGTAAAGCTTAGGCCAAACCTACGCGACCAACGCGAAAGCGAAGCGGAGCGTCAAGTTGTCAAATGTTGTCAAATGTGTGTTTTGTATTCAAAAAACACATTTGACAACATTTGACAACTTGACGCTCCCGCTTCGCAGTCGCGTGGTCGCGTAGGTTTGAACGAAGCATTAAAATCATGCATAAAGATTCCGTTACAAACGTACAGCCCTAGCTAATAAAGCGTGTTCAAAAGAATGGGGGCACGGAGCAAAGAAACTAATATAAACAATAATCAAGGAAAAAAGATCATGAATAACAATCTGGACTCATCGATTTATATGTCAGGATATGCCTACGAGAACATTTTGCTAATAGGTTTTTCATACAAGGAAATAGAGAGCCATCTATGAAAAATCGATTGAACTACGTAGTGCGACACAATATTCGGCCGCGTGCGAATGCTGTTTTACCGACGAACCCCGCGTTCCACCTGGCGTTGAAAACGATCAAAACGCTGAAAATGCCTCCTATTTTTAGCGTTTTGATCGTTTTCAACGCCAAGTGGAACGTAGGGGTTGCGTCATTACTTGGTAAAACAGTAGCCATGGCGGACATCGGTAGTAAAATTATAAATTAATTATTTCTTTACATAAACAAACAGTTTGTGATACTTACCGATATGCCGATGATAAGATATTCCATGTGCTTTTTTAACTTTTTTAATATAATTTTTGCAGCCTTTTACTACACAATAATTAGGCATTTTTATGGCACTGTAAAGGCATACGATGACCCACCTGATTTGTTCTGCGGACCACAGACGACTAAGTCACGTAGGAGTCAAACGGAGCGTTTTGACTCCTACGAATCGGCATCATTGCAACGCGCGATTGACCCGGTCCTTAGTAATATATAAGTCTATGTCTGGACTGCTAAGTGGAATTATAGCTATCTATATAAAAAAAATTAAAAAAAATCGGCCAGTGCGAGTCGGAGTCGCGCACGAAGGGTTCCGTACCGTTATAGAGCAAAAATAGGCCAAAAATTGTGTTTTTTGTATGGGAGCCCCACTTAATTTTTTATTTTATTTAAATATTATTATTAATTATTAAAGTACAATTATCTTTAAGGCCTTCGTGACAGTTTCAAGTGTTTCCTCTTATCATTATTGATTACGAGCAAAATATGCCAAAAAAATCACGTTTGTTGTACGGGAGCCCCCCTTAATATTAATTTTATTTTTATTTTAGTATTTGTTGTTATAGCGGCACCGGAAATACACAATCTGTGAAAATTTCAGAACTTTAGCTATGGCGGTTCTTGAGTTACAGTCTCAAGACATACAGACAGACAGATAGACAGACAGACGGATAGACATCGAAGTCTTAGTAATAGGGTCCCGTTTTTACCCTTTGGGTACGGAGCCCTAAAAAGAAAGGAATATGTTTTGCGCGGACCTACCGTGGTGAGTGTAGACTGTGTGACAGTAAACACGCCCAGCACGGAGAACACGGGTCTCGTCAACTGCAGCTGGTGTATGAGGGCTTGCAGCTCGACGGGCGCGGCGCACCCCAAGCCAGTCCGGTACAGTAGCTCGCTCACCGACATGGTTAGCTCCGTCACCTGATTCACAAATTATAGTCTGTCAAATAAGTAAAGAAATTAAAAAGCGGCAACATCGTAGTGTCATCCCTTTCAAAATCAATCTAAGGAAAAAGGGATGACACTACGATGTTGCCACTTTTTTTTAATGTCTTCACTTTTTTTATAGACTACACATTAAATTCATTTTCGATTTATTAGAAAAAAAATTAAATTAATCAATTAAAATAAACCCAGCCAAAAAACATTAAAAAGTAATGAAATAATATTTACTGACTGAAAGTTGAAATAATTCCTAAGTGAAAAGTAATATTGTAGTCCATAATAATTATTGTTGACACGGTGTGTCGGGGGACCATTTCAGTTCAGCCTTCGTTCTCCTAAGCAGCCTTTAGTAATAAAAGCAGCCAATTAGTCATAAAAGCACCCTTAGCTCTCCTAATCACCTCACACTGAAACAAATCGTCACAGAGAGTGTCGTGTTTATATTATTATATTATCAGGTACCTCCTTATGAACCTGATGGCACGAGCGTATGAATATTATAACTCGATGTAAGGCCGCTACCGCCGACAGCGCGATCGCCACCGTGTCGTAGGATAGGCGAGATTTCTCTGAAATAAATTCTACCTTTTATGCAAAAGTGTCAGTATTTCTGTCTGTTATCATAAGACGCCTAAAATATTCAACTAAGAGTGAGATTTAATATTTGATTTAGCCTTAGGTGCTTTGCACTTGCAGTTTTGAAAAAAACATTAAAAAACAACTACAGCCAGTGGTAAGCAATCACAAAAGTTATAATACTTGTACCGATTCTAATTTTTTAATCCAACATTAAGATACCTTAACAAACAACAGAAGACAGACAACAGAAGAGTTAAAAATGGGGTATGTTTTTAAAAATGGGGTTAAGGAACATTTTTTGTCACAATAATTATGAATCCTTAATAACTGATAATTATCTATATTATATTGTATTATTTTCATTTATTTATGTTTGTATGTATTTATAATAATTAATATATACAGTGTGAAATTTTAATGGTTGTTTTCCCGCAGTAAAATGATTCTATCTTAGTAGTACAATAGATTTGTAAAGTTTTTTTTGTTCAAATCAAAAAAAAATCGGTCGGGTCCATAGTGACTCGCGCCTATCGGCATAAAGTTTCCATAGTACGTCATACAAAATATTTTTTATTTTCAAAAAATAACATGCATAGTTCGATAGTACTACTATAGGTAAATCGTTCTGCTGCGGGAAAACAACCACTAAAATTTCACGTTGTATATTCTTTAGTATGTATGTATATTTTATATATAATATGTATGTATGTATTTGTAATATACTTGGTATACTTATAATATATTGGAAAAAATCACTCTTAGCTGAGTATGTACATGTAGTCACCTACCATCTATTACTACTGTTACTCTATTATAGTTATATAGGTTGTCTGGAAGAAATCGCTTGAAGCGATAAGACCGCCTTTTGTACTTTTTACAAGTTCTGTAATTATATTCTTATGGTTGTTTTGGTGCAATAAAGGATTTTCATTCATTGATTCATTCATTTTTATTTAATCTGAGCTAAGGATAAAGAAGATGCAGTGTCAACTGCAAGATGCGGTCCGTCTGTGGCCGGCCTTAGGGGTGGTGCCCAAGAGTACATGTTAAGAGCGTTTACACCTTTCACGCTCAATTTGGCTTAAAACTGTACTTTTCCAACTTGAAAAATCATAAACCACTTATCTTTATAAAAATGTTGATAACTTATTTTTATAGGAAATTTCGCTGCCTATGTATGCCTATGCCTTTTTAGAGTATTTGTACATTACATTAAATCAGAGGTTTTCTTAAATTCCGTTTTAGTATCAGTTTCGAAGCTTTTAATTTACGAAACCAGCGACAGATTTAATTAAAAAATATTAATAACCTATTGACAAGATCCTTAAGCAAATAGTTAGCAGAAAAAAATATTTCGTTTTGGTATTTAACTTTATGTAATTTAAATTCAAAGAATGAGAAATATCAAAGAAATATCAACGAATTAAAACTTTTTTTTACCTATTTATTTAACTTAATTTAATATAATAATAACTTTATATCATAGAAGCTTTAATTTAAAAAATTTGTCTTAAATATCAACAAATCTTTTGTTATTTTTTTTTCTACAAATATTTTAAAACTACTATAAATCGCTGCGCGCAAAGCAATTCCAATGGTCCGCCGCAGGTTTGTATGGAAACTTGAAATAAGGTCTAAACGCTCTTAAATGTAACATGCAAAAAAAGAGAAGAAATAAGAACTAAATACCTCGATTATTCAGTTCATCAGCGAAAACGAACGCCGTGAACACTAGTGACACCACAATCGACGCGAACATCAGCAGTATAACTCCGCCCTCGTGTCTATTAGTCTCCGACACGACCTCATACAGCTTTATATACGAACTACCGACTCGACGAATCTCAGCTTGAGGGATTGGTCCTGGAAATCGGAGATACATGTTATGTAAGTATTACTGTAGGTACCCAGTATTTAGGCTGACCGCACGTTAGACGTGCGTGTCACTCGGGCGTATCAGCGAGACAGCGACGCGAACGCCGCCTGCAGTTACCATAAATTCTTAAAAATTAGAACGGTGCATTCTGTAACGGCATTTTATTAAAGAGAAGCATTATAAAATTGGAGGTATGTCTAGATGCAGTGGTCTAGATAGATACGTAGAAAAAAATCACTTGACAGACATCTGTCTTCTGAATATTTTCAACGTATCTGACCGTTCTGACGAGGGCCATAAGCCCGGCCGCACTGTTGAAGAAACAGTTGAACGTCCGCGCTGTCTCTTACAATATGTTGTACTGAGCCGAGTGAGCTCGAACTCGCCGGAAGGATATTTCGGATAATGTGCGGGGTGGCGATCCGGCGGAATTCAAATGTTTCTGATCAGAATTCGGACAATGTGCGGCCGGGCTAAATCTTTCTTTAAGTCAACCTTTTAAAATTAAAATTTTATGCGTACGGTTATCACGTAGCAACAGTTTCAAATGCATCTTCAGTACATGGAGACCTTCAGCGACCTTCATATTGATGAGCACCACCTTAACCTCCTGCATAACCAACGTCGTCTGCATACTGAACAAGACCATGTCGACACCAATACCTGCTGAAAAAACACGAGCTATACAAAAGGATCCCTAGGGCCGAGGGAATACTACAGCTCAGTGTCGCTAACTTTGGGGATTTCCTACTTTTAGTAGGAAAAAATAAATACAGTGGGTTTTTAGGGGCAAACATATTTTCGGGGTATTTAAGGTTCCGTAGCCAAAATGGCAAAAAAGGAACCCTTATAGATTCGTCATGTCTGTCTGTCTGTCTGTCTGTCTGTCTGTCTGTCCGTCTGTCCGTCCGTCTGTCTGTCTGGGTCCCCATAGGTACAACTGAAACAAAAAAAACTTTTTTTCATCTAACCTACGCGTGTGGGGTATCTATGGATAAGTCTCCAAAAATCATATTGAGGTTTCTCATATCATATTTTTCTAACCTGAATAGTTTGCGAGAGAGACTCTTCCAAAGTGGTAAAATGTGTGTCCCTCTAATTTCTAAAGTAGGGGCATGATAATTCTAAAAAAAATATATGATGTAGATTACTATAAAAACTACCAACGAAAATTGGTTTGAACGAGATCTAGCCAGTAGTTTTTTTTATACGTCATAAATGGTAAACCTTAATCTAAATTTCATTAAATCGACTGAAATATAAAAATAAATCAAAAGCCTTTTAATTTTTAAACCTTATTGCTGCTGCGGAACCCTTCATGGGCGTGTCCAACTCGCACTTGGCCGCTTTTTTTAAGATGGTTTTTTAGGGTTCCGTAGCCAAAATGGCAAAAAACGGAACCCTTATAGATTCGTCATGTCTGTCTGTCTGTCTGTCTGTCTGTCTGTCTGTCTGTCTGTCTGTCCGTCCGTCCGTATGTCACAGCCACTTTTCTCCGAAACTATTAGAGCTATTATACTATTGAAACTTGGAACTACCAACGAAAATTGGCTATCTTATTGTGGAACGCGCTACCTCCGGAAATCAGGTTAAGCCCAACCAGAGATACGTTTAAACGTAGAGTCCGACTCCTATATCTTAAAAAATTGGCAGAATCATAAGTAATATATTATGTATTTTATTACAGTATTTTATATATTATGTTTACATAAATGTACTTATGTATAGGTTTACTAGTATTATGTATATGTATAAGTTATTTATTATAAGTCTCTATTGTAGTATTAGTATGATGTAAGCGTATATTATAGTTGATCTAGTATTTATTATTATATTTATTAGTATAATATAATGAGTATTTTATTAAGTTTTATCTGAATGTGTTTTTGTTTTTTCTACACAGAAAGCACCTGTGATATTAGTTTTGTCTCTGTTACCACCCAATGGTTGACTGGTAGAAAATGCCTTATGGCATTAAGTCCGCCATTGTACTTTGTGCAAGAAGTGTAAAATAAATAATAAAATTGGTTTGAACGAGATCTAGCCAGTAGTTTTTTTATACGTCATAAATGGTAAACCTTAATCTAAATTTCATTAAATCGACTGAAATATAAAAATAAATCAAAAACCTTTTAATTTCATAAAAATAAACCTTATTGCTGCTGCGGAACCCTTCATGGGCGAGTCCAACTCGCACTTGGCCGCTTTTTAGAGCGTTGCATGATCAAAAATAATGACGTCACGACGATCGCGGTCGCCATGTGGAAGGGCTGAAGAAGTGTTTGAGCGTTGATCGCTCGATGGAATGTACCCCAACTCCCAAGTGATAAATATTTGGATTATATTTGGAGAGTTTTGGTTGAAATTTTGTGGGTTTTAAAGTTGCTTTAGGAGGTTTTTTTTAATAATTGGCATCACTGATACTACTTTTCTGGATTAACAGTAGCCTAATTACAATCTGTAAGCTTTAACTATGCTTTTGGTCAAGAAGTAGGTACAACAAATATATACTTGCACACTCAAACTTTCGCATTTATATTATTAGTGTGATGTGACGTGATAAAAGCAGATTACGGTGTTTACGCTGTTATAGGATATAGAGTTTCTAAGTAATTTTGTGCAGTCTTCCCGCGATGCGTACAAACTAAAAGAGTGTGACGTCATCAGCGTGCTGACATTATGGAGCGTTTTGGGAAGGTTTATTTTATGTGATTTTCAAATTGTTATATCTTGGAGAGTTCTTAAGATATCAGAGTCATTCTTTCACTGATGTTGCTATTTTTTAGAGTTCTTTTATTTGTGAGATGCCCCTCCCCCTCCCTGGTGTGACGTCACTTAGCAGTTTTACATTAGAAATGAAAACCTTCTCATTATTTTAAATTACGCTATTAATAAAATGTGATGTCACAAAATTTATGACCCCCCCCCCCCCCTCACCACAACACGCCCTGAACACCAATGTATTTTACTTTGCCAAAAAAATCATTATAATTAATTATTGTATTACATACCCATCGGATAAACGTTGATCGTTTTCTCTGCGGTAGAGACTATCCTCATAATAAAGAAAAGAAGAGTAAGTAATAAAACTAAAATTATCACTTTATTTTGTCGATCAGCTGCAACAGACTTTCTGTTGAATTCTTGAAACACCTGTAAATAACAGTTTTACATTTAAATTATGTACACATTATACGATATAAATAGATAATCAAGGTTTTTCTTTAATGTAATTTCAATAATAGCAAAAAAGTAAAAAGCCGACTAGTCGGCGCTTTTTGCCGACTATTCGCCAACTAGTCGCCGACTACAAAAGTGGCCTTGTCGGCACATCTCTAATTTAGGCCCACTTGCGCAGATCTGAGTCAAAGTTAACTCTGAGTTAAACATCATGTCATATCTGTCACTCACCACGAGAGATATAGAGATGTCATAAAGTTTAACTCAGAGTTAACTTTAACCCAGGTCTACGCAAGTCCGCCTAGTTTAATAAGTTTAATTAAGGGCCCGGGTTACCCTCGAAATTTTCATACATTCTTAATACCAAAATCATTTTCTCATACGAAAATATTTAACATGTTTGAGTTATTTTTCAGCTTAAGATAGTAATTACCTAGGGTCCTGAACAAATATTTTTTTACAAAATATTTAAATACTAAAAAAAATTTTTGTGTTTAAATATTTTTTAGTAAATTTACTACTAAATATTTAAAGACCAAAAAATAGACAAAAGCACTAAAAAATATATAAATAAATAGTAAATTTACTACAAAACATTTAAATAATAAAATATATTTTTTTAAGTTTAAATATTTTGTAGTAAATTTACTATTTATTTATATATTTTATAGTGTTTTTGTCTATTTTTTGGTGTTTAAATATTTAGTAGTAAATTTACTAAGAAATATTTAAACACAAAATTTTTTTTTTAGTATTTAAATATTTTGTAAAAAAAATTTGTTCAGGACCCTAGATAATTACTATCTTAAGCTGAAAAATAACTCAAACATGTTAAATATTTTCGTATGAGAAAATGATTTTGGTATTAAGAATGTATGAAAATTTCGAGGGTAACCCGGGCCCTTAAGCTTCTAATTCCCAATGCTTTATTACCGTTTTCAGTGCATTCATTTGTACAGTCAGACTCTTCATTCTTGTATAACCGGTGAAAGAACCCAAATACACTCTCAGTATCAGGAGAATATTCTGTACCATTATCAACATCACGAACAACTGAGAATCGTTAGCGTCTTTGTCTGGGTTCATTGCATGAAACAGATAATTTAGTAGAAACGACAGCACATCTGTAAAGATTTGTATCATCGAAGAAGTTGATTCATAGCCAGACAGACCTACGTTTTTTGGTCGTTAATGCCAACTCAATATTGATCGTGATCTGTCAGGTAAGTTTGACATAAGACGACCAAATCGCGTAGATCAGCTATCTGTCTTTGAATCAATTTCGCAGTTTAAGTTTTGTACCCAAATTACAAAATTGCCTGTTCCTTTGATAATAGTAGATACAGTTCGCAATAGTATTTGGTGCTATTTAGTAATAATGCAATTAATTTTGCAATTTGTGTACCCAACATTGTGGTGCTCAGACCAAATAAAAACTCAAGACAGAGCGCTGCGAACAACGCGAGCGAAGCAGGTTTTTTAAGCATGTGTGCACGCCACGCACTGCGAGGGCTAGTGTTGCAATGTTATTCAAATTACTCCAAAATCAATGAAATAAATATAATATATTTACACCCTTTCACGACACAGCTCGGCATTTTGAAGTGTTTACAAATTATTTTCTAAACGCGTGCTGCTGTCACGAGTCGCGATATATACTGACGAAAAATGGCGTACTTTCGTTTTGCGTGTGTGGGCGCAAGTGTGCACATACATACAAAGCTGGCGTACTTTTGATCGGCTTCACTTTGTTGTTGAGTTTTTATTTGGTCTGAGATTTGGTGCTCATAGTAGAGCTATTCGCCATTGCTCAGCAACAACATATTGTTCTCGGCAATTCTAGAAATTTTATTATCTACTAATGCTTAAAAACACATTAATCCTTACCAAAAATAACCAACAGATAATTAAAAACATAACTTACTGAAAAAAATTGCAATGACACAGCTGTAGATATACCATGGGTAAGACACTGTTGCAATAACTTTTCCTTTATCCCGTTTAAAATTCAGAGGAGCGGCGCCGAGTATACGTGATAGCTGTAGCACTCGCAGTAATGTGCCTTCTAGCACAAATTCTGAACTCATTGTGAAAAAAAATCACTTAAGGATTTTTGCTTCAGACTCTTGTTCGTTTCGACTTTGTAATCACTTATCATACATTAGTTATTTAACGTGCAATAAGCCTTTAATAACTATTTGTACCATCGAAGAAATTGATTCGTAGGCAGTTGACAAACCTACGTCACTTGAACGGATTATGTCAATTCTATGCTAGTCGCGATCTATCGGCTGGGTTTGAACTTTGACATAACGCGACCAAATTATTTTTATCAAATCAACTTCTCTGATAGTACAAAAGAAGTTGTCGCTGAAACTAAGGAAGGCTGTACATTTTAGTTTAATAACTAATACTAATCTAATACTTTATATTGTATTTTGTCTCGCTTGCACGAGCACATTTCGTTGTGTACGATTGCTTTACTTGGAAGTTGGACATAAGCCATGAGATAATTTAGAAGTAGGTACTAGGTACTGAACGTAGAGTTAGAAGGTAACAACCATTTGTGTCAAGTAAACATAACATTAGAAACCTTAGAATACCAATAATAATAAATAATAATGTATGCACAAACAAATAAAATTTGTATTCTCATTATTAACATGTTACGTTATGTTTGTGTTTGATGGTATCAGCTGACCTAATGTGAAAGTCATTAGGGGGGCATTATTTCCTTAAATATTATCATTTAAATGTTTACTTTTAATGCCCTAAAAGTGGTATCACAGTATTATTAAAAGCATATTCTAGTCTTTTATTGATTTTTAGGGTTCCGTAGCCAACATGGAAAAAAGGAACCCTTATAGATTCGTCATGTCTGTCTGTCTGTCTGTCTGTCTGTCCGTCCGTATGTCACAGCTACTTTTGTCCGAAACTATTAGAGCTATACTATTGAAACTTAGTAAGTAGATGTAGTCTGTGAACCGCATTAAGATTTTTATGCAAAAATGGAAAAATTATTAAAAATTTTAGGGGTCTCCATAGGTACAATACAACTGAAACAAAAAATTTTTTTTTTCATCTAACCTATGCGTGTGGGGTATCTATGGATAAGTCTCCAAAAATCATATTGAGGTTTCTCATATCATTTTCTTCTAACCTGAATAGTTTGCGAGAAAGACTCTTCCAAAGTGGTAAAATGTGTGTCCCCCCCTCTAATTTCTAAAGTAGGGGCATGATAATTCTAAAAAAAAATATGATGTAGATTACTATAAAAACTACCAACGAAAATTGGTTCGAACGAGATCTAGCCAGTAGTTTTTTATACGTCATAAATGGTAAACCTTAATCTATATTTCATTAAATCGACTGAAATATAATAACAAATCAAAAACCTTTTAATTTCATAAAAATAAACCTTATTGCTGCTGCGGAACCCTTCATGAGCGAGTCCAACTCGCACTTGGCCGCTTTTTTTATAGTAAATTAAAAACGTAACTACGAAGCAAATTATTAAAATAAAAATCATAAATATTAGACATAAGGTAAAGACTAATAAGTAATAAGAAATAGATAATAATATAATTATTCAAGCTTTATTTGACTTCTAGATATACTTACAGTTAAATTCTTAAAGGTGTTAAAAATTAAAATGACTTATTAGAAGTTTTAACAACATTTGGAATGCTTTGGTTCTACATTCAGTTAAGGTAACATTAAACAAGTAACTAAGAATGTTATAAAACTAAATAACTTTTAAACAAGTGATTATGCACGAAATCAATAACTTAACTTTTTTGGATATAATTAAATATTCATTTTCAGATCTTTAAAGGAAAAATAGCTACTTTTTTATGGGTTAAACGATTAACACATAAAAAAGTAGCTATTAATTAACAAGCAAAGTAATTTTCGGTGGATACTGGATAACTAGATAAAAACAATCTAATTTTTAACCGACTTCCAAAAGGAGGAGGCTATATGTTCGGCTGTGAATATATTTTTTTGCAGCCATTTTAACATACTTTCAGAAAATTTATTCATTAGCAAATGCCCTACGTAATTTGGTCGGGTTATTAAACAACCGTATATGTTATTTGGCGGGGCTTGATACACATGTCAAGCCCCGTCCGCTGATATTGAAATAACCTGACCAAATAACGAAGCCGTGTGCCATGAATATTTTTTTTTGCTATTAAATGCAACATTACGTATTCTGCCAACTACGAATAAATGAAGACGAAAGTGAAAGAACACAATAACTAACAGTAAAACATGCAGCTTTTGCATAAATGGGGGGGGGGGGCTTTAGGACCGGAAAAATGATTTGAAATAAAAAACTCTGCATTTTACGTGAAGCCATAATATTAGCCAAGTAGACAAGTTACAGGGTTTGTTCTAATTTTGAGGGAAAAAGTGAGTAAATGTCCGTATGTTACAAAATCTTAGTTATCGTGTTCTTTAACTCACGTGTCACGTCTTAATTTTTTTTTACCTTTTTAACTATAACTAGCCGTATATTTTAGGGTTCTCTAGCGGATTGTCACAGTTACGGAACCCCTTGCAAACTAACATCTCGGCCAGGGTCAGCTTGTACCAGTGGCGGACGGCGGGCAGCGCCAGGTGGATTATGTTGCGCATCTCGTAAGGGTCCGAAGATAGGTCGTACATTTCGAGAAAGTTCTGAAAAAAGTAGGAATCTAAAATTTACTAACAGCCAAGACTGCATGTCATTGATTATAACGGTTACCGGTTTTCCGGTTAGTCACTATACACTATGTAAGTTTTGAAATACGGGCTGGTTTTTGTGTAACGTTTTACAAGATGAATTTCTATAACTCATGAGCTAACAGAAATGTTAGGCAATCATAACATTATTTCATACTTCGTTAACATCACACAATTCTGCACTACCATTAGAAAGATTTAAAGTCTAGTCGCCTGATAGAAAAAAACTTGAGATGTGTCCAGGGACACCCGGATGGAATAAAATTATTTCTTATGTTACCGCACGGCTTACAACTATAGCGTTTTTGCTCTAGTTGTAATATACCGGACATACCGACACTTTTTTATCGTGTCGTTACAACTTTTTCCGTCTAGCCCCCTTTCGCAACGCGCAATAAGGAACTTCGTTCTAAAAAATAGTGATCGAAAAGGTCTTACGCTACTTCAATTAAATAATTATACACTTTCCTTGCACTTATTCCACTTAATTTCACATTCAATATCATAACTAACGCTACTAGTCTCTTTTACACACGCTTGAAAACCACTATTATTTAACTTTTCACTCATTGAACTAACCTCGTCGTCGGCAAAGCCGCAGTACTTGACGTTGATCCTGTCGGAGATGTGTCGCAGGCAGCCGTACGTGTTGTTCGTCGCGTCCTGACACTTGCACTCGTACTCCGGGTAGCATTGCTGAAATATTAAAGCTTTGAGCGCCAAACCTACGCGGCCAAAGCGACTGCGAAGCGGGAGCGTCTGCAACGCGGGACGTTCGCGTCGGCAGAGCGGGAATAATCTACGGTTCGCACCGTAGTCAGGTGTGCACACCAGTTTCGCGTTGCAACTTGCAGACGCTCCCGTTCCGCGTCCCGCGTTACTAACGCGTAGGTTTGGCCGAAGCCTAAACGTAGGTAAAATCTTAAACGTCTAATATTATGCCTTGTCTTTTATAAACACGAAAACTGTGAGCTAATATTAAGATATTTATCATTTAAACTGCTATTGCCTAAACCCTGACAATGACAAAAACGAGTCTTATCGAGAAAAAGATAAAATTACTTACTGTAGCATATCTTTAATATTATGTAGTAGCGTAAGTAGCACTAATGCCGGTATAAATAGTCAGTACTCAAGATGCGACCCGGTCTCAAGACGCGGTTTGGCTCTATGATTGGTCCAAATTTTGACAGCCAACCAATCACAGAGCCTGAACCGTATCTTGAGACCGAGATGCATCTTGAGTACTGACTATTTATACCGGCCTAAGAGAGATTTAATGATTAATTTAATGAAAATCTTGACTAAAGATCTAATCAGATAGAAAACCTGTCAAACAATTTATTAAATTAAGTAATCATTAAATAAGCCTTGAGTGCGGCCGTAAGACAATCATATTCTATACTCACCGCTAGATGGCGACTGTCGTACTCCCAGGGGCACCTAGCATCGACGGTGCCATCTCTCCCCTCTCCGTAGTATTCTATGAGCATACTCCTCTCCGGTACATCGTGTACGTCGAATGATATCTGCCGACCGTCCAAAGACGCCGGTGGCAGCAGACCAGCTAGCTTCAAGATGGTTGGTGCTGTAAGTAAATAGATATACAGGATGTAACAAAAATAACTGATAATACTTTAGGGCGTGTACATGTTCCTTGTAGAGAGTTCACTGTGAAAGTAGCAGCGCTGAAAGACCAAATTTTTTTTTCACTTTTGTATGGGCAAACTCGTGGCTCTCGGACCCTTGCCCATACAAAAGTAAAAAAAAATGTTTCTTTCAGCGCTGCACTTTCACAGTGAACTCTCTACAAGGAACACATACACACCCTAAAGTATTATCACTCATTTTTGTTACACACTGTATAAGTTGGAAGATTAACTGAGTCGAAAAGAAAACCATTGTTCCACGAAATGCAAACCAAGGCGATTTTTTTAAATTATAATAATTATAAGATTAGAATGTTTTTGCCACCGATATTTGCGATGTGATACGAACTCGCAGTTACGTGTACCAGCATATACGGGCATATACGGAAGTAGGTATGATTTCAAATGTAATAAACTATCATATCTATACTATAATAATATATTATAACGGTGCCAGTCAAAATGAAAGCGCTAACTATTTTGATAGCGAAATCAGAGGCCAAAAATATATGGGATTTGACATCAAACTTCCCTACTGAAACTAATGACATGTGCGTTTCCTTAAAACTCTGGTTACATATTTACCTATATCAATATTCGATATGGGCTGCTCGCTCGAACTATTCTTGGGTACTGTCGGGCCGCGGATGACTAGAGGAACCTTGATGTCTGTCTCGTATGGCTGCCGCTTGTCGTACACTTGGGCGAATTGACCTACAACAAAAACGTACACTGTGAAGTAAATGTGAGAAATAATAATACCATCAAAGAAAGTGATTCCTAGGTAGTTGACAGACCAACGTCATTTGGTCGGATCATGTCAATTCAATGTTAATTATTGTGATAGGTGGGCTGGGTTTCACGTAACGCGTCCAAACTACGTATTGCTAAGTTAACTAACTAAAGCTGGCACGTTCATAGTACTGACACGTCTTTTGTAATTTCACTATACAGATCGTATGTGTACGATAATAATTATCGTACGGTTCAGAACGCTGGCCGCGCGCCGATCACACGTGACTGACTTGTAAGATCACGCTGTATTTATAAACAGTAGCATAAGAAAAACAATAACTGTCCCCTTCACGCTCATAAGATGGACCGCGCGCGAGAGAGACGGACAGACTTTTCATGATGCGTATGCAGTACGACGTCACGCCGCGCGCTTATTCACAGACACTACACAAGCGCAATGTTTAAATGTGTTGATCGTGCCAGCTCTTATTAACTGACCTGTAGGTCCCCCATCTGCCTAGGAATCAACTTCTCTGATACTACAAAGCTATGTGTTATGGAAAAAATGATACGTGGTCAGATGGCACTTGGCAGGACTCCCTTATTTGGTCGCATTGTGATAAATCAATGTCAGTTGTGAATTATTGTGATTGGTGATCTGGGTTTCACATCATTTGACCAAATTACATAAATCCACGACCTGACTATGAATCAATTTCGTTGACACTAAATAATTATTATATTGTGTAAAATATGCAGTCTACGAAAACCATGTATATGCATAGATGTCTACGAAAAATGCAGTCTATAAAAACCGCAGAGTTGCCTACGAAAACTGCACAGTTGTCTAAGATCCACTTGCGCAGATCTAGGTTAAAATTAATACTGGATTAAATAGTGTGGTATCTCTTACATTCATTATATATTTTACGAAAGAGATAACGTTTAACCCGGGGTTAACTTTAACCCAGATCTGCGCAAGTGGGCCTAAGAAAACTGTACTTGAGCTTGTGGACCGGGGGCTGTCAATCTCAAAAGTGCCCTCATAGTGTGCATGAAATTTAAAAAAAAAATAGATAGTTTAGAACTATAGCTACTCGAAACGCTCGGTTTGCGTGGATTTACAAAGCCGGAAGTATGTAAAAAAAAATTTGAAAAAAAATATTTGATAAATGTTTTGCCTTCACCATGTGCACTGGTTTGCCTACAGTGTATTCAATAAAACATTTCTTTACCTTTCAGGAAAAAAATACGCAAACCAATTTTTATGGCCGGAAGTGAGTCAGGCAAGCCTCTTTAAGTGTGTGATGAGGGTGGTCATTTTGCCCTCATTACGTGTCATGATTTTTTATTTTTTTTATTTTGTTCCTTGCAATGTCTACTTCAAGATTATGTTGGTTTGCGGGCTCACAAACGGCCGGAAATGTTCAGCAAACCACCTTAAAGTTAGTTGACTCTGAACTTGTTTTCTATAAAGTAAAGTGAATAAATCATTTTTTACCGTGGAAGAGCCATGCTCCGGCACGAGTGGGCCGGCTCGACCGGAGAAATACCACGCGCTCACAGAAAACCGGCGTGCAACAGCGCTTGCGCTGTTTTTCGCCGAGTTTATCGGAGACCCAATCCCGTACTCTATTCCCTTCCCCTACCCTCCCCCACCCTATTCCCTCTTAAGGGCATTTTCACATTTATAATAATATTAGTATGGAAGTATGTATTAAACAAAATAACGTACCAATATGATAGCCGTTGTCGGACGTGTATATGACGTAAGTGTTGTCCAGTAACGCCTTAGTGTCCAAAGCCTCTATGACGTCAGCGACCATTTCATCAACTGCCAGTAGACTCTCCCACCGCGAGCGGTATACATCTTCAAGCTGTGGTACAAACGACTCCGGTAAAGGAGACGGAGGCATTCGCATGAGCCAATGTTTGTCCTGGAATTAGAATTTAGAATAAAAAATAGATGTTTTTTTTAAACAACGAGTCTGAAAATTATAAAATATACCAATTAGGATGTACGGATATTAAACTTCAAAAATATAAAAAGAGATCGGAAGGGAATATCGGGATCAGAAGACCGCGTAAAAGATCGGAAAGTCACTTTAACCAAACTTAGCTGCTCTAAACCACCGGACCACGGAGGCGCCATTATTGTCAGTACGTACCATGGCAGCCACATTGAAGTTGGGATGTTTGGGCACGCTGGCGTTGCTGTACACGCCCTTGTGTCGGGGCGCGGGGGTGAAGGGCTGGTGGGGCGCGGGCGGCGCTATCATCATCAGGAACGGCGCCGACTCCGTCTGGTTCTCGATGTACGAGATGCTGAGGTCGCGCTGGAATGTGTAAAGTCATAAATAAAACTTGAGAGGTGTCAAGGGACACCCGGACGGAACGAAAGTATTTCTTATGTACAAAAACCTGTAGGTATACACTCAACAAAAAAACGTCGCAACCACACACTGCTCAATGCAATAGAGAGAGAGCGAGAGACAGCCACAGAAATACGCGATACACACTTTCGTGTGTGACACGACAGACAACACTTTTGGGTCGTTACAACTTTTCGTCTAGCCCCCGTCTATTCTCCGATAATAAATATTGGAACGAAGTTCCTTATCGCGCGTTGCGAAAGGGGGCTAGACGGAAAAAATTAAGACCAAATGTTGTAACGACACTTTTTGCTATAGTTGTAAGCCGTGTGGCGTGCGCGTGTTTACTGTTTCTCTGTCTGTATCTCTCTCTCATAGCAACTTCGTTCCATCTGGGTGTCCCTTAACACCTATAAAGTTTTATCTATGGCGGCGTGGCTATAGAGGGCGTGACTTTAATGAGTAACAATACTTTAGGATGTGCATGTGTCCCTTATATGGAGTTCACTGTGAAAATAGCAGCGCTGAAGGAATTTGCGTGAGTTGTCTACCTAAATTTTAGTAAGACATTAGCTGAACGGTTGTGATAATGATTTTGAATATAATATTATTTATGTAGGTCTGCATGTATCGCCGTACCGACCAAGCTACGAGACAAATTTTAATGCATAAACTGTTTCGTTACTATTAAGGCCCATGGCATCGTCTATAGACTGGGCGAAAGTATTATTAACTTTTAATTTTTTACTTATTACAAAAAACCATCGAAGAAATTGATTCACAGACAGAACTTGACTTCTCGCCAACATACAGGCGAATCCGCGCTACCCGTTCTCACGGCGCGTAATATCACGAGCCACGCCGCGCCAGCTCAAGCCACGCGCCGTGTGAAGGGGCTGGCTCGAGCAGGCGCGTCCGATCCGACTGAAGTCGGTAACTTCAAAGGCGCGGCTCGAGCGGCTCGTGATATTACGCGCCGTGAGTACGGGTAGCGCGGATTCGCCTGTTGGCTCGTAATAATAATAAGTAAAGCTCGGTGCGGCGCAGCATCGTGATATTACGCTCCATGAGAAGCCAGTATTAGTCTTGATCTGTCGGCTGGGTTTGGCATAGCGCGGCCAAACTACGTGGGTCCCTCATCTGTCTTTGAATCAACTTCTCTGATGACTATCAGAGAAGTTGATTCAAAGACAGATGAGACCTAGGCAAAGGAAGGGACTTAGGCAGATGGCGGACTGAAGTTATAATTTGATCGCGTTAAGTCAAACCCATACGACCGATCACAGCTAACATTGAATTGACATAAGCCGACCACATGACGTCGTAGATTAACTGCCCAGTAATCAATTTCCTCGATAGTACATTAGGTACAAGAAACTCACAATAACATCCGTGAGGTACAGATCCGTGGAGTGTGTTGGTACACCGTTGTTGGATATCGTGTAGTTATAGTACACGGAGTTGCCCACCAGGCCGTGCCACTCGCTCCACCCAGGGGGCACTTGCTCCGGACCGCCCATCGCCTTCATTCCATACTGAAAATAACATGTTTTATACTTTAAACGAGATATTATCTTTACAGACTTTCATTTAAAACTATCCAATGGCGGTTTTGAGAGACATAAAATGATTTAATCTTAGCACTTAAAATCTGTGTGTAAAACTACCTAGTCTACCACTATATTATCTACTACCCCTGTACTCCATCATCATCATTACTTTGGCGGTGCAACCGTGAAGAAGTAATGCCGGGTCCAGACGAGTGTAACGTGTAATGTAATCCACCGTGTAATGTAACACGAATTCTATGTGTGGACGGCACTACGAGCATTATCAGCTGCATTATCGGCTGTCGGTTTTTCGCGCGAGCACAAAGGCGGCCCGCAGTGCTCGTTCGTGAGTTCGTGTGCCGTCCACACTGCAGTTGACGCTAAATTACACGTAATCTTACATTACACGTTACACTCGTCTGGACCCGGCTTAACAGACAGACATTCTTGCATTCATAAAAGTAAAACGGGTACTTATCAAAGAGTATATCTATACATGATTTACATTCGCGCGCGAGCCGAGCCGCGAGACGAGCCCGAGCCATTGGGAGTGTAAACTCGAGCTCGCGGCTCGTCTCGCGGCGCGGCTCGCGGCTAGCAGGGCTCGCGTCGGGAGCGGTTTAACGAGTCAAAGGAGCTCGCGGGGGACGAGAGCTTTAGTGATCGTGTACTTTCTAAACTCATATTTCAATACCTGATTCAAATACTTCCCAGCGTAGAACGTATTGTAGCCAACATTCTTCAGCGAGTTGGCGAAGGTGCGTGGCTCGAGTTTCCGCCAGGAGCGGCCGTAGCAGCCGCCCGCGGCGCTGTTGTTGAGCGTCAGGTGGTTGTGGACGTGTAGCCCGGTAAGAATACTCGCGCGGCTCGGACAGCATATCGGTGACGTCACATACTGGGACATACACGTTGCGAATATGTAGGGAGGCATCATTGTTGGGGAATACTTAGGTATTATGTTCTATCTGAGAAATTGATTCCTAGGCAGATGGTGGACCTAAGTAGTAAGTAATTTGGTCGCGTTAAGTCAGGCCAGCAGGGCTATCACGTAAAAATCGCGATCAACAATCCACTAGCCAATAATCGCGCGACCATCTGCCTAGGAAGTAGGAATAAACTTCTCAGATAGTACCAACTGCCGTGAAGCAACTGCGTTGTGCAGTGCCAGCGTTTTTGATGGAAGCACTCAGCCAGATTGTAATACAAACAGTAGATGTTTGAATTATTCGAACTAAGGCCGGTATAAATAGTCAGTACTCAAGATGCATCTCGGTCTCAAGACACGGTTCAGGCTCTGGGATTGGTTGGCTGTCAAAATTTAGACCAATCACAGAGCCGAACCGCGTCTTGAGACCGAGTCGCATCTTAAGTACTGACTATTTATACGGGCCTAAGAGCGTTTAAGCTAGGGTTGCCAACCTCAAATTTAAAAAACGTTTGAAGTTACTAAAACGGACAATTTCGTCCAAAAACAGGACATATAGACTTGTGATAAACAACATTGAAATATCTAGAAAAAGGTACCAACATTTTCAAATTAGGTAATTTGTAGGACTATGCTTAAAAACTATGCAGGACGTCCCAGGACACTACCTACGAAAACTAGGACATGTCCCATGACAAGTCCTGGGAAAGCAGGACTGTTGGCAACCCGAGTTTAAGCACTACATCTAATCCTAATCCGATCCGAACTCGTAAAAAAATAGTCTAGTCTAGAAATTGATACTTTAAATACTTAACACATAACCTCAGGTTTAAGTACATTTTGCACTATGCAAGTACGAGAAAAAAATAACCCTCTCAAAATATTATAAGACTTGTGAATAATTACAATGTGATAACACTGTCATACATGATTTCATCTCATCAAGTCTACAGATATTTTGAGTTGTAGTAATCCTAATATCCGCACTATCCAGGCAACAGAAACATCTTTTGCTGTCTAGGTGTCAATACATTCCAAAGTAATAAATATCAAAAAAAATCTCAGTTACTTACTGAATTCAAAAATGTAGTTCCTTCATTAGCAATAAAGCGTTGCACATTCTTCATTGGGCTCTGAAAAATGAAAATAAAACAAGATAGTAACTGTCTAATTCATTTATTCATTCATTATAATAATTTACTAACCATTCCATCCAAAGCGGCATCTTGATCATCCGTGAGAAATATAACAAAATTGGGTTTTTTTGTGTCACACAAAACACTTTGTGCTAGGAACAAACTTATAAGTATATACTGAAACATGTTTACAGTTCTAATTTCACTGAACAAATCACTTATTGCGGAACGGCTGGCATCACTTCTAGGCCTTGGCACTCACTGGCAATCAAGACACCCAATGAGAAGAAACCGACACTCTTCACTATTGACCTGAAAGATAATAAAGGGGATCATTAAACTTGATATCTTATGTAAACAAAATAACAATTCTTAAAAAGTTCACATGCCTATCAAATTATTATGACAATACTTTATTGTGTGTGTAATTAAATTATAATTTTATGTGGTTTCTTTTACATTTTCAATTTTGCTCTCTCTCAAGTCCCAAGAGGTCGCATGCGACCACGATAACAATAGATTTCCAAGAATCCGCGATTGAGGGTTTAATAAATTTTAATGTTAAGAGCCCGGGTTACCCTCGAAATTTTCATACATTCTTAATACCAAAATCATTTCCTCATACGAAAATATTTAACATGTTTGAGTTATTTTTCAGCTTAAGATAGTAATTACCTAGGGTCCTGAACAAATTTTTTTTACAAAATATTTAAATACTAAAAAAAAATTTTTTGTGTTTAAATATTTTTTAGTAAATTTACTACTAAATATTTAAACACCAAAAAATAGACAAAAACACTAAAAAATATATAAATAAATAGTAAATTTACTACAAAATATTTAAATAATAAAAAATATTTTTTAAAGTTTAAATATTTTGCAGTAAATTTACTATTTATTTATATATTTTTTGTGTTTTTGTCTATTTTTAGGTGTTTAAATATTTAGTAGTAAATTTACTAAAAAATATTTAAACACAAAAATTTTTTTTTAGTATTTAAATATTTTGTAAAAAAAATTTGTTCAGGACCCTAGGTAATTACTATCATAAGCTGAAAAATAACTCAAACATGTTAAATATTTTCGTATGAGGAAATGATTTTGGTATTAAGAATGTATGAAAATTTCGAGGGTAACCCGGGCCCTTAACAAAAAATTATAACTCAACCAGATTAACGAATTATTGTAGGTAAATATTGTTCATTGTGGAGGTAGTTACATTTAAAATGGTAGTATTATAATATCTTTAATGAGATTTACAATTAGATCAAATTGAAATGGAGTAATGTCCCTTAAAATATCAAATTTTTATAAACAGTAGGTCACCCATGTTAATCCAACAGACATTTTGCACCGCTGATTATAGAGTACTGTCTACATTTTTACACACTTCAATACCTTAAAATCTAATAAGGTTTTATCTTTACTAGAAGTCATTTTCCTAACACTAGCTGCCTTATTCATAAATTTTTTAATTAACCTTATTCATCATGCCTTATTCATAAAAATTATTTTGTTAAAAAAGTGGCTTGGTGGGTGGTTGGCATGCAATGTAACAAAAAAATATATTGTGCCTAATTAATAAAGATTGACCAAAATAATATATCTAAAATCTAAATTAACCAGTTATATGCTGTCAGATAACAGGGGGAGCCGGATTAGCCAGGGTCCAGGTTAGCAAGGGTCTACACTCTACTGTATTAATTCATTCGCAACACCATAGAATTGGATGCTTTAGGATGTCGTTATGACTCATAATGTACTATATACCTAAATAGTTCTTTATATTGCAACTTAGAGGTCTATCAGAAGTGAGGTGTTTGGTGAATAATGAATTGAACTCATTCAATACAAAGATTAAAATTACACGCAAGAAACCTGAAATGCTGTATTAAGTTGTTCGCACATTTGCCAGCACCGTTAATTATTGATACAATGAATTCTAATGCTAAGTACTCACATACAGTTTTGCTCAATCGAGCAATAACGTCGAGCAAAACCCGCCGCGATGTGAGCCTTCGAGCTGTCAGTTTTGCGGTCCACACAGTAATTATTACTCGATTTGGAGTAAAACTATCGAGCAAAACCGTTACATGTGACTACTAAGCATAAAATGTGGCATAATACCACAGAATATAATATAATAGTATAATTAATTATATATGACGCTGACAAAATATGTGCGATCACCTCTCCACTCATGGCTCATATATATATTTTGTTTTACTGCACTGTTGTGTGTAGGCAGTCTTGTAGTTATATTGTACATCATTTATATTTTGTTTATATTAGGGACAGCATTGTTTTATATTATAACTTTATTCATTGTTTATAATCATTGTTTCATCACTGTATAATGTATAGGTTGTTATATTTTATGAATACTCAATTTAGGGACAGGTCAACTTCTACTATTGTCATAATATACTTTTATTACCTTGATCTAAGAAATACCATAGGTCAATTTTTATTACAATATACATTTATTGTACATAATATTATTATAACCTAGATATTTTTACAACGTATACTCTACAGATTCTAGAACATTAGGTATAATAATAATATGTATTTTCAAATCCTTTTAGTACACTTTTGGCATTGTAAGTTTTTTGATTAGGATATTACATAGCTTTTGGACTTCTGTTTATAATTATTGCAATAATCCATAATCTGGTAAAGATTTCCAAACCTACCCCAAGATTTATGGGGAGCGGGGGTGGGGGGGAAAGTGGGGAGGAGAGGTTAACACCCCCCGTACCAAATCCACACTGAGGAACCCCCCAGTTTTGGAGCTACTCACCTTTGAAATTTTCGGAATCCTAAGGAATGTTTTGTGACAGTTGCCGACTGCTGCCACAGCACAGTCACAGTTATAACCTAAACTACTTTTGGACTTTCTGGATTGTGTTTGTTGTTATTTTGGATGGGCTGCTGCGCCCCCAGAGCCCCCCTTATATTTTGTGACGGTCGCCGGCTGCTGCCGCAGCACGCTCGCTGCACTCGCTCGGCTCCCTCTGTGTTGTGGTCTACGTTCTAACCTAACCTAACCCACTCTTGGCGTTTCTGGATTGTGTTTGTTTTTGTTTTGGCGGGGGGCAGCCCCCCGAACCCCCCTTTCGGGGGGCTGCGCCCCCCTGCCCCCTGCTTCGGTAGGTACGGAGGCACTCCCTAGTAAGTAATACATAAACACCAGAAAACAGATGACCTTATCTCAAGATTACGTAAATTTCAAATGTAAATTTCTACTAAATGAGGGGTGGGGGGGTTTTCCGGGGGTGGAAGTGGCACGAGGAGGTTTTTCTCACCCAAAACATCCTCTCTCAATCCATGTGACCACCAAAAAATTGGGGTAGGTTTGGAAAGCTTAGCCCATAATCTTATTTGTTAAATATTGTGCGTGAGTGAAAACATAACCAATATTCATGTGACTTACCATTTGAATGGATCATAATAGAAATCTTTAACAAAACCAACGACACCTTGTTTCGCCATTATCTAAATAAACTGCAATTTTAGAAATTGTAGGTATGTACTGCACAAGGTACTGCAAAAATACACGACACGAAATTGCAATTTTGTGCAAAATATAAAATTCAGGTCACGCACAGGTCACGAGGATTGAGGCATAAAAAAGTACCTAGGTACTCTGTGGATTGAGGGAATAATTTTTCTTCTTCTTTTCAAAATGTCCTCCAAAGACCAAATTCCGTCGTGTTCGTTTGGTTTATAACATAACTAGCTGTTGCCCGCGACTTCGTCCGCGTTAGCATATTATTATAGGGTAAAAGCAGGACCCGCAGCCAAGTAGGCACATATTAATCAAATGACACTCGAAAATTGTGTTTAGTTTAGGTTACAATCTTTAATAATTTCAGTTCAATCAGTCGAAAGTCTAAGAAAATTTCTAAAAACTTTCATCCCCTATTTCATCCCCTTAGGGATGGAATTTATTAAATTCCTTTCTGAGGGGATGCCTACATCATAGTATCTTTATGCATACGCAGTCTCAGCCCGATCAGTTTAAATTTGACTAAAGTTTCATGCAAAATTTCATCCCCTATTTTACCCCCTTAGGGGTGGAATTTTTAAAATTCTTTTTAGGAGATGCCTACGTGATAGTAGCTTTAAATGCATGCAAAGTCTCAGACCCATCGGTTTGAAATTGACAAAGTTTCATACAAACTGTCAACCCCAATTTCACCCCCTTGGGGGTAGAATTTCCAAAAACGCTTAAGCACGTATTTATTCATTTTTTATCAATAGCCCAAAAACAAAGTTTCATGTTTCTAACTCAAGAAATGACGGTCTTTCATTCAAACTGTCAACCCCAATTTCACCCCCTTGGGGTAGAATAAATACTTATTTATTTATTTTTATTCAGTAGCCCAAAAATAAAGTTTCATGTTTCTAAATTAAGAAATGACGGACTTTCATACAAACTTTCAACCCCTATTTCACTCCCTTCGGGTTAAAATTTCCAAAATTCCTTCCTTAGTGGGTGTCTACTTAATAAAACAACCCTGCTCACCAAATTTCGTGGCTGTAACTTTAACAGTTTTTGCTCTGCGATGATGAATCAGTCAGTCAGTCAATCAGTCAGGACTTGTAATTTTATATATATAGATACTCTATGTGCATTATAAACCACAGATTAGAGTGTGAGTGTCACACTGACACTAATAATTTCTAACTGTTAGAAATTAGTGTCAGTGTGAGTGTCATGCAAGTGTCATGTTCTAAAATCTCTATCTCAGAGACATGCTTGTGTTTTTAGCAAAATAATTTTTTTAGTACGCTACTAGTTTTAAGTAGCATGTCTCTGCTCTATCTAGATCTAGTATAACCGTGGTTGGCATCACTAGTATTAGTTCCAAATACTCTCACTCACAGATTAAGTATACTCACAGATTAAGTAATTTATTACCTCAATGCTCTCACTACTGCTGCTATCAGCGCCAATATGGCGGCTTTCAAACGTCATTTCTATTTAGTTCTCTACCTGAATAATAGGGGCGCTGATTCCGCTTCAAATAGGCACAAAAAATAGTGTCAATAGCAATCCAGCGTTTTTGATCAGTGTACCGAAAAAATAAAAAAATAACGGTCATTACCCGTTACCGGTTGTCATTAATTGTTGTGTGATGTGTCGATGTCTTATATTGTGGTTTATTTAATTTAGATGAAGTATCATAACATAACAATGGTGTATTAGTGGTGAAATTGTTAAGAAACCCATATATCAGACTGACGTGACTGATTATTTACACGAAACATGCCTTCTTTACTAAGTATCAAGATGAAAGACTCGTTGCCAGTAGAGGCTGGTATCGATTCCTCTACCAAGGATAGCCTTATGAAGATAGACGGCTGCTACAAAAGGAACATATTCAATAACAAGACAATAGTGAACTCACGTCGTGCACTACAATCTGGGGCTGATAAAATATCTAAAACATTCAAAAGCATGAGAAATACTATCGACAACTTGTCTCAGGTATTTTATAGTTTTTTATTGTTAAAAATGCTCTTCTTTACTGGGGATATTACAAAAATATGCATAATATAAGTTGAATTTATATAAGTATTAAAAGAAGTTGCATGTTTTTCATAAAAATGTATTATTTTAGCACTTTCGTTCTGGACGCAGAAGACATCGGCTGGCCGAAACGAGCTCGCCCTGTAGAACTCCTTCCACACCAATTAAAAAGAAACAGGTATTAGATTATTATCCCAGATAGAAAATATTATTATTAGGTTTTGCTTACTTTTGTTATATTAGAGAGGCCACAAAAATATAAATTGAACACTTGCTTGTGCACCTACATGATACGAAAGTACACTATTATGCAATACTTTATGCAGAGTAACTTTGACTTGCATGTTAATAAAAACCAGCCTCACTTAATTGTTTGCAAACTCTGCTTTAAGGCTGCGTTTCCACTGACGCGGAGCTTAGCGGTGCCGAATTGACCAATCACCATGCTCGAAATCTTCGCTCCACTTCGCTGTCATTCTGCTGGAATAGCATAATTGGTCAATTCGGGCACCACTAAGCTCCTCTCCGCTCCGCGTCAGTGGAAACGTGGCCTAATAGTTTTGGTGTAAGGAACATTGGCATACATATTATAGTATGTATCTTTATATTTTGTAAGTTTTTAACTGCATAGAAAAATATTGTTATCGCAGCCGCATGTGGCCGCTTGGGAGTTGAAGCATTAATTATATTCTTCAACAAATAATTTCAAAGTACTTACGTAACTTACACTAAGGCGGACTTGCGTAGATCTGGGTTAAAGTTAACTCTGAGTTAAACATCACGTCATCTGTATCACTCACTTGTGAGTCATACAGATGACATGATGTTTAACTCAGAGTTAACTTTAACTCAGATCTGCGCAAGTGAGCCTTACAGTTTAATAATTCATGATGTAAAACCTTTTCCATTACTATATTATATCGATTTCTTATTTTTAGATTCTGGGAAGAACTCCAGCTAAATTGTATAGCCCATTTGGAATAGAGACACCTCACAACCGAGATTTCAGGATGTCACCATACATGCCAGATACTCCAGAGCATGAGTAAGTAATTAAAGACAGTTATTTTCAATTGGTAATTTATACACAGTTACACACAACGTTTCACAGTTTATTGACACTTTGTTTGCACTTTGCAAACAAAGTGTTTGCAGACTACAAATCAGCTGCTCTGCTGCCAAAAAATTGGGCAAACTGCTGTATTTAAAAATAATCTGAATAGCATAAAATTTGGAAGTTATGTTCTTATTTAATTTTTTATATTGTGTGTTACCATAATATTATCATTAACTTTAATTTTCAGTTTGTCACCAAAGCGTCGCAAGGGAGCTCCATGGCATGTTTTAACAAAGAAAAGGCCACGGGCACTTTTCCATTAATTAAAAATCTCAATTCAATGTGCAGCAAAATCCCCAATTTATTATGGCAGACCAAAAACTATGGTACACTATTTTATATACTTAAAGTACCATGTTCCCGTATCTATTAGGAATTCAATATAATTATTCCAATGTGGTTTAATGTGCTCAGCAGGAACAATTGACAACTGCGTTTTTTAACATTACCAGATAATTTTATAAAAAAAAATTTTGCAACTCATAATAATATGATGATAATAATTATTACAGTGTAGAATGTAGACCTTAAATGTTCCTTGCTAGTAAACCAAACCAAAAAGTAGTAAACCAAGGTTGGATACTTATCTAGTCCATTACAGTAATGCCTTGAAACCTACCAAGAAGAGTGGTGAGACAGTGTAATCGTGCAATCAGACAATTTGATTGGCCGGACCACTGTCCCACCACTTTACGGTAGGTGTAACAGGGCCCTAAGCAGCCCTAAGGTATAACATACTTAACTAGTATTTTGTAATCATTGATCATAGTTACTGGATAAGTAATTAATAATTGTAGACAATACGAAAGCTTAAGCCCCAATTTCACCAACATCTGTTAGTGTTAACAGCTTGTTTATAAGAAAAACAAAAAAGTTAAAGTGATACTAATTCAAGTGTTAAATTTAACAGTTGTTGGTGAAATTGGGTCTAAGTGATTTTTTAACATGGACCACAGTCAAACTATTACTATGCCAGAAAAAAAGTCAGTAAGCTGGACTCACCTTTATTGGTCGAATCCAAAAATTGGTTGATGTATTAATGTCTACTTTCTATGATCTTAAAATTGGTAGCCACCATTTAATGTAAGGCTACAATGGTATTATTTTGTATGATTGGTGCTACGCGGTAGATTTTTTACTATTAAGCTTTTATATTATATCATATTATACTGCAGGTTTTTACCATGTATTGTATTGTACTCATAAGTTTAGCTTATGCAAAAGAGGCTGGATTCTTCTGACTATTTTAAGATGTAAGGTATGACTGTGTTATGTGTAGTGTGTACTGTGTAGTATTTAAAAAAGAAGTAAGCCCACTTCTATCTGTCTGGATTAAAGTTTTTTAGTTGAATGTCATAATATTTGCTCTCTCGTTTTAGTAACGAGTCAGGAATCGGCAGCCTTAACCCCGAAACTGATATCAAAACTGATGCGATTTTGACTTACGAGCCTGTTCGATTTGAACAGTTTTTGGACACTTTAGATCAGTGAGCATCAGTGGTCCCCAACCTTTTTTTCATGCGGGCCACAAACATGTTTTGGTCTTGGTGTCGCGGGCCGCAACAAAAATTTTTAAGTTTAAAAAATAATTTTCTTCAAAATTAACGATTTACAAGTGTAAAAAAATCACGACTCACGATGACTACATTATTTTGCCGGTGGGCGTGATTTTAAAAATGGTTTAACATCACGCGGGCCACAAAGTCCCAGCTGGCCGCATGCAGCCCGCGGGCCGCGGGTTGGGGATAGCTGCTTAAGGGTGAAGCCAAACGAGCGTAATTTGAGCCGCAGAATTTCTGCCGGGCAGAATTTTTTTTCATACAGATAACTCATTTTGAGTCGCCGTGTGAATCAAACATGACTTTTGTATGAAACTGAATGCAGCAGAATTCTGCCCGGCAGAAATTCACTGGTGCACGACTCACAAATTACGCTCGTTTGGCTTCGCCCTTAGACATCTAAAATAGCGCTCGATCGTGCTGCCGATCATTTGGAAATAATCAAAATCGTATCAGTTTGGTTACAGTTTGATATCAGTTTTGGGGGGTAAGGCTGCTGGATCGTGAAGTTTGGCGTTATGTGAGTTATGTCACTGCGAGGTTGATCTTGATTTGAGCTTGTACGGAGCACGACTGGAGCTGAATTACAATAATTATTAACATCGTAATCGAATCGGTTTTAGGAATAAGACATAAGTTCTTACAAATGAATTAGGACAATATAATATTTTGTACTTATACCGCAAATCGTTGACTGACTTTGTATATTATAAGCCACCGCTAGTAACCTAAGGGTGAAGCCAAACGAGCGTAATTTTGTGAATTGTGAGTCGCAGAATTTCGGTTGGCAGAAATTCTGCTGCATTTAGTTTCATACACACGAGCGTAATTGTGTGAGTCATGATAATATTATTATGTAGTATGAAAAATAATTTACGCGACCGAAATTCTGCTAGTCACGTCTCACAAAATTACGCTCGTATGGCTTCACCCTAAGAGTTAGAGCCAATTTAATTTTAATTATAATATTTGTTCTTTTACTTCTCACCGGCAGCATTCGCTTGTAATGTAACGTTACAGAGTCGAGCATTACAATGCGCACCTTGTACCTAATGATACAAAACCGAGCATTTCAATACGCACCTTGTAATGATACAGTGTGTAATATTATCATTCAAATACAACTTGTAACATCAATCTGACATTATGGATAATATGGAATCAACTAGCTATGGAATGCTCAAAGTCGAATGTTACATTGCTCGTCAGTCAGGGAGGTATTTTTGTAGTATAATATTGCTCAAAAACGAATTTACAGCATGACTGGTGAGACAATACCGATCCTTAAGGAGAGTATTCAGTACTTGATTCTCATTATGAATATGTAATAAAATTAGGTACTTAATTTTTGACCAAATTTCTCTTTAAAAAATAAATGAATCACGGACACTTAGTAAATTACTATGCGGCCGCGCGGCGTCATGCGCCCCCCGCGCCGGCGCGCTAACCCTCCCGCGCGCGGTGTCCATGCGTTGGGTAAATAGCTACATTTACTCAGTGATCAATTGATATTATTTTTTTATATTTTTTTTTTCAACTAATAACGGGTGACTTTTTTGCTGGTATCTTTTTGGCAACACTGTTTTTCACAGATGACGCGTGAATCGTGTCTTGTGTTATGTGAACTTGTTCAGTTTGGTCTATAATTTAATCATGAATTGACTTACGAACGAACAACGCTTACAAATTATTGAATTTTACTATCGAAATTCATGCTTGGTTAAGAGAGCGCATCGCTCACTTCTTCCTTTGAATGGCGAGCGCTACCGTGCGATGATGCACGATTTTGTTTTGCCCAAAATTGAAGAATTAGACATGCCTGAACTGTGGTTTCCACAAGACGGTGCCACATCCCACACGGCATACGAAACAAGGGCCCGATTGAGAGCCGTCTTCGGTGAACAGTTTATCTCACGTTTTAAGGCCATCGTCAATTGGCCGCTAAGATCGTGTGATTTGACGCCTTTGGACTATTTCTTGTGGGGCTATGTTAAGGCTCATGTCTACAGGGATAAACCAGCAACGATTGACGCACTGGCAGCCAGTATTTAAGCATTTATTCGTGAAATATCGGTCGATATGTTGGAGAGGGTGTGCTAAAATTGGACCTTGCGCATGGGCCATCTACAGCGGAGCCGCGGCCAACATTTTCATGAACTCATCTTTAAACATTAAATTATATTGATCGTACTATATAGATAGTTCAATACAGATTTCATCATTTAAAAAAATGTTTTTTAAAAAAACAAATCCTATACCTCTTAAAAAATCACCCATTATAATAGCCAAATATCGCGTCCTCGAATATTGAACATGCCTCACCACTCATGCTGCATAATGTTACATTACACGTGAATGCTCCCAGTGAGGGAGCACCTTTAGCATGACATGAAAACACCTGGCTGACTGATTTATCTAAAATAAGTGCTGAGAGTGAGTTGTTCCACATTCGATCGTGAACGCGTTTGGCGTTTACTAAGATTTTGTATGGGAGCTGGGCTCACTCCCGTGAGCATCGCTAGGTGGCGCTGTACAAATCCCATACAAAATCTCAGTAAACGCCAAGCAGTTTGACTCCTAATTCTTTAATAGGGTACCGGAAAATCGCTGATATTTGTAATAGCGTCCTTAAGGAGAGTATTCAGTACTCGATTCTCATTATAATTATGTACTAAAATTAGGTACTTAATTTTTGACCAAATTTCTCTTTAAACAAATGAATCGCCCCGCCCCGCGCTGCGCGCAACCACAATAGACATAACTATACCAGGGGGGTGAGCCAAAATGTTTTCGTTTTCGCTTCGTTATAGAATCGCCGATGAAAATGTATGGAATTGACATAAGCGTTCGTTAATATGACGTTGACGTTCGACTCGTCTTATGTCAATTCCATACATTTTGATCGGCGATTCTTTAACGAAGCGAAAACGAAATAGTTTCGGCTATAGGCCCAGTAGTTCGACTGCAAAGAAACGGACGGGTTTCAATATCTGTCAAATTCGTCGGGTTTCACTAGGATTATGAACGGGATGTGCCTCGCACTGGCTGATATAATTTATTTTTAAATATTTAAAATAAAGATTTTAAAACAGGGTTCTGACAATTTCCAGCGAATATGTCATAGTTTTAAATTCGTAGGTAACAAGTTAACAACCGTAGCGACGATTTTCGTCATAATACATCAAATTTAAAAATTTCATCATTTCTAAGTCGGCATACTCTATAATTCTGTCTACTCTGGCGCAACCTTTCCCGCGCGCGGTGTCCATGCGTTAGGTAAATAATTATTTAACATTGAGCTACATTCACTCAGTGATCAATTGATATAATTTTTTTTTCAACTAATATAATAGCCAAATATCACGTCATCGAGTATTGAACATGTCTCACCCCAGTCGTGCTGTATAGGTCTTTGATATAAAAATCTAAAATTGTTATAATTTCGAACACAAAATAATATACTTAAGTAATTTAAATCTTCAAATTTTTGTTAAAATTGGTCACTTAGGAATATTACAATCTAACCGCGGTGCATTTATTTTAATTGCATCAGAAATAGGTACTGGCATCTGGTCTGTTGCAACTTGCACGGCCGTAGCTAGGGGGGGCATTCTGGGGTAACCTTTAAATCACAATGCCCTACCTTAAAAATGCCAAAACGGAATCCTAAAAACGAAGATAGTTATTTTTCTCATTGTTTGGTCACATTGATTTGATTGATATTTTTTTACTTCCGCCCTACTAGTAAGTAGTCACCAATGCTGCCCTACTGATACCTCAAATTTGACTCTAGCCACAGCTCTGCTCTGTCGGGACTGCACTAAAACTATAATATTGTTTAAACTTTAAAGGCTCAATGTTCTACTGTCTTAAGTGCTTTGCAAACTATTTTAATTACTAGATTTTAACCTTTAAGCGGGCGCGCGCTATTTTGTAACGGCAGCGGTCGCGCGTAGCCTAAAAGACGTCTTGGGTGAATTTGGAAAACAAAACTCTTTTCATTCAAAATTATTTATTACTTATTTCATAAATTTAATTATAACTCTTTTTAATTGTAATTAATTACACCCAGAAAATTAAATGTATTTTAGTAAAAACTTAGTTTTAAAATCGGATGACTCAAAGTAGCTTATTTTTTGCGAGCAGGGGCAGAAAAAGTGATCGGAATTTTCTTATCCTAGTTCCGATTTTTTCTTCATCAGCAATAACACTCGATGTTATAGCTCAGCGACGACTTAGTTTTATAATTAAACATAGAATTTGCCTCAATTATATGAAAACTACATATAAAATTATGGGTAGTATTTAACTGTACTGTACCTCAATTTATTCCCGTTTTGTTCAACTAATTTTGCCCTTGATACGCCAAATAAACTGATTGTGCACCAAAATATGTTCATTAAAATATTTTATAATGAGCACCTATTTAATAAATGTTGCAAATTTGTAAAAATAATATTACACCTAATTATAAAAGGAGCATTTATTTTTTTAGTTTTACTTAATATAATGTACTGCAAAATATATATTAATCAAACACCAAATAATGGCTAATAATGTAGATTTATAAATCAAAAGTAAATACACTACAAAATGTAATGCTTACCTAAAAATGTTATTGTGCTAACCAGTTTTAAACCAAATTAATTCAAAATATTAAACAAAGTCTTTACTTCTACAATGTTCACAGTGTCAGTCCACTCAATCACTGCAGTTTTTTTTCTAATTATTGCACCAATAAAGCGCGTCTTGCCTTTGTAGGACGCTCCGTTTTCTTTTTTGCCCGATGCCTGTTTGGCTTCCACATGTGGTATTACGTATTTCAGCCTGATCGCAAGTCCAGTAACATACCTATTGTTTGCATTTACTTAAATTTTTAAAAAACTCGGGGCAGTTACACTCAGTCCCTATTTTATTTACCCAGTCACTATTTTTGGAAGGCAAGACAACTGTCCAGTGAGTGAAGGCTAATTGGTAAAGGTTTGGAAACCTACCCCAAGATTAATGGGGAGTGGGGGTGAGGGAGGAGTGGAGAGGAGGGGTAAACACACCCCCCAGTTTTGGAGCAACTCACCTTTGAAATTTTCGATGGTTTTCACTGTTTTTGTTCAATTTTGGCCATTTGGGTTTTTTTTCAGTAAAATAAATGTATTTCTTACAAATAACGTACGAAATTCATTATTAATTGTTCTTCAATGATAATATTTGAGTAACATAAGAGTTGTAAAAAACCGTTTTAAATGGAGGTCCGATACTAGGATGCATATTAGATATAATGTAGTAAAAATTAGGAATATTGGTGCACAGTCAGTATTTTTTGTGAAAGGAAAATATAATTAGTAATTACTGTTTCAAGAGAATATTTGCTACGCAGTAGAATAAAAAAGTGTAATATGTTGGTGATAAATGATAATTTTGAATTTGTTTGGTGTATCATATTTTGGTGGTCGAGTAGTTCAATTGCAGTAAAATAATTTAATGAGTTTTAGAGTAATATTTTAGAGATGCATACATATTACAAAGGTGAACATTTAGATTTTTGGTAAACAGTTAAAAATTACCCTAAAATTATAAGAGAGGCGCGCGGAGTCTTTTCGACGCCGGTACCGAGACCAAAACGATTGAGCTCTTTTCTGCAAAGGGGGTGCGGACAGTAATTAGTGTTAGCTATTTATTTGTTAGATAAATTATGAAAAGGTACTGAGAGAATGATATGGATTCAACCAGAAATATCGATAATAATAATATCAAGGAAAATGTATTGAAGGGGAGTCTATTCGACGCCGCGCGACCCCTTGAAGGCTAATCTAGTAAAACGTGATACATGTATGAATTACATTAAAAATGTAAATGTAATCATTCCCATAACAATAATGTATTACTTCTCTGATTTTTTCGTAACAATTAATTTAAATAAATTATTATTATACATTACGTACATACTTCCTAGAATAACCATTATTATAACATAAATGACTTTGCGCCGAAGCATTTACATATTTTTTGCCGTTTATTATGGAACCTACAGTTGTTTGGAATAAACGATTTCAAGGAAAATACATAATATTTTTTATTTAGATACCTACCGCCCCCTGAATTATGTCTGTTTTTTTTCCCGTGTATTTAGAAAAAACTATCATAAAAGTGATTTAGCGTTTTTCTTGACTTTTTATATCCGACGAAAGAAGATGGGTGTTAGGTATGTTCGTGTATAATACTACGGGCACGGACTGACTTTGTAAGCAAATTCCAGTGATTTTATAGTAATAAAGAGAGTATACCTAAACTTTGCATTTAGGTTCCTTCTTCATTCTTGAATTACTGAAAGAATTCCTGACGCACACCAAGGACGTATTATTTCAACGTCCTTGACGCACACACATTAGACTTTTGCGTCGGAGTTTTTTTTCTTTATTTAATTTTATGTTGGTAAGTAAATACAAGCCGCAGTCTGTCCCTGCAGAATACAGTCAGGACTCAGGTTGAAGTTATAGTGTCGTACGTGGTTTTTCCTTATTCCTACTTCATTATTTACATGATCATTATTTACATGAAAGAAAATATAACGTGAAATTTAACTCAGTGCCACGTTATTTTGCCTTCCTAAGTGCGAAGAACAATTTCACAAACTTTACCGCAGTGCTATTATAGGAGGCCCATAAATGCCTTAAAAGTATCATTTTACTGGTGCGATTAAGGCCTATTGACCTCTTACCGCCTTTAATACTTCAAATGCAATATTTATACTGAAAATCAAATTAAAAATAAATAAAAATTATATCGTCATGGAGCTGAAAAATCATGCTGTCTTATTCTGCGTTCGCCCGAAGATCTGACGTCGGAAAAGCCTTAAAATAAAGAAAATTTTTAAGAGGCACATCGACATTCTATCGCACTGAATTAGATGTTAAAATTGTGTTAAGCTAGTGATGTGACATGATGACATCATCGATGGAGTTCTAAGGCTCTCAAAACTTTCTAATACAATAAAATATAATAAATTTAGTGTAATAATCTAATATTATTCTATGCTATTTCTGTGGGATAATCATTTTCTAGTGCTCAAAAGAAGTTGAAGACATTAGTTTTATGATATTACGAAAGTTGGTCATGACATCGATGAAGTAGGTACTAGGGCTCACAAAAAATTGAGGATTTCCTTCTTCTTTGTCACAATGAAAGACAAAAAGTATTCACTTGTTGAGGCTGTAACACTTGGAGGACAGATTTGCATATTTTCTAAAATTTTGATTTTATTAGATGCCTGATTCTCAGCGTATATTATTCGATACACACGACGATATTTTGGAATAGAAGTGTCCTTCGCGGTATCGCTTGAATTTTGACTAAAAGCTAACATTTCCGACATCTTTTATTTCCGCAAAACATTTTTCCTGCAATCGTAATTATCACACTCCACCAGCTATATTATACGCAACGTTTATTGATACGCAACGCACGCGCATCACTAGATCATAGGTAAAAAATCATAGACAGGAACAGGTACGGAAGGGGGTCGAAAAGCCTATCACAGCATAGAAGGTCTATAGGCCTCTTATCCGCACCGAATGATCATTTTTCTATTGTAGTGCGGTAAGGGGTTTATAGACCTCTCATGTATTTTTTGGTGTTTTCGAGTTCCAGATCAAAATAAAAACACAATCATATATTTATCTCGGTCATAAATTGAGAAATCTACAAGCTGTGGCCTTCGCACCAGAGGGAGATCACAGTATTTTTCCCCGCACCGTGCGAAAGTACACATAGGAGGTCTTTAGGCCTCCTAACGCAGTGAACGTTAAGGTAACGCCATGTTAAAGTAAAAAACCGTGTTGGATGTGTTTGAGATTGCTTGTTTTCTATGCGAGGCTGGCCCGGCCTCTCATAGAAAACAAGCAATTGAACAGCAAAAAATTGAAAGGGCGTAGCGACAAAATGGTTTTTGTCGCGTAATTTAAAAACTATAAATACATTTCATATAAGCTATGGACAAATTAAAGTGTATACTAGAACCAATTTATGTACAAATTTTGGAAGCTTATATCACTCTCCTCTGTTGGCAAAATAGGAATCCCTTTTTTTACAGAGGTCTTTTTGATTGATTATTCTGTGTTATAAAAGTTGACCAATCGTGATATGCTATGGGTAATTCAAAGACAAAGACATGATGAATACTGACAGTGAACTTTAATTTCTTAGCTTTAGTCATTGCTGGGAAAAATGGACATCGCTACAGCCAAATTATCAAGGCGTCACCTTAACACGTTCACTGCGCGCCTAGTTATGTTATTATTTTAAATTGCAGGTCACAAAAACTTGATTAATTTACACATCTCGCTATTTATGTAGGTACTTGTATATTTAATAATTTAAAATGAAAAATTAATGCAGTGTAAATTTCTATGTAAATTCTTTGTACTTTGTTGAGTTTCATATTACGTTTGTTTTGACTTTGTATAAAAAATATTTGAATATCATTGAATGGGCTATTTCTTCAGCGGTGGCATTCTTGGGTTGCTCTTCAGAAGGCTGTTCTGTAATTAATGTAATATCAGTATAATATCAGAATGTGACACTGATTTCATAACTTCATTTTCTTTTCTTATAACCTTCAAAAAAAATTAGATTACAGTGGGTTAAAAATAAATGATTCTACAAGACGTGTGATAGGTATATTCGATGACAAATATTTTTTTTTATATTCCTTTAAGCCTTTGTTAATGTCGAATAATAATAGCGAATTATTCGACTATTCGCCATTGGGAATGGCGATTAATCGGTATTCGACTATTCGCTATTACAACTATTCGCGGCAACTCTAAAACAAACATCCATAAGTATATACATCCACACATCCATACTTCCTCACAAACTTTGGCCTTATAATACTAGTAGGATACCTATTCCATCGGCATTATTATATTTAACATTGATATATAACACTAATTAAGCAGATATTAATCTTAACACTAAGAAGCCTAATCGAAAACGGTCTGCGGGGCGTTCACGAAATCGAATATTGTATTTTTCTAATGATTGGAGCTATAGCGTTGTGCTCTTCCGCCAACTCAGTGGAAGCCAGGAATCAGGATCTAGCATATGAGGATGTCCTTATCGTGAAAATAAGTTCCGCCATTTTTGATTTATTGAAGGATTGCACGCCTGCGAGACGTATGTTTAGGCTTTGTGTAAGTTTTAACTAGGTTTATGAGATTTTACTTTTGCTTGTTTTTCGACGTACTTTTTTTTTCGGCGTTTCAGACATAAAATGTTCACAGTCTCAAAAATGAAATGAAAACGATATTTCAGCAATCCTAAACGGGGAAGATAATCCTTCTTTGGAAGATTCAGGTACCGAAGTCGAGAATCACCAAATTATCGACAACGTTCAAATAAAATAAAAAAACTATTATGTGACTGAATAATGTGTTTCGTCTTCGTCAATATTGCACATTTTACTCCTATGAAAAAAAGAAAAATATCCAATTTGGTCTGTTATAAATGTTGAAAAATCTGTGTTTAGCGAGCGCAAGGTTCATAATAGACTGCTCTTAAGGTTTACCTCATAGACTTATGTTTACCTACTTAGTCTTTTGAAATCTAATCAGTTTAGATGTTTGCTCTATGAATAACAAATTAGAATTAAAAGAACAAAAATTTCTTCACAAAAATTATATGTTTCTGTTAATTTTTGAAAGAGCTGATTTTTTGTTCCAATTTTTGCACATATTTTTATTGTTGTGATAAATAACTATTACTATAGTAATTACTCATAAAATGTCGTTTTATTGTTAGCTTATATTCCAAATTTGAATTTTCAGTCCAAAAAAAAAACCGAAATGCTTACATAATGCTATTTTATATATTAAATACAAATTATTGTGAATTAAGTATGTGTGTACGCCTCTAAGACGTATATTAAGGCTTTGTGTAGTGTGTACTCCTGAGATAGGTTAGGCTTCTAGGGTGGCAAACAAAAAAATGCTATGTTGTGATCATGTGATTTTGAAGAGTATTTAAATCGCATGTTGCGGTATTAAAATCATTACAAGTGTAAACTGTACATCAATCAAGATGATCTTCATCAAGTCTTGCACCGTCCTAAGCATTTTGTTCAAGCTGGCAGCTTCAACAACTTTATACTTCGAGAACAAATGCCCCGTGGTTGAACCGGTTCCCAAGTTGGATTTTAATGGAGTGAGTTCTTTTTTTTTTAGTAAAGTGGCAAAATAGTTGCAATGGATACCAGACGATGGGGGAAGCCGTCATGGCCGGCCTCAAAAAGGTGGCGCGATGTGCTAGAGAAATACGAGCCAGGTTCGGCTGAGTTGGATCGAGAGGAGTGAAACATTTTTTGGAGAGGCCTTTGCCCAGCAGTGGGACAGCACAGGCTCTTAAAAATGTGGCAAAAAGGAGAACGGGCAAAATGTAGTTTCACGAGTCATGACCAATAACGCTGAAACGTAATATCTGTGGCCCTAGTGAAAAGGGGTTTAAGTCTAAAATTACAACTTTACAGGAGAGGCAAAAAACATTCAGCGCGCAGAAATTTCGTGTTTGTCCTCGTGTAGCTTCTTTAAACTGCTAGCTAAATAATACATATTGTGATATTTTTATTGGTAAACAGAGTATGCTCTTTATTATTATTAAGTTGTTTTTTATGTAAATTTAATATTTTTCGAGATAATGACTTATACCCACGAGAAAATAAATTCCTCAAGGGTATAAATTATTTTATACCATTTATCACATAAGTAAATTGTGAATTCTGTTATGTGAAAAGGAATACGCATTTGGAATAACTTTTATGATAAGTAAGTTATTAAAAGAAATATTTAATGGCTCACTTAATAAAAAGTAAACAGTGTTTGACTGTGTACTTTAATTCGACTCAAAAAAAGTCAAAATTATGAAAAAAATATCTTAGCGTCTTTTTCACCATGATTTTATTCGTGGCGTGTGGTATATCTAGACTTATATGAACTACTTTGTGCAACTTATATCCATGATTTTAACAAAAATAAAACGAAAAGAAAAGAATACAAAATTAATATACTTATAATTAATACTTATTTTACAAAATAAGTAACTTAAGATAACGTAGTTAAGTAAGTCTCTTTTGTAGTGCAAAACAAAAATAATTTGAGACACATTTCTCTCACATTTCTCATCTCTCATCACATTTCTCTCAACTAAAAATAAAATCAATGTTATGTAGATTAATGGCCTGTTTCACCACTTCCTGATAAGGTGCCGGATAGGCTTATTTGACAGATTCTTCATAATCTGTGTCAAGTTAAGTGGTGGATAGCCTTATCAGGAAGTAGTGAAACAGGCCCTTACACTCACAAAATCAAAAATTGAGTTGAAAACAAAAGAAAAAATGCTCCTGAAAATGTTTTTATAGTACTTATCTATAATCGCTTAGCGTAGAAACGATCCGTGTAAAGGATAGTGTCTGAAATTATGGAAAAAGCTAAATAATTCCTTATAAACTATTTAATGCCTTATAAACTCATAATTTGAAAGCTACAAAGTTATAATAAAAATACAGCAATAATCTTCAGTATATCAACATTCCTTTCCCCGTTTTATTTTTCATATTTTTGTTTATTATACTCATGATAATATCAGCTTCCAAAGTTCAGCATCCCCTTAGGATTTACAAATTACTTTTAATTGAAACACACGCCAATAGATCGACAATATCATAAACTACACATTCCCCGTTTTTTTTTAGGACAATTTTGAAAATAAAAAAATAGAGTTTTGGTGGGATCTCAGCAACGCGGCAAATGTATGGCCAAGGTCGTTTGCTCGGTTTGCTCGGGGGACGGCCTTAAGTTACAACAGTCATACTTGACTGTTGTAACTTTAAAGTAAATTACAACAGTCAAAAGAGTTTTCATATAGATTAAGTTTATTAATTTTGTTAATAAACTTAATCTATATAGAAAATTATTTAAAGCAAGTTAACTAAATAAAGATATTAGGAAATCTCATCTTAACAGTCATCATTAAGAAGAGGATGCTGATCATCGTTATCATCACTTATGTCTTATTAGATTAGTAAGTATAAAAAGATCTGACACTCATGTCATGGGTTTATTAATGGGAGAAGACTAAGTTTCGCTTTTTCTCATTAGAAATTGCAAACAGCCCATCATAAGCGGTGACTTTCCACATTTTCAATAAAATACTGACTAAGAAATGACCAATACAGAATTGAATGACAGATCAATTTCCTCCTGTTCTATCATTGTATGTGGAAAAGAGACCTAGGTATAGCACTGTATTTGTTACAGGAAATCCCCTGAAAGACTTCGCACCTTTCTGTGTTGCCAGTTTTGAGTTCTGTAGGAACCAAGAGGTTTTTTATGGCCTTGATACTTGCATTTTGGATTATCATGTAAGACTGTTCCATAATACCGATTTTCTACCGAAATCGACTAAATGATTTTACACTACTAAATCAGTTCAATTTGCCTCAAATCTACCAAAAAAGTAGAATACTAAAAGTTGTCACGCTGGCGCGGGCGAACCGCGCAATGCGCCCTCCACACACACGGTGCGGACCAGTCCCCCGCATCGACGATTTATATCGTTTTACACGTAAAATGAATACCATTCGTAGGATAGCGTATTGTGAATACTGATCTAAACTGAGTTATACTGGACTTTTGTCATTTATTTTGGTGAAAACAGATTGATGTCCAGTAACATCATTACTCACTAAGTCATTTTTAAGGACCAACTCTTGTTGTATTGCTAAACACCAATTTTATAAAAAGGAAGGTAGTTTATGTTAATTTAGATCAAAAAACACATATATTTTTTTAATTTTTTTCAGTTTAAAACAATACAGATGTACTTGGATCCAACTTATGTAGTTTTTTTTGTGTTAGTTAGACCCATATACACCAAGAAACTTTGTTGTTTTTAAAGATAGCTTAGATCCGTTTACACCAATCGATAGAGCATTTATTTCTCATCATTTTGGTATAATAAACTCATTTTCGACAAAATCGGACTTGTACCCCTTTTCACTAGGGCCACAGATATGTCATTAGAAAGCTCTTTTCTTGGTGATCATATTTTGTTATTATGGGGGCCAGCCTCATATCACTGTAGGAAAAGGTTAGGTTAGCCTCTTGGGTTAGGTAAGGTTAGTCTCCTAACCTAACCCAACCTAATCCAGAAGTGATCTGTGCGCCGTGCCACTGCTGAGTACGGCACGGTAACGGTGTTTTTTTATTTCTTGAACGGTACGCGTACACATTTGCATCGTGGTTTTGGCAAAAATGACATTTAAGTAAATAAATTTAGCACTTTAAGGGCCTGTTTCACAACTTCCTGATAAGTACCGAATAGGTTATCCACCAATTAACTTAATAGATCGAGTATGGAGAATCTGTCAAAAAAGTTGTGAATAGCCTATCCGGCACTTTATCAGGAAGTGGTAAAACAGGCTCTTAAGCTATAATTGCATAATTATCTTTTATCGCGGGCTTTGAGCACCTTTGAAGTTTGAGTGCGGCGACCATTTCTGTGGCGGCGACCGAATCAAGAAATTCCGTATTTAAAAACACCTAACATATTTCGTCGTTTCGGCTCGCCAGACTTCGGTACGGTGTTTGATTGTGTGCGATTAGACGTACCTATTGCACAGTTTGTAATCTATGCTAAGTGTAAAATATCGTACTTAATATTTGCTGTATAATATGCTATAATAGCAAACTATCAAAGCGCACGGAAGTGCGCGGGCAAGTTCCAGCAGGTTAAGTTATTAACTTTAGCTCTTATAAGGATAAGGGCTAAGGTACTATCAGAGAAGTTGATTCCTAGGCAGATGACCGATTTTGTCGTGTCAAACCCATCAGACTAAACTGACGTAGATCTGTCATCTGCCTAGGAATCAACTTCTCAGATAGTACATGAGCCACCGCTTGGTAGTTATCCTTGTCTCCTTATGAGTCTCAGAGTGAGAGTACAGTACATAGGTGAAAAATTCACCATATTCAGAGACATTATGGTACATTATGAAGCTTCGCCCCCAGCGGTACAAGCAAAAGACTGTACTTTGAAGCTTTCACTTTAAGGGTATTGACTATAAAGACTCGTTTCTTATCAGCTACCTACAGGCTGCTATTTGATGTCTCATATCGGAGTATGATCAAATAGGTTACTAAAGCACTTGCTCTGCAAGCTCCATGAATTAATGCTATGATGCTGAATACTCACTCTATATTTTAACATTTCAGCTTCAAGGAACCTGGTACGAGCAAGCGCGATACGATAACGACTTCCAAGTGCTTGAACACTGTGTTGTCGTGAGCTTCACTAAAGAGAATGGCAAGGATCTTTTCAACGTACAGGGCATCGTTGATGACAAGCCTGTCGCCTACAGCGGACCAATCAGCGCCGCATCCAACGGAACCGGAGTCCTCTTCTTCCACTCCTCTGTGTATAAGAACATTGAGAAATCAGACGAAATAGCCGTCGCTGTTCTCGATCTGGACGTCAACAATTATGCTGTGATGTACGACTGTAAATACGACGCGGAGACCAAGAAACACCACGACTACCTCTGGATCCTGTCCCGTTCTAAGACTTATAGTGGGGTAACGAAGACCTTCGTAGATGGTTTACTCGATAGGAGCCCTTTTGTTGACAAATCTAAGCTTGTCTGGCAAGATTTCTCGCCCAAGTCATGCAACCGATAAATTCACTACTAATAATTCAAATAAAATATAATAATCCGACAAAAGAGCATCTGAAAAGTTACTATTAATGTGAATAATAATTATTTTATATTACAAACTTCGATATGACCACAAACTCCTGATATTTCAACGTGGTTCAACCATAAAGATGATATACCTAGCGGAATAGAGAAACATTAAAGGCCTGAGCAAGCGAGATGTCACTATCAGTAACACTGCGTGGTAAAAAGAGACGTGTGATACATGACAGCAGCACTCTTTTTTTGACGTCCGGTCAGCCCGGATCAGCCCGTTGAGAATTTAATCTCATAGAATTCATGTTGAATCATGCTTGTGTAAGACATATTTTTCACAAAGATGAAAACCAATTTCGGTTTCGTTTGACAGCTCGAGTTTGTTGCTCTATTCCGCTAGGTATATTAACTTTATGGGTTCAACCAAGACCTGCTACAACCTCAACGACAATAACGAAACGTCAACTCCGATTCATCACCCAAAAATATAGCACGTATGTAGATTACAGTGAGAGTCAAACAGTTGATTTGAATAAATGCAAATTACAATATCAATATATGTTATTTTTTTATTTTTGTTACACCTATTTACAATTTTAAGCTAGTATTTTCACTTTTAAATCTTAATTAAGTTGTCAGTGATTAAAGTAGAATTTATTAAGATCTATTGTTAAAATCATGAAAGAGCAAATTTTAGGTTCTAGAAGAGAAGAACCATGTTTTGAATTTTGTACTTACTTGAAATAATTCCCTTTTAGGTATGATAGTAAAAATCAGGTGTTTTACATCCAATACAGTGTTATAGGTACTCTCAGTTTTATAAATTACTAGCTGTTGCCCGCGACTTCGTCCGCGTTAGCATAGTTAGATCACGTTCCAAATATTATTTTTCAAAAATATTGAATGTACAGAATTGACTTTCCTACGATTTTATTCAGTAACCCAAATCCTATTAAAGCGAACGCCTTCATCATAGAAGCTCAAGTCTTTAATAATTTCAGTTCAATCAGTCGAAAGTCTAAGAAAATTTCTAAAAACTTTCATCCCCTATTTCATCCCCTTAGTGGTGGAATTTATTAAATTCCTTTCTGAAGGGATGCCTACGTCATAGTATCTTTATGCATACACAGTCTCAGCCCGATCGGTTTAAAATTGACAAAGTTTCATACAAACTGTCAACCCCAATTTCACCCTCTTGGGAGTAGAATTTCCAAAAACGCCTAAATATATATCCATTAAATTTTAATTAGTAACCCAATAATAAAGTTTCATGTTTCTAACTTAAGAAATGATGGACTTTCATACAAACTTTCAACCCCAATTTCACCCCCTTGGGGGTAGAATTTCCAAAAACGCTTAAATACGTGTTCATTTATTTTTATTCAGTAACCCAAAAATAAAGTTTCGTGTTACTAACTTAAGAAATGACGCACTTTCATTCAAACTTTCAACCCCAATTTCACCCCCTTGGGGGTAGAATTTCCAAAAAACGCTTAAATATGTGTTCATTTATTTTTATTCAGTAACCCAAAAATAAAGTTTCATGTTTCTAACTTAAGAAATGACGGACTTTCATACAAACTTTCAACTCCTATTTCACCCCCTTCGGGTTAAAATTTCCAAAATTCCTTCCTTAGTGTGTGTCTACTTAATAAAACAACCCTACTCACCAAATTTCGTGGCTGTAACTTTAATTGCTTTTGCTCTGCGATGATGAATCAGTCAGTCAGTCTGTCAGGACTTGTAATTTTATATATTGTATTGTATAGATACTAGAGATCGCCCAATAGCTTTGTCCACATTGTGCCTTTTTTTGTTCAACAAGGGCATGCGTTATAGCGCAGTCAACAGCGAAGATGTGGCATGCCCGTGACGCGCGTCAAAATCCACCCGCGTTGAAAGTAAAGTGTCATAGCGCGCGCTACGATTTCAACGCGAGTTACGGGCATGCCTCACGTTCCCTGTTGACAGCGCTATAAGGCATGCCCTTGATGAACAGAAAAAGGCATAATGTGGACAAAGCTAATGTGCGGCCGCCGCCGGCCGGGCTTAGCAACTTGTTGGTGGCATTGCCATGACATGACATGATTTGGACATGCGCAATAAAATAGCTGCGAAGTTTACCGTCCGGCGCACGACACTTCACGAACGTACGAGTTTCGACGGGGCTGAAAGTTTCAGTTATATTTTGGCCGAAACCGAAAATATGGCCGAAACTCGATTTTTTGTCCGAAACTGGCCGAAACCGAAAGTTCGGTAAGTCACTAATTTTAATATGATTATGTATGCAGCTGGCTAGCAGCGGCGAAGCTATTAAGGGGCTAGGCGGGGCAGTGCCCGGGGCCCTCAAGCTCAGGGGGCCCTCGAATGCTTACCAAAAATCTCGATCTAACTGAACTTTTGGAAATTTCTCCCATTTTCAAAATAAATATGACAGGTTGCAACCTCTCAAAAAAGATACAGCCGAACGTATAACCTCCTCGTTTTTGGAAGTCGGTTAACAAGTGTATTTCCAACAATTTACTATAGGGTACAACCATGAACGAAGAAAAAAAAGGCGGAATGAGTCTTATTAAACAAAAAACTGTGTCTTCAGAGTTGGCCAAGCACACATTCTTACGCCTGTCAAATGGTATGATCTAGGGTAAGAATGTGTCCGTGCTGACCGTGTACATCACAGTATAGCAATATAATATCCCTACAGTAGTGAAACGAATGTACTTGCGCAGAGCAACGGAGGGGTACCCGCGGGGAAGCGGGCGGCGCGGGCCCAGTCCGCCAAACTCCGCGAGTTTGTACGACTTCGCGCGCAGGTGTGACGTTGGCGCGTTTTGTGTTTTGTGTTGTAAAACGATAGCCTGTAACATCTTATTTTATAAACAATGGGATATAACAAGTGTTCAGTGTACAGAATAATATGTAAATCTGATTCAAAAAACAAAAAGGATTTAATTGTCATAAAATATAATATCGACTCACAGTTCACACTAAATTGTGTTGGCCTTGGTGGCATTTATTTGCAATTTGCATCTCTGTTTTATTGTTTACGTTGTAAGAAGTGTAACAAGGAGAGAAACAATTTATAGAATAAAAATAAAAAAAACTGTCAAATACCCTGTTACATACTAATTAGTACCTACCTAGCTAGGTACACAGGGCCACACATCAAGTGTAACATTTTGACCTTTGGACCGCCCTTACCGCGCACGTAATAAGAGCGAGTTTTGAAGTGCTTCTGTTACACCTGACGTGTGGCCTACCGTACCTACCAATTGTTATAATATGATTAATTATTGTTGGATATTTTATATATCCGAATGCGTCTTCATTATTTTAATAAAATTTTTAAATCCATACTAATTAGTAATTACTAATATTATAAATGCGAAAGTGTGTCTGTCTGTCTGTCTGTCACCTCTTCACGCCCAAACCGCTGGACAGATTTTGCTGAAATTTGGCATGGAGATACTTTGAGTCTCGGGAAAGGACAAAGGATACTTTTTGTCCTGGAAAAATGTACGGTTCCCGTGCGATTAACGAGTTTTGGCACAACGGAGTTGCGCGCATCATCTAGTAAAGAACTCAAATCATCTAAAAATAAAGTTTCACGTAAATATCTGGCAGTACGACATAATATGTAAATATAACACGCTGATTAATTACAAGCACAATATTTTATTTTTATTTTATTTCCCGTTTCGTGGCAAGTGGCAACCCTGGCATATCTGCTTGGTACTTACACCGGTGGCGGCATCGTGCGACATCAAAGGCGTTTCGTTACTGTAGGGATATTATATTGCTATACTGTGGTGTACATAGTACAGTCAGCCTGGCCGACTCTGGAGACACAGTTCTCTGTATAATAAGACTCCGTCCGCCTTTTTAGGGTTCCGTAGCCAAAATAGCAAAAAAGGAACCCTTATAGATTCGTCATGTCTGTCTGTCTGTCCGTCCGTCCGTATGTCACAGCCACTTTTCTCCGAAACTATTAGAGCTATACTATTGAAACTTGGTAAGCAGATGTAGTCTGTAAACCGCATTAAGATTTTGATGCAAAAATGGAAAAAATATAAAAAAATTCCCGGGACTCAAACTATATCACTCCATACCAAATTTAAAAACAATCGGTACAAGCAGTTTCGGCGTGAAAAGGTAACAGACAAACAGACACACTTCATGAATTGGTCACCTTCTATTCATTTCCAAAATTCACAAATAAATATTTACGGGGAGCTCCCATACAATAAACGTTATTTTCGTTATTTTTTGCTCAAAATCAATAATGGCAGCCGGTAGGTACTTGAAATATTCACAAAATCTTTCATTATATTTTTACTTCTAAATTTGTAATAAAAGTAAAATAAATTAAATAATTAATTATTATTACTCCATACAAAAAACACAATTTTTGCCTAGTTTCGCTCTATCCGACTCGCACTTGACCAATTTTTTTTCTGATTTTTCCCTATGCTTACACACAATTACCGAGCTGGATTCCAAATTTCAGCCTTTTTCAGGTCATCTGGAAGTGGTTTAGAATTTTGATCTATAGGTCAGTCAGTCAGTGATAAAAATGTAGATTTTCGGACGTTAATGTATTAATAACCGTTTGAGCTGTGCTTATGAAATTTAGAGCAATTATTTACCTCGCAAGTCTCATTATAATATGAGCCAAATTTTAAACGTTTACTTATGTGAAATCATAAATCGATGTGTGAAATAGTTTCTGAATTATGAGGGTGTCAAAAGTAGCTGCAAATGGTTCCTGTAATATTACACACGGTGCTGCTTGCCATTCTGTTATGCTGGAACTTGGCTTGACGCGCTACCGCGTGTCTAGATTATTATCTTAAATTTTAGTATAACTAGAAGCACTCGTCCGTATTATACAAGCTATTTTTTCAGTCGTAAATCTGAATGAAGAAGAAATCCCCAGATAATTACTAGGGTATTGTATTCAACGTAAATACGTATGCATAATTATTTAAATAATTATTTAACTATGAAGTGAACTTGGAGTACCAGACTTTTTGTGAGGTAATAGATGCATTTAATATAAAAAGTATCCAGATGAAATTACAAATCACCTCCCAAACCTCTACACAACGCCCCCTTTTTTTTCTGGGTCCCCTATAGGCCTTCAGCGCCCACATGGAGGCGTTACCGCCCACTTTGGGAAAGGCTGAAATAGACGATCAAAATATTGTTATTCAATAATAATAATATCCTTTGGCTTCCTCCTGTGGCACTCTTGCAAAATCATATAATTCTCTTTTTTCATTTTTTTATAATAATTATTTAGATGAATAGTTTAAAAATGCATGTATTAAACAATAGCTGATTGTATATTATTAGGTATATCGATTTATTTGTTTTGAGCCTTTGCTTAGTGTTAACAGTATAACTTGTAATCTTAACACTAAGCAAAGCACTCCCAGAAACTATGGGTATTGCCATCGATCTTTTATACAGGTTCATAAGATTCTACGGTGAGATCTGAGTAGGTTATTTTTTAAAGGAAGATAATAATTAAATTTTATTAAGACAATAATTATTTTTGAACAAAAAATTTAAACCGACTTCCATAGTAGGTAAACTGCCTCTAAAAAGTATGAAATAATAATTCTAGTGCCCTTTATAGGTTAAAGGATTGGCCTAAGCCTCAACTATATCTTTACTCAATCTTTATAATTTTGAAGGGGTACCGGGGTATGTCAAGAATCGCAGAAATTTTAGCAGACTGCTAAAATATCTGCGATTCTTGACATACCTGGCCTAATAGCCTGGCCGCACATTGTACGACAGTTCAGAAACAGTTGAACGTCCGCGCTGTCTCTTACATTTTGTACTGAGCCGAGTGAGCTAGAACTCGCCGGAAGGATATTTCGGATAATGTGCGGGGTGGCGGTCCGGCGAAATACAACTGTTTCTGATCAGAATTCGGACAAGGATAAATAAGACGTAAGTAATACAAACGCCACGACACCATTTTGTTTTAAGGTAGTAGCCCCCTCAATTCAAATGACACACGAAATCCGTATGTTTAGTTTAATAATTGTTAACTTTGTTCTTAAATAATCGACCAAGTGCGAGTTGGACTAGCGCACGAAGTGTTCCGTACCATTATAGAGCAAAATTAGACCAAAAATTGTGTTTTTTGTATGGGAGCCCCCCTTAATTTTTAGGGTTCCGTACCCAAATGGTAAAAACGGGACCCTATTACTAAGACTTCGATGTCTGTCCGTCTATCTGTCTGTCTGTATGTCTTGAGACTGTAACTCAAGAACCGCTATAGCTAGAGTTCTGAAATTTTCACAGATTGTGTATTTCCGGTGCCGCTTTAACAATAAATACTAAAATAAAAATAAAATTAATATTTAAGGGGGGCTGCCATACAACAAACGTGATTTTTTTTGGCCTTTTTTGCTCGTAATCAATAATGATAAGAGGTGTAAGCACTTGAAACTTTCACGAAGGCCTTAAATATCATTGTACTTTAATAATTATTAATAATATTTGAATAAAATAAAAAACTGGCACCGACTTCAAAATTATGAAGATTGAGTACAGAAATAGTTGACTTTTAGCCGAATTCGGAAAAAGGCACTATTAGATAGGAAAAATTATTTAATTCTTTTTAGTTCTTATTATGAGGATATTATTATTGTTTTTACCTTGGAAGTCGGTTTTAATTTTTTGTTAAAAATAATAATTTCACTCTTTTTAGTTACCTAGTAAACCATGCTATGTATTAACTATACGTAGAATAATACACTTCTACGTATCTTATTAGGTACAATTTGTTAACAGTCACACTTGCAGGTGCGTTGCTAGCTTTTAAGATGGAATAGAGTAATAGGGTAGAGTATTAGAGTAGGGTAGGGGAGGGTAGAGAAGGGAATAGGGTAGGGGATTGGGCCTCCGGTAAACTCATTCACTTGGCGAAACACAGTGAAAGCGCTATTTCACGCCGGTTCTCTGTGAGCCCGTGGTATTTCTCCGGTCCGTTAGCGTTTACGATAATCGCTTGCCACTTGTCTACTAGGGCTGTGCAACTTGTACTATTACAAGTAGCAATTGCTTAATTATTTGATTAAGGGTTAATCCGTCACTGATTGTGTCCAATACGAGTATTATACAACCATGTGAGTTGTGACATTGATGACCCTGACGTGTTAATGATGATGATGATGAATGTAATTTGCATAGTAGCATAAAATACTTTCAGTTCTTAGCAGCGCCTAAACCCCCAAACTTCGAGAATCGAGAATTACATCTGTATATATTGTATGGTAATAAGGTGTGACAATAATATTGGCGTTGCGTTCGTTGACGCTTTCAATTATTGAATGCACCAAATCGCCAATGTTATGAAAGTTGAATGTCAAAAGATGATGAAAATTAAAGATGAAAGTGCACAATGTGGACATAGCTATTAATTATGTGCTCTCTGGAGTTAAGATTGAATTTGTTATGTTCAATTTTGGTGACATTGGTGACCCTGACGTGGTAATGATGATGATGATGATGATGATGGTGAATGTAATTTACGTAGTAGCATATACTTTCAGTTCCTTAAACAGAGCCTAAGCCCCCAAACTTGTATATTTAAGGAATCCGGTGTTCTCTTAGTATCTTCGGAACCATAGTATACCTTGGTGAAAAATCTTGCGTTTTGGTAGCATATGCTTAAGATGCTTCTCATTATACCAAAATCACCATATGTTTCCATATAAATTTTGAGGAGTTCCCTCGATTACTCATGGATCCCATCATCAGATCACCACTTTTGTGAACATGGTACCAAATTGGAGTGAAACTTAATATAACATAATAAAAATTTTGAAAATCGGTTCACAAACGGCGGAGTAAACGGTGAACATACAAAAAAAATAAAAAAAAAATATCCACAGGCGAACATAATGTAACCTCCTCCTTTTTGGAAGTCGGTTAAAAACTAACTCATACCAGACTCGACAATGACTTAGCGAATTGGTTTTAGCACATTTTTGGACGTTCTTTATTACGATATTTAGCAAGTTATTACCGGAAACCTATTTTAAATCTTGTAATATAGACAGTAGACACTGATACCTAATGGAGAACAACCTCCTGAGTCCACAAGTGACTACATTCATGGTCAAACGGACTTCATGAAATAGAGTATCTGTAATGGTGCGCTTATACAACTAAAATTGCTTAACTCCAGTCAATAGGATTGATGACTATTTTTTTTCTTATTGGTAATTGAAAGAACCTTTAAAAATAGAAACATCACTGAAAGAATGACTCTGATAGCTATATATATATAAATTCACCAAGATACGACAATTCAAACATCTCATAAAATAGACCTGCCCGAAACGCTCCATACAAAGTGAGTACGAAAGACTGACGTCACTCTTTCTTAGTTTGTACGCATCGGGGGAGAACTTTGTTCGATAGGTATATTAAATATTGCGTTTATGAAAGTAGTTTCATAACAAAAGTTGCTTTTAATTGCATAAGTTATCGAATGGTATACAAATATTAAGAAATTTAATTGAAAAAAAAATCGACTTGATTATCCAACTTTGAAGGCTCATAACAAAAAAAATACAAATGCTATCGAGCTGAAATTTTGGGAACATTTATTTTTTACCGTTATTTCTTTATTTAATTAACAAAATCTGCTAATCTTTGACCTTGTCATCATCCTTATTCTCGTCAACTTTGACGTCACGACTACATCAAGTAATTTGCGGCAACAAGCAGCAATATTGCGCAATACAATATTGAGTGATGTGGCCATCGAATATTTGAGCGATATGACATTGAGCGATATGAAATAAATCGCTCCATATTGCTCCACTAATTGCTCCATTAATTGCTCCAGATCGCTCCATTTGTGTCGCCGAGCATTTATTGCCGCAATTATTGCAGGTGTATTGTGTAAGCGCTCACACTATGCCGAAGTTCGGCATGATTCCGCTTGCAATGTATTTTAAATTACCGATGTCACACCATGCCAAAATTCCGTCGCGTTTTATTGTATGCGTTTGACATTGCTGACGTAATCATGCCGAACTTCCGCCGCGGAAATTCGGCATTGTGTGTTTAGATACTAAGTTATTTATATTGCGTCTGAAAGAATATTCATAGCGTTTTTTTCGTATGTCAGACAGTAAGAATGGCGTTTGGAAGTATGCCATATTTTTATATTATTTTTTTATTATTTTTTGAGGTACATAACTTTTCTGTAGGACGTGGGGCAATTTTAATCCTTCTTCTTTGTTTTTAGTATTTGTTGTTATAGCGGCAACAGTAGTAAATTTTCACAAGCTGTGAAAATTTCAGAAGTCTAGCTACAGCGGTTCTTGAGTTACAGCCTGATGACATACAGACAGCTGACAGACGGACAGACATCGGAGTCTTAGTAATAGGGTCCCGTTTTTACCCTTTGGGTACGGAACCCTAAAAAAATAACATATTATAATATACGGTCGAATTGCGTAACCTTCTCCTTTTTGGAAGTCGGTTATAAAAGACAAATCTACATACATAATTACATTCAATTTTAAATATACGTCTTAACTTAACAGCCGATGTTATCGTTGGGACTTGGGGTTACAAAAAATGTGTTAGGCGGAGGATTTACCTTGATAAAGGGTATTTAAGTCGCAATTGTGCGAAAATTACAATCATTGTCAGCGTTTTCCTCTCAAGATGATTTCGAAAATCTGTGTATTATTATGTATTTTATTTAAATTTGGATCTACTTCTACCTTGTACATAGAGAAAGAATGTCCAGTTATAACACCAGTACCGAAGTTGGATTGGAAGGGCGTAAGTGTCTTTAGTGATTTTATTTCCAAGTAGCTTCATAGCTATGTCAGTACTATTATATATTCTGTGGCTATGTCTATGATTAGACTATGAAACTACTTGGAAATAAGTAGCCTTATTGTTTTATTTTCTGTATTTCTATTATTTTGTTGCTACCACATCAGCAAAACGCAAGATTTTTGAGATTGTCACCATGTGTAACAAATAATTCTATTTGTAGAGAAAATTCACCTTTTCTACAACTCTACAATTAATCTACCTTAAGTTTTATTTGTCGCTCCAAGTCGTCAGTTTCGAAACCTCGGCTTACAGTATCTATAGATCGCTAGGATTTTCGAATACTTTTATCACCTATGATAAGTTTTCATAACGATTATGATACGTACTAAACAGAATAGTAACCTATAAACTCTTTGTTTTCAGCTTGCAGGCATGTGGTACGAGCAAGCGAGGTACGACAACGACTACGAGATCAAGGCCCACTGCATTTCCATAAACTTCATGACCGATCAGAACATGTTCAATAGCAGCGAAATTGTAGGGGACACGCCATACACTTTTAGCGGACCAATGAACGCCGCTTCCAATGGAACGGGTGTGATCTTTTTCCACTCATCCCTGTACAAGAAGATAGAGCATACAGATGAGATACCAGTCGCTGTTCTCGCTTTGGACGTGAACAATTACGCTGTGATGTACGATTGTAAATACGACGAGGAGACGAAGAAACGCCACGATTACCTCTGGATCCTATCCCGTTTCAAAACCTACGGAGGCGAAACTAAGGCGTTCGTGGATGATTTGCTCGACAAGACGCCGTTTTTAGACAAATCTAAGCTCCTTTGGCAGGACTTCTCGCCTAAGTCATGTAATCGATGAATAAAATATTATGGTTAAAAATAAACACTTTTTAACTCCGAAGTCAATCTGAACTCCGAATTATAAAAGCTTGTCGCGACACGCGAGACTTAACAATGTACTTGATATATTTAATAAAATAAAAATATAATACATCGAATTACTCAGTTAAATTATTGGAACTATGTATAGTAGTTTGTTTACAAATCGCGCGACAAGCTTTCATTACCATGCAATTTGTGTATAATATTATATTGAGGATTATAACTTCATAGTTAAAATTTTAAGGAGAAAAGAGATTGCCGAAAAAACCCGGTTGCAGGCATTATGAGATGTATCTAAAAAAATCGGCCAAGTGCTAGTCGCAATCGCGCACGAAGGGTTCCGTACCATTACAGAGCAAAATTAGGCCATAAATTGTGTTTTTTGTATGGGAGCCCCCCTTATTTTTTATTTTATTTTAATATTATTAATAAATATTAAAGTACACATAGAATTCTAAGGATTTTGAGAAAAATTCAAGTACCTACCTGTTGCCATTTTTGATATAGAGCAAAAAAGGCCAAAAAATCACGTATGTTGTATGGGAGCCCCCCTTAAATATTCATTTTATTTTATTTTTAGTATTTGTTGTTATAACAACTGTTGTATATCTGTTGCTGCTATAGCAGCAACAGATATACATAATCTGTGAAAATATCAAATCTTTAGCTATTACCGTTCTTCAGTTACACCCTGGAGACAGCATAAAAGGCCAAAAAAATCACGTTTGTTGTATGGGAGCCCCCCTTAAATATTCATTTTATTTTATTTTTAATATTTGTTGTTGTCACCTGATGTCACCTGATGTCACCTGATGGAAAGCAACTTCCGTCGCCCATGGACACTCGCAGCATCAGAAGAGCTGCAGGTGCGTTGCCGGCCTTTTAAGAGGGAATAGGGTAATAGGGGAGGGTAGGGATGGGAAGGGAAGGATTAGGGGAGGGTAGGGAAGGAAATAGGGTAGGGGATTGGGTCTCCGGTAAACCCACTCACTCGGCGAAACACAGCGCAAGCGCTGTTTCACGCCGGTTTTCTGTGAGGACGTGGTATTTCTCCGGTCGAACCGGCCCATTCGTGCCGAAGCACGACTCTCCCACGTCTCTTAAACATAACTTATTTTAAATTAAAACATAAGGGGTGCAATGATTTCTATACTATGGCCGACACTTATTTCTTTTGCATTTAACTCTTCTATTGTTCGATTGATTTCTTTGTCGATTTCTACGTAGTTATAATTTTTTCGTGTAATCCTTGTGTCCCTCATTTTAATTTCTTTGACTAAAATGTCCAAGACTTTAGCTAAGGAGGGCCTTTTCTGCCCAACAAAACGGTTTATTCGAGAATGCCATCCTTCTAGATTGTAGGAGAATATACATGGCCACCATATTATATAGCATTGTTATCTACGTTTTAAAAGATGTACAAATCATTGTTCTAGGGAAAAAAGTACCAGTAGACTATACCTGACCATGACTTGCAAATTTAATGTGCAATTTCGGCTAAAAATAATAAGTCCGAAATGTTAATTGTACTGTTTATAAAAAAAACAAGCCAAGGCCCAGTTGCACCAGTTTGGGTTGTTAGTACCTAATCATTTGCTAAAAAACTTAATATTTACATCTGGCTTTTTGCCTGTGTTTCTGTGCGCATACAATGTCCGTTGGGATAAAAATATGGCAGCATCCTGTATCCCCGAATGTTATCAAAATTGAACCAGCAATTTACGATAGCGGCACAATTATTAATTATTATATATACAGACGCAAAACATACAAGTTTTAAATAAGTAGTTATATCTAATGTGATGTAAATACTTGTGAACATAATGCAGAATAATATTATGTCCTCTCTCACACAAACTGTAGGTACGAATTAGAACGAGACAAAATCACGTAATAACACGATATTATTTAACCCACGATTAAGTTTAACCCAGACTGGTGCATGTGAACGAGGTAAACTACAAAAATAGGTACGCATTTTGGAATTAGATTATTAAAGAAATATATTATCTAATTTAATTTATGTAAATTACACTCAGTAGACATACAAAACATAGCTAGAATTGTTTTAGTAGCCAATGTTTATTCATAAGTTTCATTACATAATATTATAAAATATGATCTAAGTATAAAAGATATTTTGTAAACAAAATATTAAACTGTTGTTACTTATAAATACACACTAAACACCCATATATTTATTTATTAGTTTTGCCTCTTGTTTCATAATTAATTATATTCTGACATAATACTAAGATAATGATAAAATATTATAATACCTTAGATGTATATTCTACACCAGTGTTTTTCAACATTTTTTATGTTGTGAGTTGTGACCTAAGCGTACCAATCAGCCCTGGTATGAAAAATTGTGTAGCGAATAGCGACCCTTTGTTTCTTATCATGTAATACGTTTAGGAATATTAAATGCGAAAGTGTGTCTGCCTGTCTGTCTGTTACCTCTTCATGCTCAAACCGCTGTACCGCTGTACCGATTTTGCTGAAATTTGGCATAGTTCTCTCAATCTACTTGGCGTCAACATATCGAGCGAAGTCCAGTTCCGATATCATCTAGAGAGTAAGGCCAAGTTAGTTAGCTAGTCGAAGAAGCTTGGTGTTCTTAACAGAGCGAGACAGTACTTCAGTCCGGACCAACGCCTACAACTCTACAAGGCGCAGGTTCGGCCTCACATAGAATATTGTTCTCATCTCTGGGCAGGGGCGCCAAAATACCAACTGCTCCCTCTGGATCGTATCCAACGAAGGGCCGCTCGAATTGTTGACTGCCATAGTGTTTCGAACAGCTTGGACCCCTTGGAATTACGCCGAGATGTAGCTTCACTCGGCATCCTCTATCGGTTGTATTACGGGGAGTGCTCTGAGGAATTGTTCGGAATCATACCACCTGCAACTTTTCGCCATCGTCCCACGCGAAAAACATACCATCCTCATCAACTTGATGAGTGCGATTTTCGCGTAACTTTCTGCCGCGTACTGTAAAACTCTGGAACGAACTGTCACCAGCAGTATTTCCGGACCTGTATGACCTGCAAACCTTCAAGAAAAGAGCGTATTCCCTCTTAAAAGGCCGGCAACGCACCTGCAGCTCTTCGGATGTTGCGAGTGTCCATGAGCGACGGTAGTTGCTTACCATCAGGTGACCCGTTTGCTCGTTTGCCCCCTTATTTAATAAAAAAAATATCTCTGGCGACTCCCCCAAGAAATCTTCGCCACCTACCTGGGGATCGCGACCCATAGGTTGAAAAACACTGGTCTAAACCGTGGGACGTGGCTGGGGCCGAACTTTATAGAAATCTCGTGTTATTTCTATACTTACAATGAACCAGGAAATGAGCAGATGGATCACCTAATGGTGAGCCGCCACTCATGCAGTCGCAACACTAGTGATGGAAGTTCTTATTATCCCTAAAATCCCATCCCTTATTAGGCCTCCAGTTACATCACATTAATTATCGACGTAACATATTATATTAGCGTTGTTTTGCGCCGATTTTCTGTAACATGACGACGTATTGACTCAGTCTACGTATCACGAAAGTATCGACGTTATATTTTTAATATTATAATATTGTAAGCTTGGCTCTCCCACATAAGTTTTGTTTTTAAAATTTAAAATGTACGCTTTGTGCCTCGTCTCGTGACATATAGACATGCTCTTTAGCCAAGACCTTATCTTTATCGCTTCTTTATAGAACCGCCGCGCCGATCAAAATGATGAGATTGACGTAAGCGTTCGTTATGACGTTGAAGTTCGACTCGTCTAATGTCAATTCTATACATTTTGATCGGCGATTCTATAAAGAAGAGATAAAGAAAACATCTTGGCTTCAGGCTCAGGTGTTTTATTCGTCCAATATGCATGTCCGCAGTAGCGCGTTGATCACTGCGTAGGGGTCACAGTTCGACGCCGGCCTGCGGTCCTCCAAGTAGCCTTTCTTCTCCTCAGCGACGAGACGCGGTATTCTTATGCTGCTGCCTCGATTGGCGACACCTGGAAACATAAAACATGGGTAAAATAAAAGAAGGTAAAGTAGGAACTGTAAATTAGCAGATGATGACGTTAAAAGGTAGAAACGTTTTAAACGTTATCTTTTAAACAATAAAATTATTTCAAAATCGGTTAATCCGTTTAAAAGCTACGCCATGGATAGATATAACCAGACGCTATATTGTTATAAAAATGTGATGCTATTTATTTTGTTTCAACAATAATAGGCAACTTTTCTAGTAAGTAAAAACATTTTGAATAAAAATCTCAATACGTTCAACAACTTCCATGTTCAAAGAGTATCATAATAAAAGTTGCTTATAAGCACAGAAATAAATCAAGATAAAACGGCTAAGTGGGTAGAGTACGCGTGTTTCAATCTTGCACAAGTGTGCCAGATTAGTTGAACGTTCATTCAGTCAGCGCGCACGTCTCGACTTGATTACACCGGAGCGGTTGTGCAAAAATGCCTCATTGTGCAGTGTCTAATTGTAAAAACAGAAGTACGAACGTGAATCGGCCAAAAGCAAAGCAAAAACTGACACGAGCGACATCATGTCTTATGGATATATGTCATATATCCATAAGATCGACATCATGTCTTATGGATATATGTCATATATCCATAAGACATGATGTCGCATGTGATGAAGAACATATGTCATATGGACTTTAAACCAGTAGAGCATAGTAATGGGAATTGATGCTGTTTTCTATTAATTTCATAATTTTACATGCTAATTTTGATGTCACATCATGCTACGCTTTACTATTTGCTAAAATCGCGGCATTGTAAATTATCGGTTCCCATCGCACCGCTCGCGTCGATTATTATTTAGCACCGAGTTAAAAATAGCAATTAGCACCACGGTGCGTAACAGCGCGGACGTGCTTTTTAGGGTTCCGTACCCAAAAAGTAAAAATGGGACCCTATTACTAAGACTTCGTTGTCTGTCCGTCTGTCTGTCTGTCTGTCTCCAGGATGTAACTCAAGAACGGTAATAGCTAGAGAGTTGAAATTTTCACAGATTGTGTATTATATTATCTGTTGCCGCTATAACAACAAAATATACTAAAAAAATAAAATTAATAGTTAAGGGGAGCTCCCATACAACGAACGTGATTTTTTGGCCTATTTTGCTCTATATCAATAATAATAAAAACAGGTAGGTACTTGAATTTTTCACACAATCCTTACTTTTATGTGTACTTCAATATTTAATAATAATATTAACATAAAATAAAAATTAAGAGGGGCTCCCATACAAAAAACACAAATTTTGGCCTTATATTTTCTCTATAGTACGGAACCCTACGTGCGCGAGTCCAACTCGCTCTTGGCCGATTATTTCATGACCGCAGACTATTGCTGCGCAGGATAATATTAGCAATCGTATTTTTTTAGCAAGTACAATTAATTTAATTATAGCTTAAATGGGCATTTAACAATTAATTATTATTGCTAGTGCTATTTTCACCAACACTTAAGCAACATCCATACTACACACCAGCGCTGAAATCATTGATGCTGGCTGTCTCGTGTCGGCCGGTGAGTCGCCGCTCGTTGTCCTTCCCCCCGCGCGGGTCGTACACGCGGATGTGCTTCATGTGCACCTTCGACAGCTTGTCTATTAGCCTCTCGATCTCTCTGTAACACAGGGGTTCCCAAACTTATTTTGCCAATTGCCCACTTTGAGAACTAATTACATATGTTATAGCGCCCCATTGTTTCAATTAAAGAAGCATCCAGATAAAATGAAATTACAAATCACGCCCCAAGCCTCCACACAACACCCCCATTTTTTTCTTGGTCCCACACCGCCCCCCTTTAGACCTCCAGTGCCCACTGCCCACAAGGGGGCGTTATCGCCAACTTTGGGAAAGGCTGCTGTAACACCATGAACCAAGGTAATGAGAAATGTTTACTGGATAACGGAAAGAACATCAAAAATAATACGTAATAAAATTAATTAAAGTTAACATTTCAAGAGAAATAATGCAATAGGTAGGTATATAGGCCCGTCTGTATCGACATAAAAAAACAAGAAACATTGCAAACGCGATTGTAATTACGATTTTGATATATGTTGTTAGGTCCCTTGAGAGTAGTTAACACCCAAGTTTGCAACTCTGAAAACCCTGTGCTGCCCCCACGGTGCTCGAAAAACTGCGAAAATTTGGCACATACCTATTTCAGTTTGTTATAAAATCTACCTTAACGAAATTTTTCAAGTACGTTCGTTAGAACTTTAATAAAGATAACTAAATTTGCTACAATTTTAGCGAAACCTGAACACGCTATGTCTTTTGGTTGCGAAGATACTGCAAGTCAAAGATGGGCAATTCTCCCGTAGTGCTAGGAAAACTGTGAAATTACAGAATTTCCGATGTAATATAATATAGTGAGGACAGCCCTTTCCAAGAGCTCAGATTTCGATCAAGTATTTATCATTGGGGAGGACGTGGACCTACTTGTCCTTCTTAACGGAACTCTGGAGATACGAATGTATACTTTCAGAATGGCAGTAGAATTGGATCAGACTGCATCCAATACCCAGCAAATTCGTTCACTTGTGGAGAAATGCAGATTCCACGTGAGATGGTGTTATTTCTGCATGCCATCAGCGGGTGTGACACTACCTCTGCCCTTTTCTGGCAAGGCAAGATGAAGTGGTGCAACATCCTCAAAAAACCTCCGACTGGATAGATCTCGCCAACATTTTCCTTGACCCAAACTCCAACAAGGAAGACGTAGGAAATGCTGGCGAGAAAATCTTGATGAACCTCTACAGAAGAGATGAGGGGACACTGAATACTTTGCGATACTCAGTATTTGTCAAATCAGCAGTAACGGTCAAAGTGAACCTTGCTTACCTACCCCAACTACAGATGCTGTAAAATATCATTCGTGGAGGACTTACCACCAACTACAAAAATGGTTAGGGGTTGAAAAGAACCCGTGTGATTGGGGATGGGAGACCAGCGAACAAGGTCTAATGCCTGTCACAACGTGCGCAGAGCCCGCTCCTCAGACCCTGCTTAAAATGATGGCTTGCAAATGCAACAAAGGTTACTAGGTTCGTGCACTTGCAGAAAAGCCGGGCTCAAATGCTCTTTCTTATGTTCCTTTTGCCACGGTCCAAATTGCAACAACGCCTTCCCTATCGTTCTGGATGCCGAGGACGAGGTCACGAGGATGAGGACAATCCAACACCATATTATGCCGACTCGCCTCCACCTCCAGAAAACACTATCCCTCCACCCCCACTCCCCAATTGATCTTGACTGGTTGAGACTTGAGACCTGGTCCTTCCAAAAGGGCGAGAGTCTACGGACTCGCGCACGAAGGGCTCCGTACCATCATTTATAAAAATGGCAAAAAATCATGTCTGTTGTCTAACTCGCACTTGGCCAGTTTTTAGTTTGTTGTTATAGCGGCAATAGACATACATCATTTTTGAAAATTTAAACTATCTAACTATCACGGTTCATGAAAAACAGCCACCGAAACATTATCTACAGAAACCAGCAAAAAAATCATGTTTTTTGTATGGGAGCCCCCCTTCATATTTATTGTATTCTGATTTTTAGTGTTTGTTGTTATAGCGGCAACAGAAATACATCACCTGTGAAAATTTCAACTCTTTAGCTACCACGGTTCATGAGATACAGACGCAGAAACTACTGAACGTATTTTGATTTGACATTAACATTGACAGCACAGGGTTTTCAGGGTTGCAAACTTGGGTGTTAACTACTCTCAAGGGACCTAACAACATAATATCTGTGGCCCTAGTGAAAAGGGGTTTAAGTCTAAAATTACAACTTTACAGGAGAGGCAAAAAACATTCAGCGCGCAGAAATTTCGTGTTTGTCCTCGTGTAGCTTCTTTAAACTGCTAGCTAAATAATACATGTGATATTTTTATTGGTAAACAAAGTATGCTCTTTATTATTATTAAGTTGTTTTTTATGTAAATTTAATATTTTTCGAGATAATGACTTATACCCACGAAAAAATAAATTCCTCAAGGGTATAAAATAACTTATACCCTTTATCACATAAGTAAATTGTGAATTCTGTTATGTGAAAAGGAATACGCATTTGGAATAACTTTTATGATAAGTAAGTAATTTAAAAAAATATTTAATGGCTCACTTAATAAAAAGTATACAGTGTTTGACTGTGTACTTTAATTCGACTCAAAAAAAGTCAAAATTATGAAAAAAATATCTTAGCGTCTTTTTCACAATGATTTTATTCGTGGCGTGTGGTATATCTAGACTTATATGAACTACTTTGTGCAACTTATATCCAACAAAAAGAAAAGAAAAGAATACAAAATTAATATACTTACTTATATTTTGATATTTTACAAAATAATTAACTCAAGATAACGTAGTTAAGTAAGTATCTTTTGTAGTACAATACAAAAATAATTTGAGAGTAACTCGCATTTCTCTCAACTAAAAATAAAATCAATGTTATTTAAATTAATGGCCTGTTTCACCACTTCCTGATAAAGTGCCGGATAGGCTTATTCGGCAGATTCTCCATACTCTATGTGTCAAGTTAAGTGGTGGATAGCCTTATCAGAAAGTGGTAAAACAGGCCCTTACACTCACAAAATCACAAATTGAGTTGAAAACAAAAGAAAAAATGCTCCTGAAAATGTTTTTACAGTGCTTATCTATAACCGCTTAGTGTAGAAACGATCCGTGTAAAGGATAGTGTCTGAAATTATGGAAAAAGCTAAATAATTCCGTAATTTACCGTATTTAAAGCCTTAAAAACCCATTATTTGAAAGCTACAAAGTTATAATAAAAATACATCAATAATCTTCAGTATATCAACATTCCTTACCCCGTTTTATTTTTTATATTTTTGTTTATTTTAGGTACTCATGATAATATGAGCTTCCAAAGTAAAACCAATTTATTAAAATTTAAGCATACATTCAGTATCCCCTTAGGATTTACAAATTACTTTTAATTGAAACACACGCCAATAGATCGACAATATCATAAACTACACATTCCCCGTTTTTTTAGGACAAATTTGAACTAAGATGAATAAAAAAATAGGGTTTTGGTGGGATCTCGGCAACGCGGCAAATGTATGGCCAAGGTCGTTTGCTCGGGGGACGGCCTTAAGTTACAACAGTCATACTTGACTGTTGTAACTTTAAAGTAAATTACAACAGTCAAAAGAGTTTTCATATTGATTAAGTTTATATAGAAAATTATTTATAGCAAGTTAACTAAATAAAAATATTAGGAAATCTCATCTGAACAGTCATCATTAAGAAGAGGATGCTGATCATCGTTATCATCACTTATGTCTTATTAGATTTAGTAAGTATAAAAAGATCTGACACTCATGGGTTTATTAATGGGAGAAGACTAAGTCTCGCTTTTCTCATTAGAAATTGCAAACGGCCCATCATAAGCGGTGACTTTCCACATTTTCAATAAAATACTGACTAAGAAATGACCAATATAGAATTGAATGACATATCAATTTCTTCCTGTTCTATCATTGTATGTGGAAAAGAGACCTACCTGTATAGCACTGTATTTGTTACAGGAAATCCCCTGAAAGACTTCGCACCTTTCTGTGTTGCCAGTTTTGAGTTCTGTAGGACCCAAGAGGTTTTTTATGGCCTTGATACTTGCATTTTGGATTATCATGTAAGACTGTTCCATAATACCGATTTTCTACCGAAATCTACTAAATGATTTTACACTACTAAATCAGTTCAATTTGCCTCCAATCAAAAAAAGTAGAAATCTACTAAAAGTTGTCACGCTGGTGCGGGCGCACCGCGCAATGCACCCTCCACACACCCGGTGCAGACCAGTCCCCCGCATCGACGATTTATATCGTTTTACACGTAAAATGAATACCATTCGTAGGAAAGCGTATTGTGAATACTGATCTAAACTGAGTTATACTGACTTTTGTCATTTATTTTGGTGAAAACAGATTGATGTCTAGTAACATCATTACTCACTAAGTCATTTTTAAGGACCAACTCTTGTTGTATTGGTAAACACCAAATTTTATAAAAAGGAAGGTAGTTTATGTTAATTTAGATCAAAAAACACATTTTTTTTTAATTTTTTCAGTTTAAAACAATACAGATGTACTTGGATCCAACTTATGTAGTTTTTTTTGTGTTAGTTAGACCCATATACACCAAGAAACTTTTTTGTTTTTAAAGATAGCTTAGATCCGTTTACACCAATCGATAGAGCATTCATTTCTCATCATTTTGGTATAATAAACTCATTTTCGACAAAATCGGACTTGTACCCCTTTTCACTAGGGCCACAGATATATCAAAATCGTAATTACAATCGCGTTTGCAATGTTTGATGTCGATATAGACGGGCCTGATAGATTATAGATACGTAATAAAATTAAATAAATTTGACATTTAAAGAAAAATAATGCAATTTAATAAAATAATTAAAATATCATAATATTATTATGATATAAATCAATCAATTTAAAATCTATTTATAATTATTATTTCATGACAATAATTTGTATTTTATATTGTTCGGGGTTGGGATAGATATAGAGATAAACAAGAGATCAAAGAATATTCCTGTATTGCATAGATCAGACTATTACTAAAATGAGATATGGGATCGAGCCACGCGCTCGGTGAGATATCGCGTCGTGAACTGATTTACATATTACAATATTATTTTAATATACATAATCAAAATGTGCAGAGTTGCATTATTGCCTAAGTTGCATCTAGGTAATAAGGCAACACACGCTGTACGGGCGTTGACCCGTACATATATATTTCTTTAATTGACAAATTATAATTTAATATACCCTTAAATTTTTAATATATATACCTTTTGTTTTGTTAAGATAATGATATATTAATAATAAATAATTTTATATATTATGTTTAAACTTAATATTAATTTAATTGCACGCCATTGTTATGTCAGAATGTTAGATCTAAGTAGTTATAAGACCTGTATTTGTACAACATTCTGGCAATAAAGAGATTTGATTTGATTTGAACACTGTAAGCATTGAGTTTTCAGTGCATATTATTTCACCACCTCTTCACCACTCGCACCTTTCTAATTCCTAACTTATTAATTATTTAATTATTATTTTGTTGGTATCTCGTTTCTTAGTTATTACTTAGAGACTCTGAGCTCAAAGTATACAAACAATGCTTCTAATATACATCATTATTATATTCCAAGGCGAACCACAATTCTCAAAGGAAACTTTATAATATAAAAATTCGTTTAAAAATTAAAATCAAACTCACATGATCCCATTTTCATCGCGAGTTTTTTTGGTTGAGAAGTTCGTATGGGCGCCCGAGCCGTTCCATTCTTGCACTGGCTTGGGGTCAAAGGACACAATAACGCCGAATTCCTCTGCCAGTCTGTGGAGGATGTATCTGGCCATCCATAAATCGTCTCCCGCTGTGACCCCGATGGATGGACCAACTTGGAACTCCCATTGGGAAGGCATCGCTTCTGCATTTGTTCCTGCGATGGGTATGCCGGCGTATAAACAGCATCTGGAAATTAAAAAATATGAGCATCAGTTATACCTTTTGCCTAGATGGATGCATCTAAATTTGCTTCGTAAAAAAAACATAGAAATCAAGATAGTGGATGTATAGTATAGCCATTAACCGTAAAAATCGAATGTAAATCCACTTTCAAGTATCATTCACATATTAAATATTAAAAGCTTTTATGCGTCGTTTATATTTAGCTCCGTTGAGCAGGGAAGTGGGCAGCGCGAGAACGAATATAGCCACTCGTGCTGCCATGCCGCTGCCGCTGCCGCTGCCAGACGCGGCAAGTGAGGAGAACGAAAGTGTAAACACTCACTCGCGTCGTTACTACCATAGAACTATTCAGGGAAATACAGGGTGCAAAAACCTTCCGGCCAAATTTTGATATATTATAAATTATAATTGATCCTTGTTAAAAATAAAAATACACGTATTTAATTTTTTTCTTTTGTTATCACTCAGTACTCAGTATGTTGAGAAATAGCTTTCGAAAGTTATCATAAAACACTACAATTATTAATGGACACGACGCGGCGCCCGTGCGTAACGTGCCCCCGCGCCACCCCCGCTCATGCCCACTGCCGCGAGTGATCGTTCTGCAACGATTTTTTAATGGGATAAAATTTGTCATAAAAAACCCAATTTTTTTGGTTAAATGGACTCTCCTAATAATACCTAAGCCCTGGAAAAAATGGCAGGAAGGTTTAATTGCACCCTGTATTTCCGACAGCACGAGGAGCAGCGGCAGTGCCTGAATGTAAACGACACATTAGTCATACAGTACATTCTTACATTCTTTGGTTTAGGTTTCTGTTTATAATCATCAAATCATGGTGATTGACAATAATGATAAAGTACCTGTAATGCGCCAGAATGAGATCCCTCGCAAACACCTTATTGGCCCCCACACCACAGTAGTAAGGGCCTTGGGGTGGGGGGAACCCCCCTGGGGGCCAGCCGAACGGCCTAAGATCAGCGTCCAGTAGAATATACTCCTGCTCGATGCCGAACCACGGCTCCTCATCCTTACACTTGTTGTAGGCTTCTTGACACTTCACGCGATGGTTGGTTGCTGGAATGGACAATTTACATAGACATAAAAATATATATTTTACATATAAATCGATGACAATTTATAATAAGTATTCGTTATTAGGTTCCACCTCATTAGAATCTTTATTATTTTGGGAAACTCATGAAATTACTGACTTGGTATAGATACTTGTACTCAACTTGTACTATTATCTATTCTGTGGTAAGTATAGAGTACATTTTTTAACTTATCTAAACATAACCTGAAAATGCACTAATTTGTATCTTGCGATAGCAATATTACAGCCGAAAATTGTGTAATATCTTTTTTATTGTCAGTTGCTTGTTGAATTGCTGTCTCTGAATTATGTAATCGCCATAAGATTGTGCAGTCTCCCGTGATATTATTATCTATCTTTCTTTTCTCTTTGGTTTGAAACTCCTGTTTTGCAACCATAGAAATTAGCATAATCCTTACTAGTCGGCTCCATATTATATCTGTAGGTGTCACACATAACGAGGATGTGGTTGCCGCGTCGGAAAGGATCCTTGTAGATGGCTCGAGCCACGAGGTACGTATCGGAGTTCTGCCGGTCCGCCTGCCCCGTCGAGCTGCCGTCGAAGTTCCAGATTGGAAGATCTGAAATGATAGTGAATAGTGATAAAACTTGAAGTTTTGAAATGGCAAAAAATTATTACCAAGTTTTTAGCTTCTTTAGGATAACATAACAATTATAATTTATACTTTATACTATTCATGTCCAAGGTATCACAACGTCCACGTTCGTAATAATTTCATTAGAATCAACAAAGAACTATAACGTTAGAAAAGGCATTCCATACAATCGTCAGCGCGAAAATGTGTCACTCTCGAGATGAGTGAGCTCACTCATCTGTGACCAGTGAGCCTTAGGACGCGGTGACAGTCAGACGTGCTCAATTAATTGTTTACTGCGTTGTTTTTCACCACATTTCGCTTCAGAATGCCGTCGTGTGCCTTCCGAAATTGTAATAATAACACCAGAAACACAAATAAAGCCAAAGGTGTAACATTTCACACGTTAGAACTATGATTTAATTAATTATTTAATTTATTGTCGGCCATTTTAAGAGAAAAATTTTAGCAAAGCGTAAAATGAACGAAAGAGAAAGTAGTATATGCTATTACTGTAAGTCAAAAAAGGACGACAATATTTTCTCGATACACATTTTGCTTTAACGTTCAATGGGCTATGACCAATATCTTGTGACCCCCGGTTGTATCAACGCTCATATTAATAGGGATCATTTTACAGTGGACATCAAAACGGGTAAACTTAGGTACCGTCAGCATACTCGAAAGTTATTTCAGCATGCAACCGAATACCGTTACGTTACGAGTAGTGATTTTTGTAACGATTTTATTTACGTATTTATGTAAAGTTTTAAGTTACCGTATTCGTTAAATTTCTTGAAAATCACGTAATAATACGTAATAAATATACAACAAAACTAAGTGATAATACTTTAGGATGTGTACGTGTTTCTTGTAAAGAGTTCGCTGTGAAAGTAGCAGCGCTGAAAGACCAATTTTTTTTTTCACTTTTCACAAGAGTACTTTTTTTTAAATGTTACGAATCCGATTACTTAAGAGTCCGTATACGAAATTTTGCCGATGAATATGAAATTGCAAAGGTTTTTTTTTCTTTTTTATCGAATTGGATAGAATTTTATCTATAGATTATTTCTGTCGTTTTCTTTTTATGAATTACAAGCTCTAAGTTGCCGAAATTAACAGCAATTTTTGCCCATTTTCTCTAAAATTTTGCCGAGTTACATATTTTTTTACTCAACTATTTCATATTAAAGTGGTAAAAAGTAATTCCAACATTGTATAGACGACTTTCTCAACAGTACATTGTATTTTTTTCATACCGTTAAGACGTCAATACAATCAATAAACAGGTGATATCCTAAATCTTTTACAGCAAAAATTATAAAACTGTCGCGGGTTTGAGTTGGATTATTTAAAAATACTTAAAAAAAATCTAGCTCCAATATTAGATTATAATTGAAATGATCTTACATGTTTAGCATTAAAACTTATAGAAATACTGTATTTTAACTGTTAAATCACGTCTGTAAAATCAGCGAAATCGGCAAATTTCGTATACGGACTCTTAAAACTGGATCACTCGTTTGTTGCTCGATTTTCAAAATTCTTTTTTTGTTCTATAGTGCTTAACTCGAATTTCGTACCACGTTCATTAAAGTTGTGACCATGATGGGATCTATGTAATCGAGGGAAATTTACCTATAGTAGTACTATCGAACCATGCATGTTATTTTTTGAAAATAAAAAATATTTTGTATGACGTACTATGGAAACTTTATGCCGATAGGCGCGAGTTACTATGGACCCGACCGTTTTTTTTTTTTGATTTGAACAAAAAAAACTTTACAAATCTATTGTACTACTAAGATAGAATCATTTTACTGCGGGAACACAACCATGTAAATTTCACACCGTATATATATATATATATATATATATATGTATATATATATATATATATATATATAAGCGTTTGTTAATATGACGTTGACGTTATATTATATATATATATATATATATATATATATATATATATATATGTATATATATATACATATATATATGTATATATATATATATATAAGCGTTTGTTAATATGACGTTGACGTTCAACTCGTCTTATGTCAATTCCATACATTTTGATCGGCGATTCTATAACGAAGCGATAACGAAAAAGTTTCGGCTATAGGCCCTGTACTGGTTGCTCGCTCCCATATTATCGATACATCAATATCGGTATAAAAAATATACCGGCATTACAGTCCCTGGTAACTAGTGACGTGAAATAACGACCACCCTTTTTTGCTGACCGTACCACGCACACACACATTAGTGTGGCGCGCGTCGCTATTTATCTAACGCACACATGCAAAAACATTGCTATAGTTTTGACGGCACACGTCGTATCTAAGTATTTAGATATCGTTGAGAATCAAGAAGATGGCCATAGCATTCCCCTTTTAAATTAGAAAAATAAAACGATGCCACGTAATAGGTACGTTCCCTTACTATTCCCAAATTTAGTCACACAGACGTTATTAATAACAAAATCGATACATACAACGGAATATATAGGGCGCGCCAAATTAGGAAAAGATATCATCGAAAAATAATTATTGTTTGTCTGAAAAGGAGTGTCCCGTATGTTTATTGTTTACTTTGTTATGCATGGGAGATATTAATTTTTTTGTGATTACTAACAAGCTAATTTTGTGTGAGTAGAGGCTACATTTTGACAAGACGAACAACATTTTTATTTTCGAAAAATCTCGAAAGTGGTAGCTAACAGAGATAGAAAGGATTTCATACTTTAACTCGATGGTCCTAAAATATGGATTGTTTTATTTGTAGGACAATGTTACTCTTAAATTATATAACTATTAACCTACCAATATACAAAAAATCAGCTGGTTAAGATTCCGTTTTAGGGCTCTGTGAACAAAAACTTGGTTGACTAGGTTCCGTACCCAAAGGGTTTTAGGTACCCTTTGGGTACGGAACCCTAAAAATCAATAAAGATAATAATAATATGTACTTAATCTACGACGAGTGACGACGTAGTCGTAGAAAGTAATTGACTTGCTAACTGCCTACTTGTAGAGAAGGCGGGCTGCAGCTATTTTAAGAATGTGAGTAAAATTACACCCTACATCGAAAAGGATTCACTTTATTGTACATGTAATATAGCTAGACAAGTAATTAATATTGATAGGTTTCTACTTTCTTGCGTGTCACATGTACCAAGGAAATCTATACTAATATTATAAAGCTGAAGAGTTTGTTTTTTTTTAACGCTACCGGAGTACTATTATTTATTCTGTGACGCTACGAACGTTTTTTCGAATGCTAATATCAGGAACTACAAGTCCGATTTGAAAAATTCTTTCAGTGTTAAATAGCACATTAATCGAGGAAGGCTATATAGGTAGTAGGCTAATAATATAAGTAATCACGCTACGACGAATAGGAGCGAAAAAAACAGAGGAAAATGTGGAAAAAACGGGGAAAATTATTTATAAGGGCTTAATACCTCAGGAACTACGGCACAGACAAAAAACAGACCACGTGAAGGATCATATTATGCTATTTTGTGTGGGCTAATTTGTCTGTGAAATTCTTAATTTACGCGGGCGAAGCCGTGTGGAACGTCTTGTAGGTTATAAATTATAATATTACTGCCATAATTTCACCAGCATAAGCCCGGCCGCACATTGTACGACATTTGATCAGAAACAGTTGAACGTCCGCGCTGTCTCTTACGTGTTGTACTGAGCCGAGTGAGCTCGAACTCGCCGGAAGGATATTTCGGATAATGCGGGGTGGATGGCGATCCGGCGGAATTCAAATGTTTCTGATCAGAATTCGGACAATGTGCAGCCGGGTTAAAAAGTACAAAGTTTTGTTTGACGTTTGACAACTTTTTTGTCAATAATCAATATTCTGATATGACGTGTGCCGTCGGATTTTGGTCGGATTATTATTTACTGCAATGATATTCTATATTTATTGTATATTGTGGTAGTAGCGCCCTAGGCATAATATTCCCTATTGCATATAAATACATTAAATACCAATAGCTATGTCCACACTGTGCATTTTCATCTTCAATTTTCATCACCTTTTGACATTCAACTTTCATATTGGCGCATTCAATAATTGAATGCGTCAACGAACGCAACGCCAACATTGTCATTAAAGAACAAAGCGAAAGTTTTGGATACGTTCAGAGGGCATGCGTCGCGGGCATGCCTCACGTGCTCTGTTGACTGCGCTATGATGCGTGCCCTTAATGAACAAAAAAGGCACAGTGTGGACATAGCTAATAGAGTATGTTCACATTGTGCACATTCATCTTCAATTTTCATCATCTTTTGACATTCAACTTTCATATTGGCGCATTCAATAATCGAATGCGTCAACGAACGCAACGCCAACATTGTCATTAAAGAACAAAGCGAAAGTTTTGGATACGGTCAGAGGGCATGCGTCGCGGGCATGCCTCACGTGCTCTGTTGACTGCGCTATGATGCGTGCCCTTAATGAACAAAAAAGGCACAGTGTGGACATAGCTAATAGAGTATGTCCACATTGTGCACATTCATCTTCAATTTTCATCATCTTTTGACATTCAACTTTCATATTGGCGCATTCAATAATCGAATGCGTCAACGAACGCAACGCCAACATTGTCATTGAAGAACAAAGCGAAAGTTTTGGAAACGGTCAGAGGGCATGCGTCGCGGACATGCCTCACGTGCTCTGTTGACTGCGCTATGATGCATGCCCTTAATGAATAGAAAAAGGCACAGTGTGGACATAGTTAATTACTTCTTTGAAATGAAATTAAATTAAATGAAATATCTTTTCTATTCAAAATAGGTATATCATCAATACACTTTTTGAACGTCAGAAGTCTACCACCGGTTCAGGAATTCGGGTTCGGGTTTTAAAATATATTATTCTCATTACTCACATAGTAATTTCTACAATTTTTAGGAGTCATGTGTGAGTTGTGACCATTATGTGCATTAGTATCCTTTGTATTGAAACTTGTATTAACTATGATTACCGCTAATGTGTTTTGCGATAGCATTTATGGCTGGTTTTAGATAAGATAATCCGTTTACTTTAGCGCTTCTTTACGCTGTTTAGAAATTACCTAATTGCAGAAATAATAATATGTGCGTAGCACTATACCACGCTAGAGTGGGTTGCACCTGCTTACTTTAACTATAACTTTAAGGGCCTCTTTCACCATCTCCAAGTAAAGTGTTGAGTAGTTACTTGTCAAGTAACGTTAATTGGCAAGTAAAACTTACAAGTATCTTTTGTCAATTTCACAAGCAAAAATAAAGCTCTGAGTAACTACTTGCCCGTTAAGTAAATGACATAACAAATCTTACATTACATTCGTTCAAAATGGCGTCAAATCAATCGCCCGACATTGTCATTGGCGGTGAAGAAGAAGAAAAAAATATACCTTTCTTTTGTGTTGTTACGTCTTGTTAGTTGTTTGAGTCCTTTGTTGTTGCCTTTGTTGTATTTGGTTTATTAGAAAAAATGGAGAAAGTGAACATCGTATTCAATATATTTTACTTGTAACATGTAAAAAGGATTAATGGTAGCCAGTAGGTACTAGAATATAGGTACTGTGTCATTAGTCATTACCTACTTGATTGAGTAAACTCATTATTGATTATTTAATGATAAAAATATAATGACCTTTGCGTTTTAGGCATTAATACCCCGATCGTGGGAATCGCAGACACAATAGATTTTCAATTGTACGCGACAGCCGGGTGCCGCTTGGGGATTGATGAGTTATTTTATGTTTTCTTAAGTTATGCACTTGGTTCGCTGTACACTTCTATAGACGAAATCTAGCCAAAAAATCTCTTTCATGTAGGTCTCGATGTCCGTTGCAACGTATTATAGTCCAATTCATCTAATTGGTGATCAATTCAGTCAAATAAATCGATTTTTGACAAGAGATAAAGAAATTTAAACTCTATGATTGTATAAAACCGTCAAGTAAACTCGGTAATTGGCAGACGATGTGGCAAGTAAGTTACTTGATAGTTTAATCAACGATTAGTGCTACTTGAGGGTCGTGAAATCGACACATGTAGTTACGGGTGACTTTACATGGCGAGTAGTCTACTCGACACTTTACTCGAAGGTGGTGAAAGAGGCCCTTACTTAAACAAAATGTGAAATGAACTGTCAAATCCCTACCAAAAGTTCCTATATTTGACGATAACCTTAAGCTTAACTTTAACTACGCTTCTGGTGCAATTCACCCTAAGATATACAAAAGCTGTCTTAGGACTCCAACAAATTTGATCAGAACAGACGTATTCAATGATAATTATATTGACTCATTCTCACTTTAGAGTTTAGATCCTTAGCCCCAATTTCACCAACAACTGTTAAAGTTAACGCTCGATAACTCGAGCGTTACCTACTCGAATTTCGAAAGAGGTAACAGATACTATAATGTATCTCGTTACCTCTTTCGTTTTTCTTATGAATTTTAACAAGCTAATAACACTAACAGACGTAGTGAAATTGGTGCTTAGATTATGCGATACAGGAACTAAAAGGTTTGTTTGTTTGTGTGCATCAAATGCCTTCAAAACTACCGGAAATTTTGAGATACCTTCAGGAGATTTCGGTATGAAGTTCAGAGTGCGGTCCTTGCATCTCATGTGCTCGCCTGTCCCGTCGATCCAAACATACGTCGCCAGGATCTTGTCATCAGGTATCGGCAGGTCGTTGTAGCGACCCAGCAGTGTCTTGCACAGCACGGCATTCGGTGAGTTGGTGAGAACTGGTCCAGAGAGGATCTTGGGGTTGTCTGAAAATTATAGTTAAAAAGAACATATAAATATAACCTGAATGGGTTAATTATGTAGCCTACGTGACTCAGGGACATCTGTTCAAACCTCTATTAAAATGGGATCAGAGATTTGCAAAATATGATTATGATGGCTAGAGACGGAGAAAGTTATTACTTCTGGTATTTAAGTGGTTACGGTTAAGATCTAGTGCAAATACTTCTAATTGTATAATGATAGCTGCTATACATAATAATATTACAGTAGAAGTAAATCTTTTAAGCATCAAACAATTATTATTGTGAGCCTATAAAATAATTAGCTTACCCTCTATTTTTTGCGTTGTTTCTGACATTCTTATTCTTTGTTCTGAAATAAAAAAAAAATGCTTAGCACAAAATTAAATAATCGGCCAAGTGCGAGTCGGACTCGCGCACGAAGGGTTCCGTACCGTACGGTTATAGAGCAAAAATAGGCCAAAAATTGTGTTTTTTGTATGGGAGGCGGGAGCCCCCCTAAATTTTTTATTTTATTTAAATATTATTATTAATTATTAAAGTTCAATTATAAATTTTAAGGCCTTTGTGAAAGTTTCAAGTGCCCACCTCTTATCATTATTGATTGCGAGCAAAAAAGGCCAAAAAAATCACGTTTGTTGTATAGGAGCCCCCCTTAAATATTATTTTTATTTTTATTTTAGTATTTGTTGTTATAGCGGCACCAGAAATACACATTCTGTGAAAAATTCAGAACTCTAGCTATAGCGGTTCTTGAGATATAGCCTGGAGACAGACAGACGGACAGACAGACGGAGAGACAGACATCGAAGTCTCATGAATAGGGTCCCGTTTTTACCCTTTGGGTACGGAACCTTAAAAATCATAATTTGGGTGAGCAAGAAAACCCCATGATACGAGTATAATAAGTTACATAATATTATATTATAGAATTAAAATAAGTTTTCGTGGTCGTGATGACCACAATCGTGACATGCACTGCAGCATTGATCAAATCATGAGGATATGTTCTCAAATTTCCTCTTAAAGTATCCCGATATTTACCATACATCATGTTTGCCTTATTGTTGTATGTATTATGTATATTTATAAGTATGGGAAACTAGAATTTTTTATCATAAAATTTGCAGTTTCTGTGTAATAAACAAATTCCGGTGCAACCAAGTCACGGGCATCGTTTAGTAGGTAGGTTTATAAAACTATTTTTCTACTAATAGGCGTATAACAAATACAATATTATTTTTTTACCCAGAATTAATTTTATAAAATTGTTTCTAATAAAAATATTTTTATGGTATTAAAATGTCTACCACTGGTTGAGGAACCCGGCGAGAAGAAAAGGAGTAAAACATTTTTTCTCATAAACGGACTTTTATTCGGTTTTACTTATAAATTATTGTTATAGGTTTACTTCGGAGAAAATTAAACAACTGTGAACTGGCTGTACCTAACTGCTTGCGTTGCAAAACTTGCAATCATACGCAACAATTATTGGTTTTAAGTATATATTTTTTCTGTGGTATTTTAACCGACTTCAAAAAAAGGAGGTTATCAATCCGGAGCGTATGAATTTAATATTTCCAGAACTGCCCAATTTTCGTATAATATGTTAGTGTTAGTCTATATCAGCGTCTGAACAAATGTGCCTTTCAAAAGTGTATGTATGTATAATAATTAATAAATAATAATAATAATAATAATATCTATGGACGCTTCACACCAAGTCAATCTGGCCCCGTGAAGGACTTGTGTTACGGGTACCTGACAACGGAAATATATTTAATACTTTTATAATGTACATATATTTAAGATTTTTATTATATGAGAAATATATTTAATACACATCCATGACCCAGGAACTTTGAAAACTTTTTGTTCCGTCGGCGGGACTCGAACCTGCGACCCCCGGCTTAAGCTACCAACGTGCTATCCACTGAGCCACAGAGGTCGTCATCGTCGTCATATGTATGTAAGTACTATGTATAATGTATGTTTTTATGTTTGTGTTCACTGTTCGCATAATATTATATCAGGATTTTGATTTTGATTTGATTATGTTGTCTCTGTAACTACCATTCCGATTTCAGTAATTCTTTTTTTGTTGTACTAGGTATTGTTCAACATAGGAAATAGTGCAAGTTTCATCAAAATCGGTTTAGTAGTCTTGGAGATAGGGAGTTTTAATTCTCAATTACGTACAATTTTGAAGTCGGTTTTATCTTTTTAAAATACAGTTATTCTTATCTGCGACCTGCGACTCGCCTTGCCAGTAAACAGTAGCTTGCACAGCTTGTTTCCTAAGACTTAATACTACTTACTTATTGGTTTTACTTTAGTGTGATTACTTTTCAATCCGTTATCTTGCTTACCATAATATCATGCTATTGGATTAAGGCCATCCCCCGAGCAAACGACCTTGACCATACATTTGCCGCGTTGTTGCCGAGATCGCACCAAAATCCAATTTTTTTTATTACTTATCTTAGGTAAAAAAACAATCACGCCTATTAATTTGTGCTTTTATAATAATATGTAGAATGTAAGATGTAGATGTGTTATTCTCAGTCAGTCAAGGTTTTTTTTATGTGGATGTGTATTTATCAGTCAGGTACGGTGTTACGACGCAAGCCCTCACAAAGCTTGGCTTTTTAACCGACTTCAAAAAAGGAGGTTATCAATTCGACGTGTATGTATGTAATATTTCCAGAACTGCCCAGTTTTTGTATATGTTAATCTATAACAGCTTCTGAACAAATGTGCCAAATTTCAAAAGTGTATGTATGTATGTATGTATGTATGTTTTTATGTTTGTTCACGCTTATCTCCGGAACTACAAGTCGTATTTAAGTGATTCTTTTTTATTGTACTAAGTATTGTTCAACTTAGGGTATAGTGCAAGTTTCATCAATCGGTTCAGTAGTTTTGGAGATACGGAGTTTTAATTCTTAATTACGTACAATTTTGAAGTCGGTTTTATCTTTTTAAAATACAGTTATAGCTAGTTAAATAAATGTTTACAAATACCATCCCACGTGTACACTGTACATACAGCACACTAGTCACTAGCGACAAAGCTATCTAGGTACCAATTAGCACAATAAACAATCATGTTCTTGACACACCTTATGCAGATTAGCTGGCACCGTGCCAGTGTATTATCTGATATGTACCCAGATTCTACTATACTAATGCAATGTTGATGTAGCTGAAGGAACAATCTTGTTCGATTGACCATTTCCTGTCAATGTACAAAATGGAATGGTCATGAATTGTCAATGAAAACTGAACTTAACTCTGGAATGAAGTGTGGCTAGCTGCAGGAGTATTTCCGGACCAATACGACCTTCGAACTTTAGAATATATAATTATAGAATATATAATAATAGCTATGTCCACATTGTGCCCTTTCATCTTCAATTTTCATAATCTTTTGAAATTCGAAATGTCAAAAGAGTATGAAAATTGAAGATGAAAGGGCACAATGTGGACATAGCTAATCATTAATCTAAGCTTCGAACCTTCAAGAAAAGACCGTACACTTTCTCAGGCCGGCAACGTACCTGCAGGCTGCAACTCTTCTGAAGTCGCGAGTGTCTACGGGCGACGGTAGTTACTTTTTATCAGGTGACCCGTTCGCTCGTTTTATTTAAGATGAAGTGGTAGGGCCAGAAGCGTATAATATCGCGATCTAGGGTATCTTTGAACCTGTTTTTAGATATCAACCGCTAAAATTCATACAATGTTATTCATACCGGCGTAAGGGTGAAGATATGCCTAATAACGTTATATTCTTCGAAACACGATTAAAGTAATTTGCCTCGATAGAAAAAAATCGTGATAATCATCATAAATTGCCATTTTATTGCAATTTTTCGATTTTACGGCGAATTTAGATACAATTCTAGTAAAAAATTTATATTTTCATAAACCTTTCATCAAATCCCATAAGGTAGTATTTATGGTTTTCACTAAAATGATAGTTAGTCATTCAAAATAAAATAATAACCTATAACGCTCGCACTGTATGAGGGCGGCGGGGATGCGGGGTGGCGATTCAGTCGGCCGCGGAGCCTCGTCGCAAGCAGACACGTACTACTCGTCGGCCCGCTCTTTACGAGAATTTGATGTGAAAATGGGAAATAAAAACTGCAGAGGAAAAAAATATCCCTTTTGCGGAAAAGAATAATTAAAAAAAAAAAAGAAGAGTTAAGGGAAAAAAAGAAATAAGGGTTACCGTACACTTGACTGAGTATCGGTATTATCTTTTTTTTGACGTTATTTTTTTCCTCAGTAGGCATTAGAATAAGGGTCACCGCATATTTGTCCGGGTACCGATATGGGTATTGGGTATCTTGTTTTGACTATTCTTTTCCTCTGTAGGCATGAATTAGTAGAAATAAGAATAAGCGTCACCGCACACTTGATCTGGTATCGGTATCGGTATTATCTTGTTTCAAATTTTTTTTTCCTCAGTAGGTATGAATGAGTAGAAATAAGGGTCACCGTACACGTGACTGGGTATCGATACTTATAATATTTTTTTGACACAATTGTTTCCTTAGTAGGTATGAATGAGTAGAAATGAGAATAAGGGTATTGTCCAGTATCAATAACAATATTGAACGCCGGGTGAGTAGCCGGCACGTTGACGGAGACAAGGGCCCTGCGGATAACGTCGTTCAAGGAGGCATGGCGGGACTGGCGGCCGGCGCTGCGTCGACAAGATAGACCGTGGTGACCCTGGCGGTCTACTGCGGCGCCGCAGGGGCAGCGGTGGGGTTCGGTGATATTGGCTCCTAGTCGCAAACTGAGTGAAAGATTGAATGTGTGGTTATCTAAAAGTGTTCCGGTATTGGATGATGGGTTAGCCTGGAGCCAGTAGCCTGATTCCGGCTCGGCGGACGCTAGAAGACGCGCCCGATCTGTGGTGGACGAGGAATTTAGAATTTCTGATTGTGCCAAATTGATTAGTGGTTCATCCCAATTCTTTTGGATATTGGGGTTAACTGAAACGTCACTAGGACAAACACGTTTCCAAGCGTTGATCGCCTCAGCTAGTGACTCAATGCCTACGTTTCCAGAAGAATTGGTGATGATTTTGATGAAAAGAGGATGAATGCTGTGAGCTGAAGAAAGGAAGGCAGGAAGGGACACACTGGACACGCTTCTAAGACCCAAGCCACCGAAACGAATGGGGAGAGTAGCTTGGGCCCAAGAGGTGTCAGAGATTTGGCAGTTGAAAATATTCATTATTGTGTCTTTTTAAAATAGTGTCTAAATGGGAAAGAAGGTTGGGGTACTCCCATAGAGGGCAGCACCTCAGGACATATGTGAATTGGGGCACAAACAAACAAAAACGAATTATTTGGTAAGCCATATGGGATTTTATTGCGACGAGTTTGCCAGAAGATACTACGAATTTTTGTTTTTGTTCCGAAACGTAAGGCTCAAAACCGTCGTTGAATATAGGGGCACCTAGAAGGCGGAGGGATTCTTTACTGAGAATTTTGATACTAGGGGCCAAATTGTTAAATTTAGACATTATTACGTCATGCGGCTGTGCGATTGGGCCGTTAAAAAAAAGTTCACATTTGGAGAAATTTAAATCCAAATCTATTGCTTTAAATTTTCAGTTGTACCTATGGGGACCCCTAAAATTTTTAATATTTTTTCCATTTTTGCATCAAAATCTTAATGCGGTTCACAGACTACATCTACTTACCAAGTTTCAATAGTATAGCTCTAATAGTTTTGGAGAAAAGTGGCTGTGACATACGGACGGACGGACAGACAGACAGACAGACAGACATGACGAATCTATAAGGGTTCCTTTTTGCCATTTTGGCTACGGAACCCTAAAAATGAATAAATATATTTTTATAAATAAATTGACTATTGTATACTCTGACATAATAACCTAATAAATATGACATATTATCTCATAACGTATGTCAAGTAGGCTTGTACTTTGAATATCATTCATTCATTTATTTATGTTTGTTTGTTTGTAAAAAGAATCTGCCTGAAGTTAGCCAGGGATTAGTTTACTCACGTTCAATGCGCGGCCTATACATACTAGCATAGACTTTGAGTCGGGAATTAGGGATAGGTATGAGCTACAGCTACGGGTCTGGGCCCAGCACTAAAGAGCATCTGTGAGCGTACGGATGCATTCGAGACAATTTGGAATCGGTAACTAATGAGGTAAGTATCGGTATTCTCTTGTACAATCAACCGATAAGTGTGTACATCAAGTGTACGGTAAACCTTATTCTCATTTTTACTCATTCATACGGCATACCTACTGAGGTTAAAAAGTGTTTCAAACAAGATAATACCGATACCGATACCCGGTCAAGTGTACGGTGACTCTTATTTCTATTCATACAATACCAACTAAGAAAAAAAATTTTCAAAAACAATATAATACCAATTATAACTATACCCGGTCAAGTGTGCGGCGACCCTTATTCTCATTTATGCCTACTAAGGAAAAAATTTGTCTAAAAGAAGATAATAAGAGGGTAAAATATTGAACTCGCATGCCCGGTCGCCGCTGCCGCACGCACTGTCTACGCTACGCACCTACTAGCAGGCGTGCGCGGGGCGGAAGATGGTTGCCCCGCGCATGCCCGCCACGCTTCATACCTCACCCCCTCAGAAACGCGATGCGCACCCTACCACTTCATCTTAAAAAATCAACGTCTTGAATTTTTGTTTCACGTAGCGTACATCTTATGAGAACACTATGTTGTTATTTTTTTATAGGAAACTTACTGAATCAAACAAGAAGCTGTATTGATGTAAAATCAACAGTAAGATCAACAGTAGAATAATAATTAGAGTAGTGGACTTGGCTGCAGGTGATGCACCTTTCACAATCTAATCGAGCATTTGACAAGTAAATATTGTAATTAATATTATTAATTGCATCTTGTCAGAGACTTAAAAATGAAGATTTTTATCAATAAGTATAAAAAATGCTATTAATTTATATAATATCTAAAGTGTCATTCCAAGTTATTTTGAAGTTTGAACATTTAAATAATATTATATAGTATATACCTAGTGCTTACTATAATAATTACTGTATAAACTTAGATTACTTAATCAATCGTTCTTATTATATTATTTAATTTAAATTGAATATTTCCTACCCACGTATAAATAAAATTTCCGAAATATGCAACAGGTAGGTAGGTACTTGTCAAACGTCTACGAAAGGATGTCCAATCGTTCTATCGATTCGTAAATCCATTAAAAACCTTACTTCTACCTTAAAATACTCACGTTACTCGCGCAGGAATCGCAAGTATTATAGGAAATCGTTGATGTTTGTAGAAAATGTCTCAATGTTATTGAATAAAACCATAAGTCATAAAGCACTATCAGACGCGCGTGAACCCCGGGCGAGTGGAAAACTACGACTGAATCGAAATTGTATTTATAGAGTGTATAACCCAAGTCCTAACTACGATAGCCCGTCCATTTTACCTATGACTTTTATGCCGGTGACATAAAGCTTATAATTGAAACTTTGACGCAGCATAATAATTATAAACGCATAATATAACGATTTATGCTAATATTATAACCTTTGAAAAATAAGACTGAAGTTGATGTTACTACTAAGATTATTATAATTGGGTTTCAGATATTTTATTTTATAATTTCATAATATTATAAGTAAGGTAAAAATATATAAGTAATTATTTTATTTCTTACCTACTTTGTTTTTGAATTATTTTGTAATATTAATATATAATATAAAACTACCTACTTCCAATTTGAGAAACACAGCTAACAACTACAGATACCTACACTTTCGCATTTATAATATTAGTATTAGAGATGTAGATCATAGAAAAATATTTGTACATCTAAATAATGGATTGCTTTGTCTAGCTTTTCAAGTTGGTAGTTGGTACGTAGTGTCATCTGTGCTTTTTCCATCATACGAAAGTCTACAATAGCAACCGGCAAAAAGTTCGAGGAAGTTTATTTTATAAGCTTTTTGTCGGTTTCCGTATCATGCAATAGATGGCTCTGTGACAATAATTTGAGAACTTCACCTGTATATTTTTGTTTGACTTTTAGGGTTATATAAGGTGAGGGGGTAAAGTGCGCCATACTTTTTTATAGATGACTTCTAGGCAAAATAAACTTCTGTAAGAGTTCACCAATAATAATCAAGACGTGAGTGGAAGAATAAGGTAAGTAACATGAAAAAACTTCCCGTTTTTTTGCCTTAATGGAGGCTTTAGGGCCGGAAAAGTTATTTGAAATAGAAAAACTATGGATTGTATGTGTAGCCAGATATATTAGCTAGGTTATGAAGTAGATAAGTTACAAGTTTTATTGAAATAATTAGGGAAAAAATGAGTTATTGCCCGTATGTTACGAAATGTTACTTATTCGATTCTTCCACTCACGTCTTGAATTATTGGTGAACTCTTACAGAAGTTTATTTGTTTATAATTATTATAAATTTAATTATTTAAGAATCTGTGATATTTTGAGATTAAGGTCCATGTCATGTCAATGAAATCTAGCAATAAATTAAAGAAATTTTTGCACGAAATCACAAACATGTACGATAGGGCGCACTTAGCCGACTTGCCAAATTTGAGGGTAGAAATTTTGATCTGGTATAATTTTATAAAGTTGACTAGTTACAGCTAAAATAAAGTCAAAACCTACAAATAAAATGTTTTAATTATTTACTTACTATATTTTCTTGTTGGAAAACATTTAGCTTCTTGAGATTTTTAACGATCACTTTCACGAGGTCAACTCTTGACGACACTTTCAAAGACAGAAAAAAAAGATGGCGCATATTTCGAGTTAACAAATATAGAGCCATCTGTGGCTTTTACCCAGAACTACGTTTTAGTTTCCTACATCGATGTAAGATGTCGTTACTAGTATAATGTCAGCAGTTTACGATATATTTAAAGTAGGCGCACTTCTCCGGTAGGCGCACTTCGCCCCCTTCACCTTAGTTTATACCCAAAAGAACCATTTTATCATATAAATAGAACCCTAGAATTATCACAGAGACTATAATATAGAATTGTCTTTTCTTCTATCTGTCGGTTTCTCCTTAAGTACTTTACTGATGAGTTAAGACATAATAGGTATTACATTGTTACCGCTAAATTACAACAACATCATAATAATTTTATTTTAGGAGTCTTCATGTAGATATAATATTATGCTTTAAATGTGAAGCACTCATAATAAATCATATTATTATTAATTAACAGGGTATATTATAATATTATTAATAATAACTCCCTCACCGGCCTCAGCTCGGTGACGTGTGTGCGTGTGTGCGCAGTACACAAGAGCACACTCTCTCTCTTCGTTTACTCACCATAAGTTCATAACCCAGGGAGACGGACGACCGACACGACTGGCGAGAGATCAGGCGCAGGACCGACTTTTTACATGCCCATCCGACGAATGGATCATCTTACTTGTCACACAATCAGGTGATCAGCCTGCATTGTCCTAACCAAACTTAGAAATAGGAAGTTTCTAACGCAGGCATCGAACCCATGACCTCGGAGTTAAGAGCCACGCTCTAAGCCTCTGGAGGCGTTGTATTAGTACTTACGTAGTAACAGTCGTACCTACAGTATAATGTCTTTTTTAACACAATGGTGCACACTGAGAAATTATTAAGACACTACAAAATATTATAACACTGTAAATTGTAACAAGTAAATAATAGTAACAACTAACAGTAACAAAACAAAGCTTTATGTCAACATTTTGCTGCTAATTTACAGCGTTTTAAAACCAAAATATATTTGGTTTTGAATAACGTTGTACTTAAACACGTATAATGGACGATAACGAATGGTAATTTCATTCTGTATAATTGCAATGACCGGTAATGCAATTAAGATGGCAACTATATAATTGCCCCCCATATTATAATTTACAATGTACAACAATTAGCATAAAAGCTCAATTATATTTAAACGACTTTCAGAACTGCCGATGTTTTAAACACAAATTAATGCACACACGATTTATTTTACTCGTACATCGTGGCTACGCTTTTTGGAACTGCAAAAAAATTAATTAATACTAGCTGTCCCGGCAAATGTTGTTTTGCCATTTAAAGTATTTCTACTTCATCAGTTGATACAAAATCTTACCCCCTCTTTTGTCCCCTGAGAGGGGTGGGGGGAAAAGGTTTCTACACCAGATGTTAAGTTGGAAAACACAGTTAATAATATGAAGTAAGTCCATTAATGGAAAAAGTTTCATACAAAATCTGACCCCCTCTTTGGTCCCCTTAGAGGGTGCCTCCCCCCACCCTTTTTTATACACCAGATGTTTATTGATTTTTATACACCAGATGTTGAGTTGGAAGAAGTCAAACATATCAGCGAAAACCGTATCCAAATCGGATCAGTAGTTTTCGTGTTAAAGAAAAAAGTTTGATACAAAATATGACCCCCTCTTTCGTCCCCTTAGAGGGGTGGAGGGGGGAATTTTTATACACCAGATGTTAAGTTGGAAGAAGACAAAATATATGTCTGCGAAAACCGCATTCAAATCGGATCAGTAGTTTTCGTGTGATAGTGGAACAAACATACAGACAGACAGACAGACACACAGACAGACAGACAGACAGACAAAAAACTAATTACATTTTTGGCTTCTATATCGATTTAGTGACACCCCCCGCTTATTATTTTTTGAATATCTTTAATGTACAGAATTCACATTTCTACAGCTTTACTATTATGTAAGTATAGATTACTAGATGACGCGGTGAACTTTGTATTACTATAATATCATCAAGGACGTTGAAATAACAATATCATAATATATCTATGGACGTTTCACACTACGTCAGTCTGGCCCCGTGCAAATAGCACGAAGGACTTGTGTAACACATTACACAAGTCAACCCAGGGTACCAAGATAACGGAAATATATTTAATACTTTTATAAATATATACTATACATATTATAATATTTAAGATTTTTATCATAATATGTTACACGTCATATTTAATCCACATCCATGTCCCAGGAACTTTGAAAACTTTTTGTTCTAATCTTCTTGAACTTCTTCGTAAACTTCAATTTAATAAAGGTTTTGACAGATAATAATGTAAAGGGCATAAGCGGATAATATGTCAAAATATTCATTTAATTACGGTAAGTAAATTAATATTTTTCTCTGAGTACGGCAGTTTACCATCTCCTTGAGTAATCATTTTAAAGATCTTGAGAGCTGCTGTAAAGCCACAGACTACTAAATAGTTTTACTTCTAACCAGCCACATGTTATACAATTTGGCACATCAATATGTAATAACCCCTTTAATTTCTAGCTAAGACCAAACTAGAGGTCCCGGTCTGAAGGTCTTACATTTGTGACCTCATTCGTCCTGCTAAAATCAATATGTTTTCAATGACAAGGCCAAAATATCGGGTCTATTAATATAGATTATACGCATAAATATGAAGCCCAGCCACAATAGAGTATAAAATATTACAATAGCAACATAACAGTAAAGGTTCGCGCACACTATACTGGGCCGCAGCGTCGGGGCGGAGCAAAAATCCGCTCAAATTGCTTAAAAACAAGTATTGTACCTACCAATTATAATAATTGAAGGTGTATGTCGATGAATTGGGTGACCAACAATTTGAAAATGTTCGTTTTTTGCATAAATAGAGGACCGGGAAAATTATTCGGGACGAGACGGGAACGGGAAGAGATGGGACGAGAGTCACATTAATAATCTGTATACTATACGTGTGATGAAGCCCGCCCTGCTTAGGAAGCGTATTCTGGTTGGACACTACTCAATATCAATGTACTGCGCTCCATCTCGATTCTACGGCCCGGTCCGCCACTGCTTTGCTGCGCTGCAGTGCGGTCCGCGCGCAGTACGCTGCGTCCCACCATTGTGTGCACGTACCTTTGCAGTAACACAGCGGGGAAAACATGACTTATTGCACGGGCAACATTAATAAAAACGGATTACGCCCGATTACGTTCTTTTTTATGATGTCGTAATAAATAATATCAAATTCCCAAACAAAATCTCTTCGTCCGTGGAAAAGTATGAGAAGATTAAGTTGCTATGATTTTTTATACTTATTGTGTGCTAGCTTTTCCTTGCGACTCATTTCGTGGATAAAATAGTGTCTATCAGAATTTTTGCTGTAAGTTTTCGTTGTATTTTTTGAGATAAGTACGTTAAAGTTACATAATATTATATATTATTAAGGTTAAATTTTTAAGTTGCTACTTTTCGTAAGACATGACTTGTAATATTCTTAGGTCGATACTTCTTACATTGTATTTATATTATCTGTTGTCTATAGATTAACTAATACGAATTCCACTTTTACATACATACATAATTATTATACTTTTGAAATTTGGCACATTTGTTCAGAAGCTGTTATAGATTAACATTAAGTATATACAAAAACTGGGCAGTTCTAGAAATATTACATACATACGCGTCGAATTGATAACCTCCTTTTTTGAAGTCGGTTAATAAAAAGGTCACTTACGGTCTTATTGTGTGTTACACAGCCCCTCCACTATTTATAAACTAAGCGGCTTAAGCACTTCAGCTATAAGCTCTACTTCTTATAGAGATTCCAGCAGCTTAAAGAGGCTTTTCCGTAGCCACGTGACAATTCGAAGTTACAGAGTTATACATTGAGTGCGGAATCCATACTGATAACATAAAATATTTATGAAACTGTATTTTAGTTATTTTATGGTGCCGTTGAATGAATTTTGATGAAATTTGGCATACAATGGGAATACGGGTATCAGCCTTACAACCTTAGATACAAAATATTTCTGTGACTTTTATATACGACTAGCTGTCCCGGTGAACTTCGTGTCACTTCCCTGGACTTCTACGAATATCTTAAGACTAAAATCAGCCCAATCGGTTCAGCCGTTTTCGAGTTTTACCGCGACTAACACATTTGAAATCCATTTTTATAAATAAGATAATTGGGAATAAAATAATTTATGCGTGAATAAAATCGCGGGCAACTTCAAGTAGTACGTAATTTAGAAAAGTACAATTAAGTTTGTGATGTCTGAATATTGAAAATACTTAGTTAACCTTATGGAGCCACTAAGGGCGCTTACAGAGGAACGGCACGTGTCGGCGGCAGTCGACGGCAGTCGGCGGCATCGTATCGTCAAAGTATCGTTCTACCAAACATAACAAATTATAACTAAATCGGTTCAGCAGCTAGGCGTGAAAAAAAGACAGGCACACTTTTACATTAATTATAATAATATTAGTAAGCACACACACACAACCTGTCACAATATTTCCTTAGCAGACTGATATAAACGGACTCGGGAGCTACAATACTTTATATAAGCAGTGTTTGATGTTCGGCCTTTATTTGATAGTCGTAAAATAGTCTAATAAATAAAATTAATAAAGAAAGAAATTTTCGTTTTATTTTAATAAATAATATTATTATAATATTATATTTTTCCTTATCAAACATATCGCTAAAAACGGTGTACTTTCAATGCTCTGGTTTTAATAAAACTAAGGTATATAAAAATTCTTGTGAACTATTTAAACGCTTCTAGTATGTAATATCTTAGATTTGAAATCTGTACATAATTATCTAGTTTGTATTATATCGTGGTCACACTTCAGGTGAAAATTCGTAGCGCCATGCTACGAAAGCTACGGTATGTCGTAGCACCGTAGCAACACAGCAAATCGTAGCGCTACAATCTTTCATAGGGTTGTCATCCGTCCGGGTTTCCCCGAATTTGTCCTAGTTTAGAGGGCATCCGGGGAGCGTCCGGGGAAGGTTTCATTTTTGACCGATTTTTAAAAAATAAATAAATAAATAAAATTTTGGCCGCCCGCGATACGCACTATGCTCGCACACCACGATCATGACATTTTCAACTGTTTTTTATTACATTGAATATGTTTAAAAGATCTTTTTGAAAATTGAAATGTCCGGCTTTCGGACTCCAAAATCCGGGGTTTTTACGCGTCTTGTCCTGTTTTCCAAATCTTAGAGATGGCAACCCTAATCTTTCATAATAATATTAACTAGAGATCGCCCAATAGCTATGTCCACATTGTGCCTTTTTCTGTTCATCAAGGGCATGCGTTATAGCGCAGTCAACAGCGAACGTGAGGCATGCCCGTGACGCGCGTTAAAATCGTAGCGCTCGCTATGACACTTTTCTTTCAACGCGGTAGGATTTTGACGCATTCAATAATTATTGAATATACCAAACGAAAGTTGAATAAAAAGAAGATGACGAAAATTGAAGATGAAATTGCATAATGTGGACATAGCTAATGGTCGAAATTCGACCTAAAATAAAAAATTAAATTATAAGAATAGTAATATTTAGTACTTTCATAATAAATATTATTCAATGATGTACCAACGAAGTCATTGATTCGGCAGATGGCGTACCTACGTCATCTGGTCGGGCTATTGCCAATTTAAGGACGCTATTACAAATATCAGCGATTTTCCGGTACCATTTTAAAGAATTAGGAGTCAAACTGCGAGGATATTTTGGTTTCAAATGAAAGATAATATATTCATTTCCACGACTGTACCATAAAAATTCTATAGCCGCATACAAAATTTTCACATAAAATACGTTTTAACCATCACAATAATCGCAAAATATGAAAAAAAATGGGGTCTGATTAGGTACCTTAATATCTAAATACACTGAACTGAGGAAAATAAATATACAAAAAAATTGTTGCTTACTTAGTCCTCTATAAAGTCCGCTAAAAATTTTATATAAAAATAAACAACTTTTCCAGTTATAAGAAAAATAAGAAAATTTCTCAAAATTTTTCATACATTTTCGCCATATCAAGAACGCGGCGAGCATCGTAACCGTCACTGTACAAGGCGCGCTAATATGAATCTTATTTTAATATCATTAACGTCAATATTCGTACTGACAGACATCCGACCTGCTAATTCTCCGGTTGGAGCATCCTTAATATTATTATTTGTGATCTGTCGGCTGGGCTTCGTATAACTCGACCAAACAACGTAGGTCCGCCATCAAATCGCATTCAATTTCTTTAATAGTACATTGTATAGCGTACAGAATTTTCAACTAATTGGTTAACTTAATATTAATTAAGCTTTCCTACTTTCGGAAGTGGAAAAGATGCTGTAAAATTATTTAATTTTGAGCAAATAAGAATTAAGAAGGGATTAAGTTAGACAAGTTTTGGCAGAAGTTATAATTAATGTTGCCAGGAACTGACCTTTATTTTCAAGTTATAATAATATTAAATATATTGTTATATTATCTTTAAATACGAAGATTATATTAATATAATTTGGTTCAAAATATAGAAAAGTGCTCGGAAGAGTGCATACATCATACGGATTTAATCATACAAATTATTGAAATAAATAATACTTCTTGCACCTCTAAAATTAGTCGGTTTATATTTCAAAGGAGGCTGATAGTGATAGTGAATTGGGCACTTAATTCCCAACATAAAGGAGTATGTTTCACGACAAATAGAAATAAACCCCAAACGGTAAGATTCAGTGAGCAATAAAAGAATAAAACAGTAATAAAAAAGGTAATAAAATTACGTGAGGTGTGCGAATCTTACAGAATGTGTTTTATTGTGTTTTTTATTTGTACGATTAGAGTGAAAGAAAGACCTTTCTTTTGAAGGTCAAACACAACTTTAAGATTTCCATTCCCTACTTTATAAAGTGTTGATCTAATAAGAAATATTTTGTAAAACAAAATTCACATACGTAATTAATGTGAATTTTGTGTGTTGTGTATAAAAATCAAAATAAGGTAATTTATATTTTTATAAGGTCGGTTCAAGGCTTAAAATAAAGAAAAAAAAAGATAACTTGGCTAAATTAGGAGTAGAAGGCACAGTGTTTGATTTTTAAGTGACTTTAAAAAAGGAGGTTCTCATTTTGGCTACGACTATTTTCCTTTTTATTAGTTTTCTATGATGCGCCGATATGCACACGGAAGATTTCCTTATACTAAGAGTTATACGAACGTAATTTGATTGATACGAAATTACTGGTCAAAGTGAACCTTCTTTTTGAAGTGGGTTATATTAAATTTTTCGTCGCCATTAAGCGTTTCATACAAAAGCCCCGCGTCAGAAAAACTCAAAATCAACTAAATGCGGGAAAATGAAATTCTCCCGCCATTGTCAAAAATTGTACACTTAAGAGACCGAGTCAATCAAATTGATGGAAAAATCTTTCACAAAAGTGGCAAGCGACAAAAGTTTCCAACAATGAAAAAGGATAGCTGTAATAAAATCAGGCGAATGATCGGAAAGTTACGAATCGAATTTGGGAGCAATGCTTTTAGAGGAAATTAATCTGAAGACGTTTCGAATGCTCGGCTATAATTGAGGCGTGCTAATGGATAATATATTTCGCGCTATTTTTATACGATAGTAGCCTAATCCAGCGGCTTCCAAACAACGGAACATCACGCGGTTGTACAAAGTCACAAATCATAGTGATAATTACTTTAGGGTATCCCTTGTATTAGAATTTACTGTAAAAGTAGCAGCGCGCTTTTTTTTGCATTTTGTAAACCTATGTGTATTGTATAAGGCATCTTAAGTGTTCGTTCATTTTAACTAATCTATTTTCTAGATTGCTTTAAAAGAGCTATTAAAAACATTATTCATTTATAATTTAGAGAATATAATATTTTTTTGACCAAGTGTTTCATAAAAATAAAATTAGGTTGTCTTAATAATTAAGTGTAGTTTAATTTTATTCAATTATGTGGTAGTATTAAATGTTTTAAAAAGTTAAAGTACTTTTATTTTAATACAACACGATCTATACTATTATTATAAAGCTGAAGGGTTTGTTTGTTTGAACGCGCTAATCTTACGATTCACTCACGAATTCCTTTATTTGTCTAGCTAACAATACAATGTGAAACTCTTTTAAATAGATACAACAAAACAATCGGCTTAAACTCTTCTATGTGGGGTGTATCAGTTAGCAAAAAGTCATGTCACTTAGTTGATTAACCAGCGACTACATTAACCATCACTTAACCTACCAACGTGTCTGACCTACCAATCGGTTACACATTTCATAAAAAATTAAAGCTCACAAAGGGAAATTAAAATTATTGGCAGCTCTCGTGCTATAACGAAACAGGGCCTATAGCCGAAACTTTTTCGTTTTCGCTTCGTTATAGAATCGCCGATCAAAATGTATGGAATTGACATAAGACGAGTCGAACGTCAACGTCATATTAACGAACGCTTATGTCAATTCCATACATTTTCATCGGCGATTCTATAACGAAGCGAAAACGAAAACATTTTGGCTCACCCCCCTGGGCTGTCACAACGCATAATCGATGCGCCTTTGTTAGCTTCTGCTCATTGAAAACGCGAGACTAATGCCCGTTCGAAAGTCAGCGTCGCGTCGGTCGAGACTCGAGATTCATAAGCTTCACGCCTTTTATGAGGAGCTCATATAAAATGATATTTTAAAATCTTCAGAGGTGATTAATTTTGTACTCATTACAATAAAAAAAACTCCATACTAATATTAATATTTGACATCGTCTTTTTGTACAAAAATCCCTTTAAATTAATAAAGAAAAAAAAATATTAATATGAAAGCGTCTGTTTGTTTGTCACGTCTACTGCTAAAGCGATTTTGATGATTAAGATATTTTGAGTCCCAGGGAAATTACCAGAATTTTCGCAGAGCAAATGGTTGTTATCAAAATGAAGCTGCTCACGAAAAATTTGCTTGATAGTTATAAAAAAATATATTCTAGGGAACCTGGACTATTATTTTAAAACTGCATAATATCTTAAAAATATAACTTTGCGCCAAAATTAGTTTATCGCGTGGGAACTATATATTTTTTTTGGGATAAAAAGTACCCTATGTCCTTTCCCGTGACTCAAAGTATCTCTGCACCAAATTTCAGCCCAATCGGTTCAGCCGCTTAGGCGTGAAGAGGTAACAGACTGACAGACACTAGATAATTATATTGGTATGGATAATATGGATTCACAATCTACCGATGAAACGTTCCTAATCTATATATGTAGGTGTTTTGTAACAAAAAACAGTCATTTTTTGGAATAGTTTCATATAAAACTTGTTGATACAGACGCGGTTTGGATATTTTAAAAGTTTTTAATGAAGTTCCACCGCATCCAATATATTCGCAATCAAAATACCATCCCATGCCTTGATTGAAAAGGTTTTTTTGGTTCATATTTTTTATTTCTTTCTTTTAATGTAAACACGTGTAAAATATAACAATAGAGTAGTAATATTGAAGACATTAATAATTGATTGTGTTTGTGATTCTAATAGAAAAATATTTCCTTTATCTATACATATAATAAAACTGTAGAAATGAAAATTCTGTACATTAAAGATATTAAAAAAATAATAAGCAGGGGATGTTACTACATCGCTATAGAAGCCAAAACTGTGGTTAGTTTTTTGTCTGTCTGTCTGTCTGTCTGTCTGTCTGTATGTTTGTTCCAGCATCACACGAAAACTACTGATCCGATTTGAATGCGGTTTTCGCAGATATATTTGTCTTCTTCCAACTTAACATCTGGTGTATAAAAAAATTTCCCCCCACCCCTCTAAGGGGACAAAAGAGGGGTCAAATTTGTATCAAACTTTTGTACTTAACACGAAAACTACTCTTCCGATTTGCATACGGTTTTCGCAGATATATTTGTCTGCTTCCAACTTAACATTTGGTGTATAAAATTCCCCTCCCCCATCCCTCTAAGGGGACCAAAAAACATTTTTCTTCGACTTACTTCATATTATTTACTGTGTTTTCCAACTTAACATCTGGTGTATAAAATCCCCCCCCCCCTCTTAGGGTCAAAAGAAGGGGTAAGATTTTGTATCAACTGATGAAGTAGAAATACTTTATATGGCAAAACAACGTTTGCCGGGACAGCTAGTTATTATAATATTGCTTTATTAGTTACGAAGATTATATTCACGACTGGGACGAAGAAAATGAATATGAGTAAAATAATTTTACTCCTAAGAGGACATTATTAATTAATACTTACGTAAGATAACTTTTATTACTGATATTGGCTCTAGGGACGTCTAGAGATTGTTTATGCGCCAATAAAAAAAATCTATTCATGATTCCCAGGGTCCTAGATTTTATGGAATGTATTTTGTTATAATATTCTGTATGATAAGTTTGGTGTAGTTTTGGGTTACTTTGAAGGTGTGAATGAATTAATGTGTCATATTTTCAAGTGCTTTACTAATCATAATAATAATATCTATTACGTTAGTCTGGCCCCGTGCTAAGTACCTGAAGGACTTGTGTTACGGGTACCAGACAACGGAAATATATTTAATACATTTATACTATACACATATTTAATACACATCCAGACCCGGCAACATTGAAACCTTTTTGTTCCGTTGGCGGGATTTGAACTCGCGACCCCCGGCTTGAGCTGCCACACACTCAATAAATAATTGAGCCACAGAGGTCGTCGAATATATTTAATGACTAATATGTTCAAAATTTTTCCTTTTTGCTAGGTTCAGAATAAACGTGGACTAAGAATAAAGACTTATAATTATCAGTTTTCCATTTTCAAAGCCAATAGCGCCCACTCAGTTTTAATATTGATCGTTACATTCTAAGTATTCAAACTATTTCATGCGCAGATCTCTTATTTTAAAAACACAACGGATTGCAACAGAGAATATGAAAACGGAACAGCAGGGGCAAACTGGTGTGGTAGAAACAAAGTCGTTCGAATTTTCTTTCGAAATCCTGACGTAAAATTTTAACCCACACAAAAAATCGAACAACGCCACAAAAGAAGTTGCAACCTAATGTTTACATTAGAAATCACTCTTCTCTCTTTTAGAAATTACTCGTCTCTTCACTGATTTGGTCGCGTCTTGGAATGTTCAAGATTATGCGCAAGTATTCGAATCTTCTGGAAATATTGAATGCAAGTTCCTGGCGTGCCGACAGTGACAGATGGCCGTGCTCCAGTCACCACTCCGAATGATAGATCGCGTAACGCTTCAATTTAACTTCCTAAGACGTAAGGCCTAACATGTTACATTATTCATATTGTCTGCCTGGGGCCCAGTTGCGCCTACTGGGTTATTGATAATCGTTTGTCTACCATCCTTTTTAGGGTTCCATAATATCCAAAGGGTATACGCGCAAAGTGCCGCTATAACAACAAATACTGAAAACAAAATGATATTAATATTGAAGTGAGGCTCCCATAGAACAAACGTAATTTTTGCCCGTTTCTGATATCAAAAATGGCAGCAGTTAAGCAATGAAAAAGGTTGAAATATTTACAAAATTATCAATATTTGTATTTTGAGCTCCTAACATAATAGGGTATTTGACAACATTTAAAATAAACTATAATTTATGGCCATCCTAATAAATTATAAGTAAATTAAACATATTTCAATTTATTTTCATTAAAATAATATGTATTTTCAGAGGATTGCGTAAGAAAAGTCGAATAAAATTGTCCTTTCTTTTTCGGTGATAGAAACGCTCTGTCATTGGTTGCAATCGTGATGACGTCACACGCAAGTAAACAAAGCTTCTTGCCTGGAGTTTAGTACGCCATTTACGTGATAAAAAGTGTTTGATTCCACTTATAAGTGATTATTCACAATTTTCATATTATTTCTAGTAGGTACAGATATTAACTACGTAACTCACAACAGCTATAATTATATCTAAGATGGAGTCCAATTACGTGCGAGCAGATAACAGAAACCTACCTAAGATCGACCCATTCATGGTACTTAGAACTATTTTTTAAAAATAATGCAGTTTATTATTCTTCTGAAGTAAGAAATGTAAAAACAATAGTGTAAGTACCACTCGATAATAATTATATGTTTGCGTTTTGTGCAATTATACATCATTCGTGTATTTTAGGTTATGTCAATGATATATTATGAAAAACTCAAAGATATAAGTAGAACATCATAGGGTTATGTAGAAAAGACAAACACACAATATTGATTATATTTTCATACTAGCTGTCCCGGCAAACGTTGTTTTGCCATTTAAAGTATATTTTCTACATCATCAGTTGATACATGTTTTACCCCCTCTTTTGTCCCCTAAGAGGGTATGGGGGGTGGAAGGTCATACACCAGATGTTAAGTTGAAAAACACAGTTAATACCTAATATGAAGTAAGTCCACTAAAGAAAAAAGTTGTATACAAAATCTGACCCCTCTTTGGTCCCCAGAGAGGGTTGAGAGGGGAGGGGGGAGGAGGATTTTTATACACCAGATGTTGAGTTGGAAGAAGACAAATATAATATATCTGTGAAAACCGTATGCAAATCGGATCAGTAGTTTTCGTGTTAAAGAAAAAGTTTGATACAAAATCTGACCCCCTCTTTTGTCCCCTTAGAGGGGTGGGGGGAAAAAATTTTATACACCATATGTTAAGTTGGAAGAAGATAAATATATCTGCGAAAACCACATTCAAATCGGATCAGTATTTTTCGTGTGATGCTGGAACAAACATACAGACAGAAAGAGTGACAGACAGACAGACAGACTAAAAACTAACCACATTTTTGGCTTCTATAGCGATGTTGTGACAAAGGTGTAATTTCGGGTGTCATTTCATATCTTCTAAGTACAGAATTTTCATTTCTGCAACAGAATATTGTCTTCCCCGCACGCGCTTTGGTGACGCCCACTATCGTAATATTTTAATTTCGCCATAATTTCAAAACCAAACGTCCAATTTTAATCATTCAAAGACCAAATATTATCTACATAAACTGTACTTAGTGATAAAAGAATTTATTTTGATAAGGATTAATAGCGTGAGTAAAATATATCCGTTTTAATGTAGTCCAAAAAAAATCAGGATTTTTAAATAAATAAATGGTTATTGTGCCTCACTCGACATAGATAGGTATAGTGTGTTGCGGACTTTTTTGTAGATATTTATAAGATCTACAATTACTTAGAACATTTTATGGTTCTATCTTTTATAGTTTAGGCAGCGTACGTAAAATAAGTAACTTTTCTAGCTGATTTTTTACACCTTGCGTCCGAAAAACTCAAATATCTTACGGAACCCTACTTTTTTCCAAAATAAAATGTAGCCTATGTTCAGCAGAAATAATGTAAGATTCCAATAGCGAAAGAATTTTTCAAATCGGTCCAGTAGTTTCGGAGCCTATTCGACTCAAACAAACAAACAAACAAACAAATCTTTCCTCTTTATAATAGTAGTGTAGACAACAAATTTTTAAGTTTCCCTTGATCGTGGAAAAACGAGACACAATAGCCTTTCTATCATAAATCTGTTCTGGCTTTCTATTGCTATTTGTTATCGCGGTAGCCGGTTACCGCTTAGGGCACAGAACAGATTTACTCCTAGCTTAGGGCTTATTAATACTTCAATATTAATACTTACATTAAAGTGATCTTCACACATAAATAATATGTTTGAATGCGATAAAACGCTCTTTGGGTCTCTTCGAGCTAATTGTAACCACATTTTTCGTCTTTTGGGATTAGTTGGAACAAAAACGAATTTTTTTCTGGAGTTTTTAAATACGTAATTTTTACATTCTGGCACTGCACACCATTTATACACCATTATCACGGATTAATTAAAGAAAAACCACGGAAAACCAGCTTAGCTCTTTTGATTGTAACTCTGTTTACTTGCCAGTGACGTCATCGACGTCATGTGATCGGCGCCATTTTCTAAATAGCGTTTTTCGCGCGACTTGGGGAATTTAAACTTTAATATTAATTTTCTTTAATAATACAAAATATTTTCCGGAAATATTAATAGAATATGTTTATTTTATAACAAAGAATAGTTTAAAAATACTTTTCAAAAATTGTCAAATACCCTATTTTGGCATATTTTTGCTCTGTTACGGCACGGAACTCTTCGTGTGCTAGTCGGACTCACGCTTGGCCAATTTCAGGGCCTCAGAAATACGAAGAACGAGACATATAAATCTATGATTGGGCTCCTCCGAAGGGATCATAAATAATTAATGTAATATCTCTGATTAATGCTCATTGCTCCGTTCCTGAGGTCTTGTGATGGAAGTTTATCTACCCAACGGCAAACGTGAAACGTCAGAACATGCTTCGGTCAAACCTACGCGACTACGACGACGCGAGCGGTACGCGGGACGGGGGCGTCTACAACGCGAAAGTGTGTACACTTGCGCGACTACGGGTTGAAACCATATATATTATTCCCGCTCTGCCGACGCGAACATCCTGCGTTGCAGACGCTCCCGTTTCGCAGTCGCTTTGCTCGCGTAGGTTTGGCCGAAGGCGAAAATTTAAAATGGCTGATTTCATAATTTTAACTACTTCAAATAGTTCACATATATTTTCTTATCATGGGATAATCTGTGAAGAATTTTCTTTTTAATAATAAAAAAAACCATCAACATCGGTTCACAAATGGCGAAGTTATCCGAGAACAAATATACAAAATATACGGTCGAGAAACCGTTCGTTAAGAATGCTTCGCATTGCCTTCCTAGGTAGCACAAAATTGCTGAGCCTGTCTGTGAGCACGTTTTTTACATCGCCTTTGCTATGAAAAATTGCTATATATAAGCTTTAATACGATAATAATTTAATACTAGACCCAAGAAAAGGTGGCGCGACGAACTAGACGCTGTTGTTGAAGAGTGGCCAAACACAGCAAAGGATAGAGATGTGTGGAAGGAAAGAGGGGAGTCCTTTGCCCAGCAGTGGGACACAAACGGCTAATAATAATAATAATTATTATTATTATTATTAGCCGTTTTAAGCTTTTACTCAACCTCTACAATGACCAAATTCGGCACACTTTATACAGCAAATTATTGCTGTGACTTTACCGTATAATTGCTACGTTTGCAGCGACCCTTTTTCATCAGATACTTTGCGTTTGCCAGCATAAAAATAAATATACTAACATTGGATCAAGATTTAAAAATTAATATTACCTACTTTTAAATCTGTGTGTGGACATCCATACTAATATCATTAAAAAGTGTCTGTCTGTCATAATCACGCCCAAAACGCTGAAGTGACTTTTCTAAAATAACCCGGGAACAAAAAAGTATGTCCACTTTTTTGTTCCGGAAAAATAAAAAAGAAAAGGTATAAATGAATTTTGGCGCAACAGACTCGCGGACGTCATCTATTCTGTATATATTCCTGAAAAATCGTATATTTCATAAAGAATCCTCTTTAATAATAATATAATCCTAAAAAGATATTATCAGATGATCGCAGCTCGGCGAATGTGTCCCGGACTCCGGATATTAAGTGTGACATATTGGAGCGAAGGTATTGGGTAATATCCATAAAGACCTCTATTCCGATATACACTCACTGTCTTTTTACCTCGGAGTTTCTTGAAGTGATCTTTAGTCCGTTGGCATAGGGAATATGTCGGAGGTAAATTAATTGTGAACGTGCTTTAGATAAATCTGTATACGCCATTAAACTTCGTAAAGAACCCGCTGGCGGTGACGCGTTCATGGATTTAGTGTTCTGCGGTAAAAGGTGTTATACCTGAGGCCGGATTCTCGTACATCGAATGTCACTTCGATCTCGATCTCTCTCTAGCGCGGCTGACGATTTTTTTTTTTTTATTAAATAAGGGGGCAAACGAGCAAACGGGTCACCTGATGGTAAGCAACTACCGTCGCCCATGGACACTCGCAACATCCGAAGAGCTGCAGGTGCGTTGCCGGCCTTTTAAGAGGGAATACGCTCTTTTCTTGAAGGTTTGCAGGTCATATAGGTCCGGAAATACTGCTGGTGACAGTTCGTTCCAGAGTTTTACAGTGCGCGGCAGAAAGTTACGCGAAAATCGCACTGTGGAAGACTGCCACTCATCAAGGTGATGAGGATGGTATGTTTTTCGCGTGGGACGATGGCGAAAAGTTGCAGGTGGTATGATTCCGAACAATTCCTCAGAGCACTCCCCGTAATACAACCGATAGAGGATGCAGAGTGAGGCTACATCTCGGCGTAATTCCAAGGGGTCCAAGCTGTTCGAAACACTATGGCAGTCAACAATTCGAGCGGCCCTTCGTTGGATACGATCCAGAGGGAGCAGTTGGTATTTTGGCGCCCCTGCCCAGAGATGAGAACAATATTCCATGTGAGGCCGAACCTGCGCTCGGAACAACATCCTAAGTAGAAGTTTCACTATTGCGAAGTAAAAATTGTACTTCAATGCATGTAGTATGTAGTATGTACTCGTACCGTACACAAAGTGTTTTTGTAGAGTAGCCTAAACCTAACCTAGACTGATTTATGTTACACCGAGTAACATAATTTAATAATTTCGCCATTGCTTGAGTGCTGCACAGTTTTGCCACTTCAAGGTATCTAAAATCACGAGCAAGCAGCATTTTCAGACCAAAACGACGTACAAACCTTCAGGAAGAGAGCGTTTCTCTTTCAAAGGCAGGCAATGTACCTGCAACTCTTATAATGTTGCGAGTGTCCATGGGCGACGGTAGTTGTTTTCCATCAGAATCCTGCTCATTGCTACCTAATTTTACAAAAAGCTTGCGCCCTGATCTAAAAGCTCTGAATGTTTTATCAAAAAATATCATTCTGTTTATTTGTGGAATAAATACTTAATAATGTTTAGAACTTTGGCATCATGATTAAAATAATATGTTGATAGCAAAATTAATATATCGACGGTGGAAAGGCAAAAGTTACCAAGCGACACTAGGGGTCAAAATGAGTTTTTTATATATTCGGAATCAGCGAATTTTTCTCTATCGATTGGTCTTAGTCCCATGTCTCTACGAGCACTTTTGATGTCGCTTAGGAACTCCGTGGAAACGGGTATTTTTCTTATTTTCGGCGACCAAGCGACAACTTTTTGATACCTTTTAAAAAAGTAGGCATTTGGTCATATCTACATGTTTCTTTTTTTACTTGGTAATTTTTGGCTTTACACGTTTTTAATTTAAACTAGAGTAAGTAATTTATGCCTTTCCACTGTTGGTATCATTTAGGTTGTTGGGAAGTTTTACTTAAAATACATTTATTTATTTATGGTATTTCGGACTCTTTTTCAATTCCTTGAGATAATTTTTCTGTCGTTAGGTATTTTTTAACAAACCGTAATCATATCAAAAATTCGATATAGTAAACTTTACTCGCCGAAACTAAGATAATATGTGGCGCTTGGTAACCTTTTACCTGCCGTTTTATTTATAAATTTTGTTACTTGGATACCAATTGCTGAAATAATTATTTAATTTTAAATGTGGTTAGCTCAAAAAAACACTTGACGCGTTGTCGCTTATCCCCGCTATAAATCATACCTAATATGGTGGATAGTAACGGTTTTATCGATCAGCCGTAGTTCCACTGTCGCTTAGGTAAGCAGCATGCGCGCTCTCGCGCATTTCCTTCCTACTGTTTTGTGCGGTACGACACTTGGTATGTATTAAAATTATTATTTTCAAGCTACCTACAAAATTTGTTATTATTTTTGAGTTTTCTGGTTTAATAAAAAAAATCTTCTAGTTCAACATGAATCGCAGTTGGCGAATATAATAGATACGTAATTGGCCGAGCTTTATTAATTTCTTTTGTTTTGAACCGACTTCCAAAAAAGAAGGAGGATTCTCAATTCGACCGTACGTAGTAAGTTCCTTATTTATGTTTGTTCGCGAATAACTCCGCCGTTAGTGGACCAATCTTCAAAATTCTTCTATTGTCGTACCCAAGTATAGGACATAGTTGCAATTTTGTACCACGTTCACAAAAGTTGTGATCTAATGATGCGATCCATGAGGAATCGAGGGAACTCTTTAAAATTTGTATGGAAACATGTGGTGATTTTGACTTTTTAGGGTTCCGTAGTCAACAAGGAACCCTTACAGTTTCGGTCTGTCTGTCCGCGGTTTTTCTCAGAGACTAAGGCCTACGAAGTTGTAATTCGGCATGAATGTACATAATATTAATGACGCCGACAAAATGATATAATATAAAATCTTTAAAAAATATTTTTTAATGGTACCTCCCATACACACCAAGCACGGGTGATTTATTTTTCCGCGTCCACCCTACCGTGTGGGGTGTCGTTGGATAGTATTTTTTTAATATTATAAGTATTCAAAGACCATTTTCCGATTTAGAGATCCATTTGTGAAATATGAAGTTTCAAAGTGGAAAAAATCGTTAAGTATTCATTCGATTAGGAACATGATTATTTTATATGACCTTCGAAAACATGGTACTGGGATTACACAATAACAGTAATATAATTTCCAAAATCATACAAGAAACTTTTTGAAATTAATTGATGACCATGACAAGTACAAATAATAGTGTCATAATTGCCGGTGCGTGTCATAATTACTTATTATGGTGGTGATGATGGTGATTGATGAAATTGTTGTATAATTGGCATATTATGCTTTCTTAGGCCCACTTGCGCCAATCTGGGCTAAAGTTAACTCTGAGTTAAACATCATGTCATATCTATCACTCACCAAGTCAGTGATAGAGATGACATGATGTTTAACTCAGAGTTAACTTTAACCCAGATTGGCGCAAGTGGGCCTTAGTTGTTTAAATGCTGAAATCCCATTCCCTATCTTTAAGGATTGAAAAGTTCTGTACAGCACCGTCGGAACCAGCTGCTTTTTGGTAGTAGTGTATTATGTTTGAAATCCTTCAGACAACTGGCCATGTGCGTATCGGGCCACGCACAATATAGGGTTCCGTAGTAACGCTAGTTTTTGATAATTTTCAAAGGAATTTTATCGAAAAATTCCTTTATACTTTTCCGAATACATTTTGTTTGGGTGACCGACTATTTACACAACTAACAACATCATCTCAGTTACTTAGTTTTAATGGAATTTGAACGCAAAGTTCCTTTAAACTTCGCCAAATACTTTTTTTTAGTTGATCGACTTAACTTATGAGTTAATGAAGTCCTCTTAGCCGTGATAGTTTAAATTCAGCATATTTCCTATTCCCGTTATTTTTTCACATTTCAAGCAACCGTTTAGCTGGTAGAATGGGATGGACTCGTTTTTTTCCTCTTTAAAACTTCATATTTCACAAATGGACCCCTAAATCTGAAAATAATTTTTGAAAATATGGAAATGTTTTGGACACGAAAAAAAATCAATGTGTACGGTAGATGCATACATTTTATATACCATTTTGTCAATAAATATGTGCATTCATGCCAAATTACGGCTTTTTAGGCCCTATTATAGTCGCTGAGCAAAACCGCGGAGAGACAGACGGACGGACAGACAATCCGGGGTGCTTTGAGGACTAGCCATAAAAAAAGAAAAGTAAATTATTTGCAAACAAAAATTGGAACTGACTTCCTCGGCAAAACAAAATTAATATTCTTATGAATAAACTAAAAAGTTTTACATAATTCTTATTTTATAGGTATTAGCGCCTTTTAGGGTTCCGTACCCAAAGGGTATAAACGGTACTAAGACTTCGATGTCTGTCCGTCTGTCTGTCCAGGCTGTAACTAACGCAAGAACGGTAATAGCTAGAGATTTCAAATTTTAATAAAATAAATTAAATATTTATTCCCATACAACAAACGTGATATTTTAAACATTTTTTGCTCGGTATCAATGATGACAATCGGTATGCACCTGAAATGTTCACAAAATACTCAGCTGTATTTATACTTTAATATTAAAAAAAAATGAATAAAATAAATAATTAAGGGGCCCGGGCACCCATACAAAAAACACAATATTTTTTTAACTACTTATTTTTGCTCTATAATGGTACGAAACCCTTCCTGCGCGAGTCTAACTCGCACTTAGCCGATTTTATTTACGATTGGCCTAAACCTCAACTAAACCTCAATTTTAATATTATCTGTACTAAATCTTCAAACTTCTTAAATTATTTTAGAAGTCGGTTAGTACGTACGTACGACGTACGGTACGTAGTACGGTTCATAGGAATACTGTTAATATGGTTTTTACCGAGGAACTCGGCTGCAATTATTTGTTTAAAAATAATTTATTCAAAGGCTTATTTCAAATATTGTTATTATACTTGATAGGATTTTCTTCAACAGTTTTACTTCAGTTATTTTCGATTGCAGTATAACTATTATACCATGCAAATTTCTTCACTGAATCTAAAAAGTAAAAACTTTTGAGTTCTAGGTCAAATTTATTTGGTGGCAGGTAAATAATTACTTACACTAACAGAATTTTATTTGTCGTATAGTAAACATAGCATGTTATAATAATTGAATATTATGAAAGTTAGACATCTTTACTTGTTCAATAAAAAAAATAATTCTCTACTTGTCCCTTTTTGCTTCGAACCATTTGGATAAAAAAATATATTTAGACACCTTTACTAGATTGAAAGATAAAACGTTTTTGTCGGTTGGTAACTTTTACCTGCTTTTAAATTTAGGTAAATTGTAACCAAACGCCACTTCTACGCAAAATATACAGAAATACCTTTTTTTTAATTAACCAAATAATAAAGGCATTAAAATACTTTGAAAATCCGTTGGAATTTTTGAAATATCTCTAATAGCTAATTTTCTACGATTTTTTAAAGAAAAAATGAATCTTTAAACGGCTCTGCTGTAAAAGTAGCAATATGGCGCTTGGTAACTTTTGCCTTTCCACCGTCGATATGGAAGTAGGCGTTTTTCTATTCTCTGAAAGTATACAATAGGTAACGGGAATAGTAGTCATTTGTTGGAAGAATAGATGATTTAACATTGTCAATAAGTAGATTCTTGGAACCGTTTTTGTGACCATTGTCACTTTCAGCTCGCTCAGTCAGCGATTTTCGCGATTCCGCCTTATTACCTCCTTTTTCATGTTTTTTCCCAGAAAGCCTACAGATAAGCGATTTGGGCGCGCCACATAATAAATAGGAATGAGGCGTTTTTCAATTTTAATTTAAATTTCGTCTCTTTTTTGTGTAAAGTAATGTAAAGTTTAGTTATTTGTTCATAATCGAAATGCATTTATAATAATTCATAAACAATGTACGAAACTTTCATGATTTGATTCGCTTATGCACAAAAATATAATAGATCGATTTTATGCTGGCTTTTTACGATTTTTACGAGTGAGCACGAGCCAACAGGCCAGTCCAACCAGCAACAGAGCAGCCAGCATAACTCTCCGTCAGTGCATGTTTTATTGCAATCGGTTATCACTTGTCAGTGATGTCACACATTGATGACCAGGGGAGTTATTATGAGCTCTTATATCCAGCCAGTTTCCAGCCAGTTTACAAGCCGTGTCTATGCAATGGCCTGTAAATTGGCCTGTAAACTGGCTGGATATAAGAGCTCATAATAACCCCCCTGGGCTACCACGGTTGCCTTGCATGAAGACATTTTTTGACACAATACCTACTTACACCATAATTTTTAAGTATCATATCTCGATTTTGTTCGTCTACGCTTCTAGCTTTTTTAATTATTATGAATATTTTCTGAACCCTTGTGCGAATAATAGTCTCAGAGGAAATGAAACTAGCCGACAACTAATTTGAATCGTTATTCCAAAAAACGTTGTTCTGAGAAACAAAAAACGAAAGTGCGCCACAGCTGCGGAGTTCTAATTTTCGGTTATTATTTTCACGAACTAGAATCTAGATTATTGTTTCATTTAAAAGTTTTTGAGAATTTCTTCTCCGAAAGATTTTATTAACGATTAAGTAAAAGAAAATAAACTTTCATTTACGGAAAAAATCGTTTATTGGAAGCTTATAATTTATTGCTCCACATTAAAAAATTTAGGTCCTAGCTATATAATTTATAACTACTGTTGTATGAAAATTGAAAATAATTAATCGGTTAGACTGTTTTGACGAAATTTCGCATGTCTTCAGATAGATTTAAAGAAAAACGAGTGATATAGAAAAATATAAAAATCCCCAAAAATTTTGGTAGCCAGCTGTTTTAGGATCTTATTTGAATTTACATGATCTAATTGAGTTTGATGTTAGACCTGTAAATATGTTCAAAGCGTGGTAAAACGTCCTGTGCAAAGTAGGGGTCCAAAATTAAATAAGTTGGCTCATAAATATGTAGCGTGCGGTTCCAGCGGCCAAAACTCGCTACAGCTAAGAATATATTAATATTAAAATAGCCGTATTGAATAACATCTTTATTTAAACCGATAAATGATGCATAAATGCGGCTGCTACTTTGCGAAATACCAATTCCATTATGGCAATGATTTGCTAAATTGCATTATGGAAAATCATTGCCATTTTTCTGTTCGCAAAATATTTGTCTTTATTATTTTTAATTAGGTGGCAAACGAGCAAACATTTCACCTGATGGAAAATAACTACCGTCGTCCATGGATACTCGCATTCTCAAAATAATTGCAGGTGCGTTGTCAATACGAAATACGTTTTTCCTTGAAGGTTTCAATATCGTATTGGTGAGGAAATCCTGCTGGCGACAGTTCGTTCGAAAGTTTCGCGAAAACGCAACATTAACGAAATCAATTATTATTAGTACTTATTAATTATTGTATGTGAAACTAAATATACAGTTTGTAACAAAAATAAGTGATAATACTTTACGGTGTGTACGTGTTCCTTGTAGAGAGGTCACTGTGAAAGTAGCAGGACTGAATGACGATTTTTTTTTACTTTTGTATGGCCATTAAGGACGCTATTACAAATATCAGCGATTTTCCGGTACCCTATTAAAGAATTAGGAGTCAAACTGCGAGGATATTTTGGTTTCAAATGAAAGATAATATTATATTCATCTCCACGACTGTACCATAAAAATTCTATAGCCGCATACAAAATTTTCACATAAAATACGTTTTAACCATCACAATAATCGCAAAATATGAAAAAATGGGGTCTGATTAGGTACCTTAATATCTAAATACACTGAACTGAGGAAAATAAATATACAAAAAATTGTTGCTTATTTAGTCCTCTATAAAGTCCGCTAAAAATTTTATATAAAAATAAACAACTTTTCCAGTTATAAGAAAAATAAGAACATTTCTCAAATTTTTTCATACATTTTATAGATAATAGAGGAGATACTTATATTTTATAATATCGTGCTATAGGACTGAGCACACTGAGACGGGCCTTGCCGGGGCTCAGCGTGCCGGGGCTCATCGCATAAATCCGCCGCCATACAATTTGTATGGAGGCGGATGCGCGTATCGCCCAGCGTGCCAGCGCGCATCGGCGCGGATTTTTGCTCGGCGGATTTCTGTCAATGCGACACGGTCCGACAAGACCCGCTGCGCCCCGGCAAGACCTGCTGCGCCCCGGCAAGCGACGCGCGGATACTATGCGATGTCCTGGCCCGCCCCGGCCCGCCCCGGCACGCTACGCCTCAGTGAGCGTTAAAATCCGTCAATGCGATGCGACCCGACCCGGCAACAGTGTGCTATAGCGCATTATGCGCTGCGCTGAGCCCCGACCCGCCCCGGCACGCGGCGACCCGCGCCGACTCAGTGGGCGCGAAGCTTAATGCTTACGATGTGAATGCGAAACAATATGAACGCTGTTATAGAAACAAGTGCGAACTAGTTGCAGTTGAATATGAGCTTTCAAAAGAACTCACCAACAGAACTCGACACCTATTCCAGCCAGATAAATGTTTTTCACAATAGCATCAAAATGATAGCAATATTTGATGCTATATTGTTTTAAAACAGAATAAAAACAGAAGTCTTGTTTGATAAGCTTGAGTGTATGCGGCTTCGTAGCTCGTCTGGACATGTGACCTGATGTCGGTGCGGTGAAAAAGATAAGTAATAATATTGGGGATATTATCTTCTCTCTATCAACCGCGTAGAAAATTAATGTATGGTTTCTTTTTCCTTTTATATCTACCGGCACTAAAGTGCAACTCGTTAGTCATTTATTAAAATGTTGACATGATCGTAAATATTTTATCTCGGGTAACTATAAATATTATTCTTTTAACCAAGCCCTATCTAGATAGTGTGTATTGTGTGTAAGCGCCTACGCACTTCTTTATAATAATATTGTAAGCTTAATACTCGCTATCACATTCACAAGCTTTTTCCAATTTTGTCATTCGGATTTATGAGATATTGAATACTTATTCATTTCATTCTTGTATACTCTTTTGTATTGGACATAACCAAGAGAAGCCATATTGGAATTTTGGCCTCGAATGTGGGTGGATATGAAGTTATGAGAGCTCTTTAGAACAAGGCCACATGGCTCTGTTGCGAGTTTGCGACGCGTCGTTGAGACCTAAAGACGCATATAAACAACAAATTTTTGATTCAACAGATTTTTGACGACCTGCGTGGCTCAGTTGGTGGGCTCAAGCCGGGGGTCGCGGGTTCGAATCCCGCCGATGGAACAAAAAGTTTCAAAGTTCCTGAGTCATGGATGTGTATTAAATATGTGCAATACTGCGGGCAATCTCATAATACACAGACAGATAAACAGACACGTCAAACTTATAGCACCCCCCATTTTTTGGGGGCTAAAATCATACACGCGAAACAACTCAGTGACGCACCGCAATTAAGCAATATGGCTTCGTTCTTAGAAGTTCGGAAACAAAATGAACGAAACCCGCAATGAACCAATCACTTTCACATCCAGTATTGAGTTGTTTTGTGTAAGGCTCAAGATTTATTTGTTCGTATCTTATTATTTATATTACTATACATTTTTTTTAGGGTTCCGTACCCAAAGGATAAAAACGGGACCCTATTACTGAGACTTCGATATCGGTCCGTCTGTCTGTCTGCCTCCAGGCTGTATGATGTATCTCAAGAACCGCTATAGCTAGACTTCTGGAATTTTCACAGATTGTGCAGTTATAATTCTGGTGCCGATATAACAACAAATACTTAAAACAAAATAAAGTTAATATTTTGGGGGGCTCCCATACGACAAACGTGATTTTTTACTGTTTTGGCTCGTAATCCATAATGGCAACATATACATAGACACTTGAAATAATTATCACAAAATCCTCAATTATAATATATTTTTAATATATTTTAATAATTAAATTAAAATAAAATAAATAATATAGCGAAAAACACAATTCTTACAACACCCATACGAAAAACACAATAATTTTTCCCTACTTACTTTTCTTTATAGCGATATGGAACCCTTAGTGCGCGAGTCCGACTCGCACTTGAGCGATTTTTAGTATAAGTTTTCGAAACAATACTTTAGTCAGTTACTAAACGCCATCAGGCAAAGAAAGGACTAGAAAATATTTTCTGTTGTAATTAATTACAAACTAGTTGATGTCCGCAAGTTCGTTGCGCGGAAACTCGTGTATCGCGCGGGAACCGTACATTTTTCCGGGATAAAAAGTTTATTATGTTCTTTCTCGGGATTCAAAGTATAACCATACCAAATTTCAGTAAAATCGGTTCAGCTGTTTGGTCGTAAGGTAACAGACAAAGAGACACACACACATTTATAACATTAGTATGGATAGTAGGCACTAAGAACAAAATATTGAAAATACTTTAATTTTGTCTTTTATCTTTTTTTATGAAATAAGGGGGCAAACGAGCAAACGGGTCACCTGAAAGCAACTTCCGTCGCCCATGGACACTCGCAGCATCAGAAGAGCTGCAGGTGCGTTGCCGGCCTTTTAAGATGGAATAGGGTAATAGGGGAGGGTAGGGATGGGAAGGGATGGATTAGAGGAGGGTAGGGAAGGAAATAGGGTAGGGGCAATCCCCTACCCTATTTCCTTCCCTACCCTCCTCTATCCATCAAATAGGGTAGGCCCAATGGCCTCTGGCAAACTCACTCACTCGGCGAAACACAGCGCAGGCGCTGTTTCACGTCGGTTTTCTGTGAGAACGTGGTATTTCTCCGGTCGAGCCGGCCCATTCGTGCCGAAGCATGGCACTTCCACGTATACGTCTACAGCTCCATCACAAGTAAAATCTAGTAATCAAAGTATCCCTTAGGAAAAAACTACGTCCTTTTCCAAGAGTATCTCCGTATCAAACATCAAAAGCCGTAGCTAACAGACAAACAGACAGACACACACACTTTTGCATTTATAATATCTGTATATAATATGTTATCTCACTTATCTACGTGATACGTCTAGGTAATGAAGTGATTTCTTTTACACGATTTTAACCATTTGGGTGCGGCTTTGGTCAGAGTTTTCCACTTCGGTTATGTATAAGAAATCAACTAGTAATTTCTTATAGATTTTATAGATTTTACCTAGGTACACGGTGTTAAAAATAATAACTTGTTTGTTTGCTCGGTTTATCAGAGATACAACGTGTTGTATTGATTATATCTTACTATTTGTATCTTAATAATATTTAATTATGTATAAATACTTTATAAATTTTACAAGAAAATTAAATTTTATACAATCATAATAATTAAATATTATGATAATAGGTACAGTAAGTAAATCAATTGGGTCGGCTCTTGAGACTAATAAAAAGCCTGCGCCTTCTAGAATCGTTTAGTAGAGGCTGTCTACATTTTCATAAGGGCGAAAATATTGAACCCTGATGAATAAAGCATCGTCCCTGAATGACCATAGGATCTGGCCCTCGTTAATATAATTGACAGGTTGACATAATATTAGATAAGCTGCTTAGTATATTTCAATAGATGTGACTGCTCACTGATTAGAAGACCTTATTCCCCTAAGCTTCTAGGTTTAGGAGATTTTAGGTCGTGCCACATAAGCAACATAATACGGACTTGCTGAACTAAAACTGAAAGATAGAGAAAAATGCCCAAACATATTGTTATTTTGAAAAAGAAATTTTTAAACTTTTTTCGCCCAACAACTACAGGGGGGTGAGCCAAGATCTTTTCTTTATCGTTTCTTTATAGAATCGGCGATCAAAATGTATAGAATTTGACATAAGACGAGTCGAACGTCAATTCCATACATTTTGGTTTGCGATTCTATAACGAAGCGATAAAAAAAATTGGCTAAATGGCTATTTTGATTTGATTATGATCTAATTTTCATCTTTGGGATGGTTGATGGCTCTGGATGAACACAATATAATAATCTATGTTTTATACGAAAATAATATATTTTATTCCTGTTGAATACTTTGATAACTAGACTTGTGGCAGAGCTGTAGGTAAAAGCCAAAATTAAAGTATTTTGTTCTTATTGCCCACTATCCATACTAATGTTATAAATGTGTGTGTCTGTTTATGTTACGTTACGACCAAACCGCTGAACCGATTTTGCTAAAATTTGATATATAGATCCAGTCCAGAGAAAGGACATAATAATATACTTTTTATACCGAAAAAATGTACGGTTCTCGCGCGATAGACGAATTTTGTCGCAACTCGCTACGGAGTTGCTCCTGTCATCTAATCTATTTATATTCCCGTTTGAAAAGTAAAATTTGACCCACATACTGTGTCCGAGAGAGCTGAAATTCGGCGTGCATTATAATGTAGATCCAATGTCAATATTATTGTGAAATGGAACTAATCTAATGCTCAAACTTGTTATCTCAAACAGAACGAGAGAATTTGGTATGAAAACAGGAGATTATGCTAAAACGAAGAAGATTTTGTAACTTATGGCTCTTTTATTGCACTCGAAATTCCATCACCATACATTTTCCAGCAAAACAAATGTGCCAAATTTTGTAAAAATCTGTTCAGTACTTCGTGAGATTAGCGCGTTCAAAATAAACAAACTCTTTTATAATTCGGCTATGAAGTCTTTCATTAATTTGGTTTCGTAATGAGCGTGAAGTGTGAACGTGAAAGAGGAAAATGTGAAAAAATGCGGGGAAAATTATTCATCTTTGAGAGCTTACATTGCGTGCGCTGCAAAAACGGTCCAAGATACCCAAAAATATGTATGGAAGAATTATTCCTCTTTAATCTTCTTCTCGACTTTTCTCGATCTAAAAAATGACCGTGATAGTTATACATGTCTATCTTTTGAGAATAACTCATAATAATCGTTTTTATGTATAAGAATCAAATGTGGTCGAATGCAATAGCAAATTTGATCAAAAAAAACGCAGACGAAGTCTGTTTTTTTTTTGGGTCGGGAAATGCTATTACGCATCCCCGGCAGCGTTGGGGAAGGACCACCGGGGTATGTGGGACTTGCTACGGCCGAAGAGATGGTAAGTGGCCGCAGCTGTACCTACTAAAACCCGACCGTGTTTCTACTTCCGCGCAGGACGGAGACGCGAGGGTCTACTACATGTCTTCCGTGGTTTCCGTCCGCGCTCGCCTGCTCACCCAAAGCAGGCCCGCGTTGTTGGGGTTTCTTGTCCCCCTAGGCCGAACAGAAGCCCCACATGGGGGGCTTGCATAGGCCGGTCGTCTTCTTTGTGTCGCGATACGCAGGAACACAACGCGCATCGCGACTCTCTCGGGGACTCGGTGCAATGAGTGGCGGCATCCCCATACCGTCACCCCGAGAAGTCTGGGGTCTGGGTAACAGCTATAATTTATAAAGCTGAGGAAGTTGTTTGATTGATACCCATAGCAACTATTCCACACGAACGAAGTCGCGGGCAAAGGCCACAGCTAGTAATCTAGATAATGCGGCACTCAAACCAATATTTTGCACCAATATTTCACAATAAGTTTTTTTGTAATTCAATTCCTTTAACTCGACTGGTATAAACCGGGGTTACCAATCTATATTAAAATATTTTTTAAATTTTGTAGTACAAAGTCTAATTTTTAAACTGATTCCTAGAATAAGTGGCCATCTTCCTGTAAAATCTTATGAAACGAATGTAAATGAAGTTCTGGACGGAAATGTAAATAAGGTTGGAGTTTGGACGCAAAAGTCTGGACTTTATGATGCAACTACTACACAACTTCTTACGGTCTTTCTAAAGATACGAAGTTCAAAAAATAATAATAACGAAAATAAAGTACTTACCTCGAATCTAGACAGGTTCATAAGTAATAGCCGAATTTGAAATTAATTAATACATGTAGTATGCGTATCTCGTATTATAATCAAAATTATAAAGTTGCTAGCTGTCCCGGCAAGCGTTGTTTTGGCATAATATAAAGTAATAATTTAGTATTTACTATTACTTATTCAACAAATGCACTTACCAATATAAAAAGCAGCCAGTAACCGATTCTCAGACCTATAACTAATGGTACATTTTCATTAGTCGTTAACTCGTACGATAACAGCATGCGGGGAGTCCCTGCAGCCGAGATAACAACTGATGGTGCATTTTCATTGGTCGTGGCATGCGTTTCAGAAATCTCCCGCACCCCGCATGCGGTCTCTATCGACCAGTGAAATTGCGCCCTAAATTATATGCATATAAAATTTGGTAAAATCAGTACCTAAAGCCGTTTCGCAGAAGTAATGTAACTAACATTTGACACGAGAAGTTTATATAATATTATAAGAAATAAGATAAAGAACCTATTATTGCTAATCTACATAAATGTTATTCTACTAGAAATCAACGGGTTATGTTTAATTTATATAACAAGCTGAAATTAAGACAACTCTCATAATAATAATATTTAAACTTTAAACTCACGAAAATATTATTCCTGAAAACGTGCCAAAGAATGTGAAATATGTAAAAGCAAGAAGAAAAGAAGATAAACCTGACGGTCAAGCAAAACTAAAACAATCTAAGATAGAGGAACTGTAAATAATAGTTTTAATAATATTTAATAACTAAACTTCCAGCTTGAAGCGTTATCTCAGCGAAGATTTTTTTCTTTTTTCCCCTCGCAATTTTCCCATTTTCATGACACGAGCTACAGATATTTTTGCTCTTATTATTTATCGGTTGTCCCTGGTATGCGCTTGTGTATGCTTTCATGTATTCCACGAAAACATTATAGTATTTTTGGAAAAAAAAATATAGAAATATTGTGATAATGCAGGGCCAAGGCCTACACTTTTGCCACACTGAATTACTTCAAACGGGATTTTAATAAACTTAAGTTCATTTCTATTCAGCGTAACGGAGTAACAAACATCCTATTCCTTTCACATCTATAACTTTATGGCAGTTGTAGCATCTAAATATTATTATAAACAAAATTTTTGTATCCTTAATTTGTATTTCAACACTCAATAGCTACGTGATACGTCCACACTGTGCCTTTTTTGTTCATTAAGGGCATGCATCATAGCGCAGTCAACAGAGCATGTGATGCATGCCCGCGACGCATGCCCTCTGACCGTATCCAAAACTTTCCGCTTTGTTCTTTAATGACAATTGACAATGTTGGCGTTGCGTTCGTTCACGCATTCAATTATTATTGAATGCCCCAATATGAAAGTTGAATGTCAAAAGACGATGAAAATTTAAGATGAAAGGGCACAATGTGGACATAGCTATTGGACAACTGGAATCAAACTGACATCAAATAGCACAGTTTTTGGCACCCCTAGCGACTTAGGACACACTCACACTAATCACACGTACTTGTTAAAACATTATCTAGATTCTAGCCTATTACAGCATTACAGTTGGATATGGGCTTGTTATTATATGATTACCATGTTAAACTAGTGTTACACGCTGAGTTTAACACGCACCAGACATAACACCAGTGTTGAACAAGCTCGTTCGCTATTCAATAACATGTATGACAACTAATTTGCCGCTACATTGAATTTTATTCTAATTACCAGTTATGTGCGTTATTTCATGTGACATATTATTTTTTATGTTGGGGTAAAGTATGACGAATTGGACATTTAACTTAAAATATTTATTGGCTAAAAACAATTCGACGAATTCAGTTTCTATATTATACATTTTATATTATATGAATATGAATATAGAAGTTAGAAAGTATAATATGAAACTGAATTACGATATAAGTAAAACTACAGAATACATATTAGTACAAGTGGTAAAACTACAAAATATTAAATATTATATACCTACTATTGTTACACTTTACTTGTAGTTTTACTTATAAATTAATACTCATAAGAGTACATGAAAATATGGTACTAACAATTATTTATTTATTTATTTATTTATTTAAGATATACCAACAACACATTGCGGCAACATTCATAATTAAAATCTACAACAGTTATGACAAGATCTGACGCAAATGTCTATTACAGGTATATACAACAGCTAAAACAACGATTCTCCATTTTTATGATTAAGAAAATTTATGCTTAAAAAGAAAAAAATTAACCCTAAAAATATATGACTACCTACTTAACTTACACAATTAGTTTACATAATATAATGATACAATTGGTCAATAATAAAAGTAATTCTGATATAGAGTCAAGATAAGAATAACATGTCAGCAAATAAATTAAATTAAATTCTATCCAATCAAATTAAATTAAATAAAACAAAATTAAATTAATTTAAACTAAATTAAATCATAATAAATTAAATTAAAATTAAATTAAATCAAATAAATTACAGGAAATTAAATACATTATTGGAATAGTCAAGCGTTACAATTACTAGAGGACAACTTACATAAATTAACATTATTACTAAACTATACAAATAGATGACAAAGTACATTTCAACATACCTAATTATTTATCACTAAAGTCAAAATATACAATTCATATCAATGTCAAACAGTTTTTTTTTAAAGTTTGCAAGGGAATCATGGAAAATGTCAATGTCATAGTCGGCGAGTTTGTTATAGGAGTATGTGAGTCTGTTAATTGTAGAGTATTTACCTAGGTTGGTTCTTGCGGGGATTGGTGTGAATGTTTTGGGAGGGCGCCTAGGAAGACAACGGGGTACGTGCATGTTGATGAGACTCAATATATTCGAACAGTCTAGGGTGCGATTAATTATTTTGTGAAGAGTGCAGAGGTCAGCTACTAGCCTACGTTGCTCGAGGGAGTGGACGTTAAAGTGATCCAGGCGTCTTTGGTAGTTAGCTCTGTAGGGGCAAGACTTATCCTTGTAGGAGAGGTAGCGTGTGAAGGCTTTTTGGACGCGCTCTATCCTTCCGATATGAATTTTGTAGTGAGGGTTCCAGACCGGTGATGCATATTCCAGAGTACTGCGTGCTAGAGCGTTAAAGATGGTGATAATGCTATCTACATTTTTGAATTCAGTTGTGTTACGTTTAATAAAACCCAATAGCATCCATGATTTCGCTAGTATCTGGTTTAGGTGTTCCGTGAAGGATAATTTGTTATCAAGAATGACGCCAAGATCCCTAATAACTGACACTTCCTGAAGCAGCTGGCCCTGGATGGAATAACGGGATTGAATTATATTTTTTTTGCGTGAGAATTTTATGTGGGCGCATTTTAGAACATTGAGGCACATTCTGTTTTCGTTACACCATTTCAGGAGAGCGTTAAGGTCTGATTGAAGAAGGATACTATCCTCAATTGATTTGATTTCTCGGTATATTTTAAGGTCGTCAGCGAACATAGAGTACTTACAAAATTTCAAATATGTAGAGATATCGTTTATAAAGATCAGGAAGAGGATGGGGCCGAGATGAGAACCCTGTGGAACTCCAGAGGTGGCAAAAAAGGGTTCTGAGGAGTATCCATTGACCGTCACTCTCAGAATTCGGTTTTCAATATAGGAACGGAACCACGAGAGTAGCGGTTCCTGAATACCATACGCATGTAGCTTGTCGATTAATATATTATGGTCTACTTTATCGAAGGCGCTGCTGAAGTCAGTGTAAATAGCATCAATTTGCTGTCGGCTGTCCACACTTTTAGTTATATCGCTTAAGTAGCTAACTAGGTTTGAAACAGTAGAGCGGCCTCTGCAAAAGCCATGTTGACAATCGGAAATTATACCTTTGAAGTAAGAGGTAAGGGCTGGGCAAATCAAGCTTTCGAAGACTTTGGCGAGCACGCTGAGCATTGAAATCGGACGATAATTGCAAACATTGTTCTTAGGGCCTTTTTTGAAAATTGGGAGTATATTAGCGGATTTCCATAAGCTTGGAAAGGTAGAGCTTTCAATAGAATTGTTAAATATTATTTTCAAAGGTAGAGTCAGGTTTTTGTACGTCTTTTTTATAAAGAGAGGAGGGATACCATCTGGTCCGGCACCTTTACTTGAGTCAACGTTTTTTAGAGCTTTTGAGATTTCGCGTTCCGATATCATAAGAAAAGAGAGGGAGTTTTGAGGGTGTGGTATAATGTGTGTTTTAATACAGTGATTTGGATTTGGTTTAGAAAATAAGGCAGAGAATTGTTCAGCAAACAAGTTGCTTATATCTCTACCTGTTCTAGCCACGTTGTCGCCAAGAATCATTTCAGAAGGGATTGAGGATAGGGAAGTTCGTCTCTCTTTAATATATGACCAGAATTTTTTCGGCTCGCGTTGTATGGAATTTTCGGTATTGGATATATAATTAGCGTAGCATGATTTCAATACAGCCTCGACTCTAGATTTCGCTAATTTAAATTCCAACTGGTCTCTGGGATTCTTGTGGGCTTTAAGGCGCCGTCTGATTTTTTCTTTTTCAGCAATCAACTTTATTAGATTACGTGAGAACCAAACCGGGTACTTTCTGTTTTTTTGTATAGTTTTAGGTACGCAAGTCTCAATTATTTTATTTATCTTTTCGTAGAATAAAGCAACCATATCATTTACGTTATTGCATTTTAACAGTTCATTACTCCAATTGATTGAACTAAGCTCAGAGTTGACAAGGTTATAGTCGGATTTTTTGAAGTTGTGGGTAGCAAAGGATTTATTACGTAGTAACTTGGTGTTGAAGCCGTCAAGCGATAATTCAATTTCAATTGGAGGGTGGTGGGGGTCAAGTTTGCTTAGCAGTTCAGAAGATTTTGTTACTTTGGTATTATTGTAGTTGGACAAGACTAGATCCAGAACACGCCCGTTGTGGTTTTGAATGCTATTGTATTGAGCGAGGTCATTTAAGGACATGAAATCTATTAAAGAGAAACCTAGAGAGCTATTATAGTTACTGGGCTGCAATTGGGGTGGGTTGTGTGTGTCGAGTGTCCAGTTAATGAAGCCTAAATTAAAGTCTCCGAGCACAATGACATTTCCCTGATAAGTCTGTAATTTAATACTTATGTTGTCTAGAACTGCGTTTAAGGTATTAATATTGACTGGGGGAGGTAGGTAGAGTACACAAATCAAGAGATTACTATTTCCCAGCTTTACATTAATCCAGAGGTCTTCGTATTCACTCTCAAATTGTTCTAACCGACAAGATTCATATTTTTTGGATACAGCGAGAAGCACACCACCGCCAGATTTAGAACAAGAACCAGTTGTTTCACGATCGCGTCTGTACTTAATATAATCGGCAGTAAAAAGTTCACTATCCAATACCCTTTTGTCGAGCCATGTTTCAGTTACAGCTATTATGTCAAATTTACATTGAAGGGTACTTAGCCGGATGTCTTTGAGTTTTGTGTTCATTCCGCGGAAGTTTTGATAATAAATATGAACCATATTGAATTATTGTAAATTTCAACGGTCAATTAGTTAGTCATTAAGTCCATTTAAAGCTTATTTAGTGAGTCGTAGCATTTTATTTGTTTGGCTGGCGACTGATCATCACGTCTGATATAAATACGACCGTTTCTGATCCATACATATTTAATGTTTTTATCTTTAGCGACTTGACGAGTCCGAGCATGTAAGACTTTATAATAAGGAGCAAGGTGTTCCGATACAAATATACTAGATTTTGTAGTGCCGTATCCCAAGTGGCTAGAGCTTAAACGATCATTAGGCTTGTTTTTGTTGAACTTGCTAACGGCTGCAATGACTGAGTCTCTCAGCTTGGTGTTCCTAAACTTAACTATAACTGTACGGGGTCTTTTAGTGGTTTCATCCATTTTTCTCACACGCGTGCAGGCTAGGATATCGTTTTCCGTGATAGGATGGGAGATGGCTGTACCAAGCTGTGATATGACGGAATAGAGATTTTCAGATTTCGACTCGGGTATTCCGTGTACTTCGATTAAAATTAAAATTAAAATTTCTTCAGACCAAAATTCACCAAATTTTTCAAATAAGTCCTTCGTCGCAAAACAAATTGTTTAATACATAATAAATTTTAAGTACAATACCGTATTCCGTGTTGTTAATTATTTCAGCGTTTATGTGCCGCGTATACTTTTTGCTGTCCAGTTAAAAGGTAACTTTAAATTCTTAATTAATTGCACAAAAATAGAGGCGAAAATTAATTAGAACCACTTTTACATGACCCAAACTTCGTTCATTAAAATTTCGCAAACAAACCGCAAACTATGAAAAAGGAAACCTGAAAAAATTTAAAGAGCGCCAAAGTTGTACGCCAAAGGCAGAGTAAAAAGAAGTTGACAATCTTGTTTTGCGGTTATTAATTAATTTAAAACGTGCACCTTTCTACAATTTTAATGTTTTCGAATAAGGAAAGTTATGGTGGGTACCTTGATATGGATGTAATTAGTAATGTACCTCATCTTAGTGTAATCTACTTTAATTGTCGTAATACAAAGTAATTAATATGCTCAGTACTCACATACGGTTTTTCTCGCTAGTTTTACTCCAAATCGAGTAATAATTACTGTGTGGAACTGTGGACCGCAAAACTGACTGCTCGAAGGCTCGCATCGAGCCGCTCGAAGGATTGATAGAACCGGATCGAGCCGGATTGATGGAATGGAATATTATATCGATTTAGAATAAAACTATCGAGCAATGCTGAATGTGTGGACGAAAGCCCGATTGAGCAGAACCGTATGTGAGTACAGCTACGGAGTACTATTATATATTCTGTGGTACAGCATTACAGTACTTGCTAATATTATAAATGCGAAAGTGTGTCTGACTGCCTGACAGCTACGGAGTACTATTATATATTCTGTGGTACAGCATTACAGTACTTGCTAATATTATAAATGCGAAAGTGTGTTATACCTCTTCACGCCCAAACTGCTGAACTGATTTTACTGGAATTTGGTATGGAGATACTGTGATTTCCGGCGAAGGACATAGAACACTTTTTGTCCCGCAAAAATATACGGTTTCGGAGTTGCGGCAACGGAGTTGCGGGTGTCATTTAGTATACTATAATTATTAGTAATTACACTAAATAGCAACATTATAAAAACTGCATTTAGGTTGCTATTGATTCAGAACATTTATGAGGCTGTAATGATGGGTTTATATTATCCTTGATGTACTTTTAATTCAGAGCTGTGTAAGTGCGCGCGCAGTTCTAACAAGTCGCCAACAGCCATAACTCTTAGCGCTGGCCGGAGGGAGCCACGTGTGTTTCACGCAGAGTTTACAAGAATTCCGTCAAAATACCAGTGAAAAACAGTGATCGTTGTTAAGAGTGATAGTGCTGTGGAAAATATAGAGTGAAATAGACAGCTGCCGCACTCGATAGGATAACTTTTGTTAACGGTGAGACGGTGAGTGTTTGTTGAAAACTTTTTAATAATTTTCTTTAGCGCACTTTGTAATTAAAAGTTGGCGAATTAAAAGCGTGTTGCATTATAATTTTAATGTTAACAATATAATAATTATGTAATGTTAATGTGCAACAGTTTTCAATTTTGCAGTGCTAAATATTACTAGTATTTAGTAAATATATAGCAATAACATAATTATTATTGTACAAATAAAAAGTTTGCTATTATTCGGATTGATTACGACTTTGAATATTATGTTTTCGTATTAGTCGTATTGTCAAATTTTATTGAAGTTTACAAATTATTCCGATTGATTACGACAAACTTGAATAATATGTTTTAGTATATTCCACACTTTCGCGTTTATAATATTAGTGTGGATGGATGTAGAGGTTATAATTTTATATTATTCAGGTTTTTAGGAAAACCTTCCATACACAATTTTCTTTTTCTCTGAAACACTGAGTGCGTTAAGCTGAATGTATCCGAATGAACAAATACTAAGGGCCTGTTTTACCACTTCCTGATAGGTGCCGGATAGGCTATCCACCACTTTACTTGACAGATAGAGTTTGGAGAATCTGTCAAAAAAGTTGTAGATAGCCTATCCGGCACTTTATCAGGAAGTGGTGGAACAGGTCCTAAGTATTTAATTTATAGAATTAGGCCGCTTGTCACTTGTGCCAGTCTGAGTTATAGTTAAATCAAAATTCAATGTTATAGAGCGGCTGCTGGGTGGAGTTAGTATACGAAATGTGAGGACCGCATCCTGCAATGTAATTTAACTCAGAAAATTATTCAGATTATGATTCTGAATGTTGCCAAGTGTCACATTGGTCAATATTTCTTTCCAAAAATGGTGGAAAAAATGGATCAATATGATTCCTCATTAGAATTATAAACTGATTGATTTTCTAAGTTCGAACACATTCACACATTGAGATCCTCATATTTTGCATACTCAACGCCTTCGTGGTCCAGTGGTCCAGAGCGTCGCTCTTGACTCGGAGGTCGTGGGCTCGATTCCCGCGTTGGAAACATGTTATTTCCAAGTTTGGTTAGGATAATGCAGGCTGATCACCCGATTGACAAGTAATGATGATCCATGCGTCGGATGGGCATTTAAAAAGTCGGTCCTGCGCCTGATCTCTCGCTAGTCGTGCGGTCTTCCGTCCCACTGGGTTATGAGAGTAACGGAATAGAGAGTGCTCTTGTGTACTGCGCACACACCTGGGCACTATAAAATTACTCCTGCGTACCTGGCCTGGTTTCAATGAAACCGCCACCGTCACCGAAACCGGTGTGGGGAGTATTATACTCAACTCTACCTAGCGCTTGCTCTATTATGCTTTTCTTTTGTTCCTCGTGTTTATGTTTATCTTTTAGATAATAATTAGGATATTTAAGAGTTAAATTATGAGTAAATGAGAGTTGAATTTAACTTGAATCGGTGCAAATGGAGATTTCTAATGTATTAATAAGTATTTATTGAGATTTGAGAGTTATATTATGTAATTTCTAAGCTATTAACTAACAGTATAACAACATTTTGACTAAATTATACGTCGTACGCCCAGTATAGACCATTATAACGTAGTCAATATTGCAGGCAGGCGTAAATCTCGAAGGGTTAAATAAACAGGCGTTTGTAAACCAGAATTTGACATCCAATTTCTGAATTCACCTCTATATTGAGAGTAACTTTGCATTGTGTATAAAATGTGTAGTAATATTTCAAAACACCAGTCTCTAACAGCGCATATTAAAACGTGGGCACAAATGATAGGTATGTTTAAAAATTGTAATTAACTCCTATCTACGAAATTCTTCTTAATTCAATTCGCTTCGCATCATTTACAAAGTTTTGAAAAGGGAATTATAGCCGACATCTAAGGCTATGCTGAAGAAATTTATAAGCTCGATTGTTTTTGGAAAATCAATTTCAAACCGGGAATCTGACCATCTGAAACTCTGGAACGAACTGTCATCAGCAATGTACGACCAATACGACCTGCAAATTTTCAAGAAGAGAGCGTATTTCCTCTTACCAGGCCGGCACCTGCAGCAGTTCCTCTAAATATGTTGTGAAGGCGACACTTCCATCAGATGACCCGTTTGCTCGTTTGCCCCTTATTTTATAAGAAAAATCTGAAATGAAATCGTGATTCACCAATACAGTGGTCAGTCGGAATAAATCTTAAAGCTCAATAATTTTAAGTTCTGTGCCGAAATCTATGATCATTCATCATGGCGCAGGGGATAATGAATGGTTCGTGGTCAACTTGATCGCATCAATCTCCGACTGCCAGTCCTCGGCATAAATGAATAATCCGACGGAATCTTGGCTGAAATAGAAGAAGGGATTTCGAAGCTGAAGAAGCATAATTTATTTTTAGTTTCTTTTATATCGAGTGTATTTCGTCGGTCACAATGCTTGTAATATTTCTCACAAGTAAGACGCAGGAAACAATAATTTTACAATTTCGCTCCATTTCAATTTATTTTCATGTTTTTTTCTAGCCTATGCTGCCTCACTGCTGGGCAAAGGATTTCATGTAACAAACAAAAAATTAAATGTAACCAAAATGTTATAATGTATTTGTTTATGGCTATTAATAAGCAACATTAAAATTGGTGACATTATAGTCATATTAATCGGTTTGGGCGTAAAGAGGTAACAATCAGACAGACGAGCAGACAGACACCCTTTCGTATTTATTACTAGCTGTCCCGGCAAAAGTTGTTTTGCCATTTAAAGTATTTCTACTTCATCAGTTGATATAAAATCTTACCCCCTCTTTTGTCCCCTAAGAGGGGTAGGGGGGGGAGGGGACTTAACAGATGTTAAGTTGGAAAACACAGTTAATAATATGAAGTAAGTCCAAAAAAAAAAGTTTGATACAAAATCTGACCCCCTCTTTGGTCCCCTTAGAGGGGTGGGAGGGGAGATTTTTATACACCAGATGTTGAGTTAGAAGAAGACAAATATATCTGCGAAAACCGTATGCAAATCGGATCAGTAGTTTTCGTGTTAAAGAAAAAAGTTTGATACAAAATCTGACCCCTCTTTCATCCCCTTAGAGCGGTGGGGGGAAAATTTTTTATACACCAGATGTTAAGTTGGAAGAAGACAAATATATCTGCGAAAACCGCATTCAAATCGGATCAGTAGTTTTCGTGTGATAGTGGAACAAACATACAGACAGACAGACAGACAGACAGACAAAAAACTAACCACATTTTTGGCTTCTATAGCGATCTAGTGACACCCCCCGCTTATAATTAGTTTTTGAATATCTTTAATGTACAGAATTTACATTTCTACAGTTTTATTATATGTATAGATGTAGTATGGATTTTAAACTAAGCCGACACCGTGATAATATATTACAGAGATCATGGTAATATATTAATTACAATGTCGTTTTCATCAACTTTCGTTAATTTTTTGTTTCCTTTAGACTACACAGAAAATGATTTTATTTCTCTCTTCTCTTGTGCGGCTACAGACAGTTGAGCTAAAAGTAGACTGTTTGATAAATCAATACACAGCCTCAACTAGAAGTTAAATCTCCAGAGGCTTGAAAATTTTCAGCGAAATTCTTGCTGCGGCAGCTAAGTGTAACAAATTCTGTAAACAAATCGCTGCAGCTTTGAAAATATGAATTTAATGTTAAGCTATTTATTCCGAGAACAAAGTAGATTTATGAGTAGTAAATATATAGATTTAAGTACCTAATGGTTAAGAGGGCGGATAAAGCAAAAAATCAAACGGCGTTCTCCTCTGTCCTTTTCATCACATGCCAGATGAAAAAGAACGACGCGGAATTATCGCCAAGTTATAACTCGATTAATAAAATATTACATATTATAATTTATAACATATTTTTAAAAATCCGCCAGGCCAGTCCCTCGGTGATAGAATTTTATACAATGTGTTAAAATGTTTACTCAGTTTAATACACAGTTTTGGCAATGTAATATGAAAAATTCGTGAAAATTAGATGCATCTTTGTAATTTTTTTCTATCGAGAAAATTTTAACCACGAACCGATTTTTCCTTTCTCGATAAATTCTTTATCTAAAAATGAAACATTTTATCAAATCGAACCATCTGCAGTAGTTCCTGAGATTAGCACGTTCAAACAAACAAATAAACTCTTCAGAATTATAAATTAGTATAGATTCGCTTATGAATTATTTACTAGCAAGGTCCTAGGAGATTTTTGATTTTTTTATTGTTACTATTTATGAGTAAAATTTACATTTATGAACTTAATTACGTCATGTCATAAAATATTTAGAGATTTTAAAGCGCTTGGTTTTAATACCTTTATTAAATTTTCAGGTATTTATTTAGTTCTCAATATTTTGAGCATACAACAAAGAACGTAAAGGGGTATTTTACAAGAAGAAAACCGGCCAACTGCGTATCGGGCCACGCGTAATGTAGGGTTCCGTAGTACCGCTAGTTTTTGATATTTTTTGTATGGTCAATTAATGTAGGTACATTATTTTATAACGTGTTTGACACTGCTAACAACATCATTACGTTACGTTCAAAGGAATTTGAACGCAAAGTTCCTAAATACTCGTAAGTACTTCTTACTTTTTAAATTACTCAATAACTTATGAAGTCTTCTTGGGTTGATCGTGCTCGTAACTTTGCCTAAACGGGGAGTGGAGCACCATGGGGTTTTAGTGGGTAGTTCCTCGGAGAATCCCACATACCCCGGCCGATGTCCCCAATCCGCCGGTGATGCGTAAAGCATTTCCCCATGTAAAAAAAAATGTAATAGAAACAAAGCGATTTTCATTCTCTTCGAACTTCTTTTAAGGTCAGTTCTAGAGTATTGTATATTCTCTTCTGTTAGTCTGAAATCCACACGGACAGACAGAAACTGGAACAAGGAATAATTTATAAGGCGGGAGAGAATTTACAAAGTAATATGTGGCTACGGTGAGCCACACTTGGTTTACCTCAAGATGTCCAAACGCGATTTAAAATTCAAAACGGATGTAATGAAATTGAAACCGGAACAGCAGACATACTGCTTGTTCATTTGCAAAAAGCTAACTGCCGCTCTCAGAGACATTTTAAATTTAATTGTTATAAAACTTCAATTTAATCAAGAGGTTGACAGATAATGTATGGGCCTTATGGCAAAATCTTCATTTAATTACAGTTAAGTAAATAATCATTCGTCTCTGGCATCCATTACATCCATTAGACGTTAGGTTTTGCTGTCAGTTTTACCACAGTCATAACTGTGACTGATGGGTAACCTACCGTGTAAGAGCCTGACTGACGGTTGCATGAAGCTGATTGACGAAAATCTGTATCCATTTAACATTCGTCAGTCCATCAGTCACCATCAGTCAAACATAATTCATGATTGACGGAATTGACTGACGCTTGCATGAGCGTATAATGGATGCCTCTGAATGCGGCCGTAATCTTATGAACACAAGACGTCATTCAATTATTACAAAATATTATACATTGCCGTCTAAATTGAGAAATTGTACCTATAATTCGCGGACTCATGCGCGCATAGTTCCGTACCACCATTGAGCAAATGCATAACTCTTATTACGGGATTTGTGCGCGGCGAGAGTTTCTAAGCGACCAGAGTCATTTTTTCACCAATGCTACCAGAGTCATTTTTAATGGCTCTTTACTTACCTACAAGAAAAAAATAGTCATCATCAAAGCAGTGAAGTTGACAGTTGTCTCTTTCATAGCTCGGCAAATAAAGTTCTAACTTCCATGGACAATAGCTTTATTTTTTGTAGGAAAAAAGTGAAAAACCCTTTAAAGCAAACAATTGAAACGGTTGACTCACAATGACTGCTACATTTTTCGAGCCGGCTGATTTCACAAGTGTCGTACATTTTGACAAGTTGGCTTTGGGGCGAGTGCGTGAACTCGTGTGATGACGGTGTGCTTTACTTGTTAATGTACCGATTCCATTTTAGCACGATATAAAATACGGCATTGGACGGTGTATGTTTTCTGACGTCGCATTTTCATGCGCACGAATTTTGTATTCATTCAGCAGTCATAATATTATAAACGTGACAGTGTTTCTGTCTTTTTGTTGCTTCATCACGTTGAAACAGCTGAACCGATTTAGATGAAATTTGCTATGCCATTTTCAGACCTAGAAATTGCCATGGCAAATAGACACCTGACAGATTGTATCACAAAAAAATCACAATTATGGTGATAGGGAGCAATAATAATAACTGTTCGTTAAACATCTGAAACAAGTGAATAGATAGTATACACTTGTGTAGAAAGAAATCTTTGTAAGAAAAGATTTCAGGATTTTGATAAGGCTTAGATCGTCTCAGATTTAGCAAAGTTTTGTAGCGGTAAAATACGTGAAACAATTTGCTATTGACATCGTGCCAAAATACTTCTGTAGTGTAAGTAATGAAAAGAACACTTAGCTAATTTATAGTTAGCTGTATCTAGGGAATATTATTCGAATATTCGACCATTTTATTACTCAAATATTCACCACATTATTTTTCGAATAATTCGAATAATATGAATATTTTTTATTCTCCTTTAAATGCTATAAACACATAAAAATAATAGGGATAAAGAACAATATTATTAAGTTTATTTTTAACCGACTTCAAAAAAAGAGCGTGTTTTTTAGTCTAACTAATAAGTAATAATATTATATTATACAAGTCCATACTAATAAGTAATAATATTATATTATACAAAAAATATATTATAATTAATGTGAATGTGTGTCTGTAAGTCTTTTACCTATTTACGCCTAAACTGCTGAAAAGATTTTGCTGGAATTTGGTGTGTCCAAAGTATGGAGATACTTTAAGTCCCGGGAAAGAACATCGAATACTTTTTATCCCAAAAATGAATAATAATAATTCCTGCATGATAAACGAATTTTGGTGCAATAATACCAGATGAAAATTATATAGACTTTTCGGGTATACGTATAATAACAATAATAAATGGCGTTCTACAGTCATAATTTCAGTGCCTCTCAAACATTTGACCAGAATTGTCCACCCACTCCCATTTAAATAATTCATTGCGTAAAATGAATCCATTAATTAACTGTTATTTTGTAAAGCGATCTACCGACTAACGGTATTAATTAACTATTCATAAAGCTTCGTGTTATAACAACATCATTACAATATCGTGGGATGAAATAGATAGTATTAATTGGAAAAACAACAGCAGATTATGGTACTCTATTTTGATATCATTAAAATTTTGCTTTCGTCGGCTAAAGTTTTATGCCTAAATAGCTAAAACCCTTCCTAGTTCCTACCCTCTTTTAATTCATACTATTGTGCTAATATTATAAGGGAGAAATTGTGTCTGCCTGTCCGTCTGTCCGTTACAGCCGAACCGATTAATAAAAATCATAATAATTTGGTATGGTAGGATGCTTTGAGACCAGGGAAAGGACACAAAATAGTTTTTGTCCCGGAAAATTGTACAGTTCCCGCGTGATAAACGTGTACCACAACCACACGACATCGCAACGACTAAAATATTATGTCGACTAAACGTCGAGCAGTGGTCACGTGTGAATGGTGTCGCTGCAGCTTTTTGTAGTTGCGTTATGGTACCGACAAAATGCCGACGCAGATTCTGTATATCTGTTGCCGCTATAACAACAAATACTAAAAACAAAAGAAATTAAATATTTAAGGGGGGCTCCCATACAACAAACGCTATTTTTTTGCTATTTTTTACTCGCAATCAATAATGGTGACAGCTAGGCACTTGAAATTTTCACAAAATGTTTAATTATATATTTTGTACTTTAATAATTAATAATAAAATTTAAATAAAATAAATATTTAAGGGGGGCTCCCATACAAAAAACACAATTTTTTGTCTACTTTCGCTCTATACCGGTACGGAACCCTTCGTGCGCGAGTCCGACTCGCACTTGGCCGATTATTTAATATGGCGTATTCCCCGCAGTGGACGAATATAAGCTGATTTGATTGATTAATTGATTCCCTTTAACTCCCCAAAACCTTTTTTACAAACTATGAGCATCCTACTTATCTAAATAGTGGTCAACAATTTTCGTATTTCTATGAAAATGACAGATATGATATCCTTTCCGTTGATTAATTTTGTTCTGGATACCAAAACGGATTCGGTTTGTCCCTCGGGCACCCTTGAGATAATATAAATATCAAAGGGTTTTTATGGTTACCATGACTATTGATCATCACCATGATGACTAGGAGTTGGAGATGCAGTGATAGTTTCTTTTGGCCGTTAAAATAAAAGAAAATATTACATTATTTGAAGAATTTCTATCGGTTCAGTGTTTTCTTAATACTCGGCGGACTTGCGTAGACCTGGGTTAAAGTTAACTCTGAGTTAAACGTCATGTCATCTCTATCACTCACTTGGTGAGTGACAGATATGACATGATGTTTAACTCAGAGTTAACCTTAACTCAGATCTGCGCAAGTGAGCCTATACTGCATGACTGGTGAGACATGTTCAATATTCGAGGACGTGATATTTGGCTATTATATTAGTTGGAAAAAAATAATATAAAAAAATTATATCAATTGATCACTGAGTAAATGTAGCTTAAAGTTAAATAATTATTTACCCAACGCATGGAGACCGCGCGCAGGAATAGCGCGCGGCGCGCGGGGCGGGGTGGGCCGCGCCCGGCCGCATAGTAACTTACTAAGTGTCCATTATTCATTTGTATAAAGGGAAATTTGGTCAAAAATTAAGTACCTAATTTTATTACATATTAATAATGAGAATCGAGTACTGAATACTCTCCTTAGTTATCGGTATTGTCTCACCAGTCATGCTGTATATTATTAGCTTCACTTGTTAAGAAAATCATGGAATCTCAATTTGACCCACTTCTCGGTCTTCGATTAGGATGAAATTTTGCACACGCTCTGAGTTCTGACCACAGATCTAGCAAGGTTCGCGCGTTCTGACGACAATACATGGTGACTAGCTAAGAAACGTCATTACAAATCCAATATGGCGGCCTCCCCAAAATGGTGGACTATTTGAAATGCACCCCATGATAATATGGGTATCAAATGAAAGGGTTTGTTGTCACGTGACTTAAATTTATTTTGATATTGACAGACACACTTACATTTTTAATATTAGTATGGATCTAGCAGTTAATTTTACATAATAACTACTTAATAATCTGTGGTTGACTCAAGCGTCAGTGTATTAATGTATTAATTGATTATCTATTGTTCGTAGCATAAGGTTTTTGTATTAAAAATAATAATAATTGTATGTACCTAAAAGTAATAGTGAGCATTTGAAGATGGATGCACTGGTGTACGGACAAACCCTTCAGGTTTTTGTGACACCAAGTTATATTTTTGTAATGTACTTACCTTGTGAAGAAATAAATAAATAAATAAATAACTTACATTTACCAACTCGTGTCGGTAAATAATAAGATCAACACTCAAATCTTAAGATTTACCGCTGTTCGAGCTTTTACAGTCACATATACAGTGTGAAATTTTAATGGTTGTTTTCCCGCAGTAAAATGATTCTATCTTAGTAGTACAATAGATTTATAAAGTTTTTTTTGTTCAAATCAAAAAAAAAAATCGGTCGGGTCCATAGTAACTCGCGCCTATCGGCATAAAGTTTCCATAGTACGTCATAAAAAATATTTTGTATTTTCAAAAAATAGCATGCACGGTTCGATAGTACTACTATAGGTAAATCGTTCTGCTCCGGGAAAACAACCACTAAAATTTCACGTTGTATAATATATTGCACCCGGAGAGATGGGCGCGTCTGGTTTCGGAGTGGCTACCGACTGGTCGGCGTAACAGAGGCCGACCCAAGAAAAGGTGGCGCGACGAACTGGATGCGTTCGATAAAGAGTGGCCAGCAATTACATCACAGGATCGCGAACTTTGGAAAAAAAGAGGGGAGGCCTTTGCCCAGCAGTGGGACACTGTAGGCTGCTTATAATAATAATAATAATAATAATATATTGTAGTTACTAGTAGTCTATTAAATCTGTACTCACTACAGTTCATTTCACCTTTCATAAACAACGTGCGGTTGTGGTTCACTCCTCGCTTGCAAACAACTAAGCCACAGATTAGAGTGCATGCTAATATTGAATTATGTAACGCTGGCACTGTGTTTTTAGTTTTTACGTGGCGGAACCTATTTAAGAAGTGAAATTTTCGAACCTCCAAAAAGATAATTTTTTGTCTTTGAATTAATCGTGTCCAATCTGCTGTAGATGACATAAAAACTATTTATGTAACGCTCGTAAGTCGCAGACCTACCTACAGAGTAGACAGAAAGAACTAAGGAGTACCTCGACAAACGGGCGAATTTAAGCGAGCTGAGCGCGACTCTCACTTTCAACATGTTTCACAATGCTGGGTTATGGGTAGGGAAGGGAAGAGGGGATTTCGGGAGGAGCTCGATCGTGTCAGATTAAGCTTGTACAGGCTTCCGACATGTGTCTAGTTATCATGGTATTCAGATTTTTCACGTGGTGGGTTTAAAAAAAAATACTTTTGAAATGTCATCGGATCTGTCAGATTAAGGTAGGGGATGTTTAGTGTTCCCCAAAGAAACTTCCATATAAAGCACTGACGATTCAAAGGTTCTGGTAGCCTGCCTGTAGTAATAAAGGTTCATATAACTAGCTAAGCATCGCAGGCATTTTATTTTGCACTAAATTAAATGATTTAGTCCTTGTTGTCTAAAATATATTTGTCGGATGGACAGAGTTTAGATCAGAACCTTCAGACATTGTGGGCTTAGATGGGTATCGTGCAAAAGAACAAAACTTGTAAAAATCAAGTCTTGTCTTCAAATCAGAGCACTAAATTATTATAACACTGTACACAATCACTATTCTCTCGACACTATACACGAACACTTCACTGTACACTACACTACACTGACACAAAGCGAAACGTAGGACAGTTTCGTAAGCACTTGTTGACTGGTCGACGGCTGGAGCGAGAGTGAACGACGCTCCGCCCCACCAGAGCTTTACGACTCTGTCGAAGCGCGCCATTTCTAAGTTGCACCAATTCGCCGCTTGGTGGCGCACTTGCGCTTCGTTTCGTGTCTGTATTCATGACCGGATACGACATATTTATAATTTTTGGTAAATTTACTTACATAAAATATATTTATAGTTTTAGGATAATATTTTATAAACACGAGACAGACTCATACACACCCTAAAATATTGTCACTTACTTTTGTAACGCCGTGTATATTATTAAAATACGTCAGCTGCAGCAGAATAACTTATATAAAAAAAAAATCACAGTTCCTCTTTTATTCTGTTTACGTTTATGAAAGCTTTAATATTCACGATGCTTTAAGTATTCCCTAAAAATCCCTTTCAAAGGAATTGTACAGTAAGGCTTTGTGGGCTTTTGTTAGTTCTCAAAACATCGAGAAATATAAAGCAAAATGTTGAATATATATTTGATGTACAGTTGTTGTTTTTTTAAGATTTATTTGTAAGAGTATTTCACTTAGTATTGTATATCCAGAAGCCAACTTAAAAAAATATCTGAACTATAGGTCTACCAGAATCTGATGGCAATTTTCGGCAATTGTTGCGCCAGTTTGTTTGCCGCGCGAGAACCGTACAATTTTCCGATATAAAAAGTATACTATGTCCTTTCACGGGACTCAAAGTATCTCCATACTAAATGTCAGCAAAATCGCTTCAGCGGTTTGGGCGTGAAGAGGTTACAGACAGACAGACACACTTTTGCATTTATAATATTATTAAGTATATTAAGTATATAAGTATTAAGTATGGATTAGAGCTGGTACTAAGCAACAGCATACTCTACAGCTTACAATATTCCTTAATTACATCCAGAACTATTCCATATGTAATCCCAGGTGCCAACAATATCGAATTTATGATTCGTTGGTGAAATTAGGATTGATCTAGTAAATCCAATTAAGACGGAGTTCCAACACGCGGAACATGCCCCGTGGTCGTGTGTAAATACCGAGCTGATAGCGATCGCAAATGGCCGCCTCGAGACCACACCAGCCCGAACATAATTCGAACCGAATAATGGTCTTTATAGCGATAAATTATTAATGAAGACATATTATTATCACATAATAATTCCAAACCTTGTGAATGTAAATTTGTTACGCTTTTATTCGCGAAAACTTATCATGAACAGTTCAAAAACTTTTCAAAAAAGTTTCAAAATCACTATAATTAATCTACATCTACACTAATATTATAAGGAGAAACACTTTGTTTGTGTGTTTGCAAAGAATAGTCTCAAAAACTAATGGACCGATTTTAAAAATTCTTTCACCAATCGAAAGAGCCTTTTTTACCCAAAAAACTACCCATAAAAATACCCAAATCTGACTTGTAGTTCCGGAGATATGCGAACACACACATAAAAACATACATACATACACTTTTGAAATTTGGCACATATTTTGTTCAGACACTGATATAGACTAACTTGTACGAAAAATTGGGCAAATCTGGAAATATTATAGTCTGTCAAAAAAGTGAAGAAATTAAAAAGTGGCAACATCGTAATGTCATCCCTTTCAAATCAATTAGAAAAAAGGGATGACACTACGATGTTGCCACTTTTTAATTTCTTCACTTTTTTGACAGACTATACATACTGGTTGAATTAAAAACCTCCGTTTTTGAAGTCGGTTAAAAATGGGACGCAATATTCTAAGGACATATTATCCTTAAAATTAGTACAATCGAAAAAATATATAATATGTAAATCATAAATTAATAAGTTATATATTATTTTAATTTAATAATAAATAATTCGCCTTTTGCCCTTGAATAACTGAAACGAATACTTACACAAAGAAAATGGATCATTAAAACAATTTTATCAAACGAAAAAAGTTTTATCATTTAAATTAGAAATTTATTATTTTTTGACTCAAAAGGGAGAAACTCATTTTCAATTTAGGTACATTATATAAGTTTAGATTGTCTGCAGTAGACAGACTTGAAGCACCGTGATTGAGATAGAAAGTAATATTTTAAATATTCGACACTTACTTATGAATATATTTTATTTTATTGATAAATCTTTGAATAAAATTCCTGTCTTTACAAATTATAGCCAGTGCTTAGGTAGCAGTTACTATAACTATTCTTAAATATACCGAGAACTTGGCCTACGCACTTACGTGCGCTTTGATACTAGATACCTTATGGTTTCACTTACGAATTCGTCTCCCAAGAGGTGAAAATCGAAGGGGAGTTAGTGTTAGTATAGGACGTCACAATTCCTTCGCTCAATCTACTCCAATATTTGCATAAACATTATAAGATATATTTTATGGAAGATTAATTCATAGTCTGTTGAAATTTATCTTTAAAAGTGGTTGGAGAGCTAAAGCTGCTTCAAAGACTAAAGGTTGTTTCAGAGAGCTAAAGCTGCTCCAGAGAGCGAAGGCTGCTTCGAGGACTAAAGGCTGCTTAACAGAGCTAAGGTTACAATAGAGAGCTAAGGCTGCAACGAAGAGCTAAGGCTACTTCGAGGACTAAAGGTTGCTTAGGAGAGCTAAGGCTGCTTCGAGGACCGAAGGTTGTTTCAGTAAATAAAAACAAAAAAATAATTTCGTCAACATAAATTAATTTAGTTATGAAAATATTATTTGAAACACTAAACGTGATTTTTAAATTTTAATCCATTGTTGAAAAGCGTAAAGACCGGCAAAGAGGGACATTAGATAAGGTTAGGTAATAAAAATCCCACCAAAAACATGAAAAGTCAAAAGATTTCTATCGTAAAAAGTTTTCAGATCACATTCAAGCCAGGCCATTTTTGACCGACTTCCAAAAAGGAGTAGGTAATACGTTCGGCTGTATGTATCTTTTGTAATATTTAAAATCAAAATTCATACTGCACTGTATCAATAAAATTATTATTTTTGTTATATTTTTATAATTACTATTATAGTGGCTTGGCAATGAGCACAAGAGAAACAAATACAAAACTGCATATTTGGAGGAGTTTTTAGAACTTACACAGACGGCAAACGTTAAGTGTTTTCAAGTATATGTACCATCGAGGAAATTGATCTAGTGGCGCGTGTGGTCGATTAAGTCCATTATTAATAATTAGTCGCTGATCATAATATTTTCTCTTTCACTTTCACAGTCAAGCCTACTGTCTTTTTATGTTTCATGTTTTTGTGGGATACTATTGTATATTATTATGTGTGTTTAATAAAGAATTTGAACTTGAATGTGTGTTTACGTGGGCGCGGCGAAATCGTGGATAACAGCTATAGTAAATTATTATGTTATGTGAGCAGATAAGTACATGTTTCGGATTCATGGTGTTCGCGTCAAAGATAAAATATAATAATCTGAAGAGAAGGGAGGTGTCTTCTAATTTAATTATTTAATAATTAATTAACTTAACCCGCGTCAAAGTAAAATATACCCTCCTTCTTTTTGGAAGTCGGTTAAAAAGTAGCCTAAATTACTCCTTACTACATCAGCTATCTAACAAAAAAAGTGCCGTCGAATAAGCTCCAGCCGTTTCAGAGATTAGCCGGAACAAACGGATAGACAGACATACAGACAAAAATTTTGGTATATGTAGCGTACTGCGTATATACATTCATATGCATGTAGTAATAGACGGTTCTTTCAATATTACAAGCAGACACTCCAATTTTATTTATATGTACCTATTAGATATCTATAATAATAATAATAACGTTCCCTTCACACAAACACAATTAATCAGATAGTACTTAATATTAATACGATGTTACAGGCTCCGAGCTACAAATGTCAAGTGTTATTATAGCAGCTTGGGAGACCCTTAAAAGGTTAACTGTTTCTAATTCCAGTAGCGTATAATCTATTATCCCACCCTGCAAGACCCAAAATAACACATCGGTATAAATTTTGTAGGTCTTTAATCTTCGGTTTAAGGGAAATTCTGTAAGAATATGTTCAGAGAATAAAGCTTTACATTTTAGTATGACAGTAAAAATGTTTAGCTAGAACCGCGTGTACATGTTTTATAATATGCTCCTCTGTTGTGAATTTCAGTTAGAGTTTAGTGTGTTAGTGAATCTTTCGAACGAAAAAGTGTAATGGACCATAATGTGCAAAATAGTTTATTATAAAAATATTAATTTGCACATCATTGTATATTTTGTTGTCAGCAATAGGGTGATAGCTGTCGATTTCCAATAGTGTTAGGCTGCTGACTATAACGTTTTTAGGGTTCCGTACCCAAAGGATAAAAACGGGACCCTATTACTAAGACTTCGATGTCTGTCCGTCTGTCCGTCCGTCTGTCTGTCTCCAGGCTGTAACTCGAGAACCGCTATAGCTAGACTTCTGAAATTTTCACAGATTGTGTATATATGTTGCCGCTATAACAACAAATACTGAAAATAAAACAAAGTTTATATATTTTAAGGGGGGCTCCCATACAAGAAACGTGACTTTTAGGCATTTTTTGCTCGTAATCAATAATGGTATCAGCTAGGCACTTGAAATTTCCACAAAATCCTTAGTTAAATTTTTCTTTAGTAATTAATAATAAAATTAAAATAAAGTAAATAATTAAGGGGGGCTCCCATACAAAAAACACAATTTTTGTCTACTTTCGCTCTATACCGGTACGGAACCCTTCGTGCGCGAGTCCGACTCGCACTTGGCCGATTTTTTTGTGGTTATGAAGTAAACTGTATTATCCTATTACCTATACATACAGCCACTCCGTAAATAATCTTCTCTCTTTTCCTTCGTTTAATATTATCGTTATTCCGGATTCAAATTAACACAAATAAAGGGATAAAAGTTTTAACACTGGACATAATATCCTTTAATTGCTCAAGATTTGAGTTCCTGCAGCTTTCGCGATAATTTTCTTACCCCGAGGTGACTTTTCCCTAATTGAGTTTATTGCTGGGTCGATGGTCGTATCGGAGTTTTTGTTTTGTAAGTATAAAGTTACAATTAAAGTATCTCTGTTCTTTGATACCGATAATTTTATAAAACGTTGAATTTCTATAACAAACCAATTTGTTTCAGATTATGTTTCATCTTGTGTTCTTTCGCAAAAAGCTAGCTGTAGTCTGTAGAAGTTACAATAATAATGACAATCATAAATGTTTTGTATTAAAAAAATATTGCAGGTAACATTATGTAAAACTTAAATGTATGTCTGCATAATTATTATAATACAATGAAATATAATTATTCAATTCCATAATCCTTGTTTCACACTTATAATAATAATTATAAATGCAATAGTGCTACTACTTATTTACTCAAGCGGCTGAAATTATATGTTTGTGTATTAAAGTCACTATAACTCGCGGAATAGAATAGTTATAAGTAAAACAAGGGAACTTCTAAATCTCATAAACATACTCGCACATAAATTAATTTCTAAATAGATGAAATCTCAATCCTTCCTCTTCACACTTTCTTAATTTTCCAAGCCTTTGTACCCACGTTCTATTCGGTCCAATATTCTGATAATTTCGAATTCCCTTTTGAGGAAATTCCAAAATGGCAATCATAGTGTTACGGCCGTATTGGGTGAGTGACACGGCAATCTTCGGCTTAAGGCTTCTCTCAGACTCCATAGATGGCAAACCAAAACTTCCTGCAACCCATTTTATAGCTACAGTCATAATTCTAGTCATCAGATTCCTCAATCGAGATGATAGTTTAAGAAGCTGAAATTAATCATGCTCTTTGAACTTTTTTGTTTTTAAGCTATTGCATTGCTTTAATCGCGGGCTTTGAGCGCGGCGACCGAATCAAGAAACTTTGAAATGTGTTTTAATGATTAATAATTATTATTCAGATATTAATTATATTGATATAATTAATATCTTAATTACTAATTATTAAATCTGGATAATATTTTGTGACTTTGTACATGCATTTTAAATTTTTGCGTCTTACCACGAATAAAGTTTCTTTGCCAAATTTTATTAAAATCGGTCTATTAACCAGGACGTATTCGATGCTAATGAGAAAACAAAGCAGGATATTTATTTAAGTATCTAGTAAGTAGTTTAAATCATGTGGCTTTATGAATCTACATTACTATACAGGTCGATGTGTCAAAATAAGTGATAATAAAGTATGTGGGGTTCGTATGTGTCCCCTATATAATTTATAATTACTTTCTATATAATATATTATAATTACTTTCACTTTCACTTACTGTGAAACTAGCAGCCCTGAAAGAGCAATTTTTTTGTAATTTGTATGGGCAAACGCACGAGCGTCATAAATTTTCCCATACAAAAGTAAATAAAAAACTACAGAGGTGTCAAGGGACACCTGGAATCTGGATGAAACGAAGTTATAAAACAAAGTTAAAAAAAAGGTAAAAAACACTTACTTCCGATACACATGAGTCATTATTGCGTGAAATTGAATAACACCACAGCAATTTCTCAATATAAAATACACATTACACAGTACAACAAAAACAGTAGGAGTCTATTTCTCAATACTAGAGATCGCCCCATAGAGAAGTATAAACATAATATACCGGATAGATCCCAACGCGTTGAGTTCAAACTTACTTGCTCTATTTACCTATTGCTCGTGTTTGTGAGCACTAGTGAATATTTATTTCACACTCAATTTAGCACATCTTATTTCGTCGATCCTCACTCGAAGTGTATTTCGAGCTAGAGTGACTTCCCGGGGATCCTATTGACACGAGTTTCGATATCTTCATGTCAAAAACTTGATTCGATTTGTATTGTTATTTATACCTTGTGAATGTTCTTCGTTCACATTTTTCGTCAGCCATACTAATATTATAAGCGAAAGTGTGTCTGTTTGTCTGTTACCTCTTCACGCTCAATCCGCTGAACGGATTTTGCTGAAATTTGGTATGGAGATTCTTTGAGGGACTCAAATGGGTATACATTTTATCTCGAAAAAATGTACGGTTCCCGCCCGATAAACAAATTTTAGCGCAATTTAATTGCGGGCGTCATCCAGTTTAGAATAAATTAAATGACTTAAAATGTTGACGAAGAACATTCACAAGATATACGATACTAATCGAATTTATATTATGATACCCGCACTGACGCGACACGAATCTTCGGAATCCGCGTCCAAGATTCGTGTCGCGCGTACATTTTTCCGGGATCTATGCAGGCCTTGAAGAAAGATGCGTCATGCTTCCATAATAATTAATATACAGAAATCCTCATTTAGATGTTAAAAATAATAAGGTAGTAAAAACGTACTCATTAATATAGCGGATCCCGTAGTTAGTAGTCCCAAAAGAGCTGGAAAAATGCTGTGCTCTCAATAGCGCATAACTCGTAAGCTGCATTTTTGCAGGCTTTTAATTTCACGGTTGAAATATTTAGAGCTTGGTCGGTAATTATTAATGGTCTAGAGCAGAGTGTGTCTAGAATTGACAGTACATTTTCTAGAAATAATTTAAGAACACCAGATAATGTAGAAACTCCAATATATTTTAAAAGCTGTGAGTAAAATAATATTTATTAATAAGTGATGCTTAATACTTTTATTGCTGAATATTTAATAATCACCTCTAACACTTCGGGAATACGTTGAATTACCACGAATAGAGCTCGACAAGTCTTTAAAATAAACGTGAAAAACGAAAAAAATTAAAACGAAAAAAGGAACTAACGCTGCCATCATACAAAACGCCATTTTTGACAGTTCTCCTTTACCAGCAGCGCCCCCGCCCACGTTCATTTAAAGTAGATTAAAGCTTTGTCGCACTTTATGTACGTAAAAAGCGAGTAAACTACTTTCGACTGATAGATCTACGCACAGACACTTTAAACTGCAAAGTTGTAGATTTCACAGATGTATTCCTGTATTATGTAGGCATCCCATTTTTTTTTCAAAATCTCACCCCCAAGACAGAGTGCGCGGCCTTTTTATTTCGACAATTTTCAGAAAGCCGCTGTATACGGGTATTTTATTGCTTTAATATCTGTTAACTGGTTCAAAAGGTTTATTTGAAAGACCGTAACAGCGAAAATATAGGGTACGAGCTTTTGCCCGTGGCTTCGCTCGCGTTAAGAAGTATTATTATATACAAACTTTCATCCCCCATTTGAACCCCTTGGGGTGAGAATTTATCAAAATCCTTTCTTAGCGGATATATATAGATATATAGATTTACTACCACAATAATTATATCTAATCAAGTGTTATAAATTCTCGTATCAATAGACTATTATGCATAAATGTTTCTTGGATATAATGTTAAAGTCATTACCGCTTAAGCACTTCCATTGTGGCGAATTCCTTTGTGACCGCATCCTACCTCCCCCCACCCCCCGCCTCTGTCATAAGCCCGTAACCCCCCGATCTCACCCATGTCATCCGTGACAATCTAATTAATGGCCTTATAGTAAATTTTATAAGGGTTAAATCGGTGAAAATGTATAGATAATTTGGAATTTGTTATTGTTATTTATTGTAATTTTTGAAAAGGTAGGTCCATTTTATACTGATACAATATACTTATTGTGAACATACTTTGTAGGTTGAGCGTTTTTGCCATGACAGACGTGAAAATTAACGTTCTATTAAAACCATAAAGCATACTACTTACCCATGATATCAGACGGTCCAATAGAGTGAATTAGAGATAAAGATGCGACTTTGTTCTTTGACAGACGCTTCACTTGTACCTATTAGATTAGAAGAAAACGAACAAAACCGTCTTATATCAGCCAACATCCACGAAAATGCAATCTACAACATTGTCTTAGTCATTGAACAAAACCATCCACTAGTCAGCTTGCATAATGCCGTCCTCGATTGCTCATTTCTTGCCCTAAGCCCCGAAAACAGCAGCGTAAAGCCCTATTTACATAACAAGGGGGAAATATAAGCTCTTGTCATACTGACGAGCAGTTATGAGGACCCTGTAATGACAATTAACAATAGTTCTACTTTAGTCCCAGGGGATATGTTTTATTGGTGATTAATTACGGTTTTGAACGTATGACATATTGTAGGTATGGGCGCATGTATTTTCGTATACCAGTAAAAAATACTAGAATATTATGTTTCCGTTACGAATTTCGAAGCAATGAATGCTTCAAAATTCGTTTATCGCTCTGTGATCGTAAATTTTTTGGGTTCAGATTACCGATATTGTCTTTTCCCTGGTTCTAAGTGTCTCAAAATAAAATTGCATCAAAATCTGTGAAGAAGGTAGTAGGAATATACGTAATTATAATATTTAAAATACTTTATACATATTGTATTATTTTAGTTTTTAATACACAATGTTTCTATTTTATTATTTCACTATCACATTTTCTATTTTCTATTCTAACATAAGACTCGAACAGGAGGTCACAGTGCTTAAAGCCTTATGTTTGTTCTATTTTAGTTTCACGTTTCTACATTTTAATTGGTTCATGGCCGTTGAAAATGCGTTTAAGTAAACAGGAGTATAATAATTCTTTTTCGCCTTTAAAATACAGCGATTATACTTTAGGTTCCGCAGAAAACGACGCTTTAAATGGCTTACGATGCATCTTGAATGCCTTATCTTTTTTTTTCGACTACGATGGCGGTGAAATTCGTGGCGATGGGGTGCTTGTCCACACAAACAAAAAAAAAATGTAGAGATATTATAACACAGTGAGCTGTAAAATTTTTCTCTGTCAATAAGACTGGATTAAGCTTCAGTCAAACCTGCGCGTCAGTGACGACCAACGCAGGACGCGGGACGGCATCGTGTGCAACGCGTAGATTATTTCCGCTCTGCCGACGCGATCGTCCCGCGTTGCAGACGCACCCGCTTCGCAGTCACTTTGGTCGCTTAGATTTGGCCGAAGTCTTACTGTGCGTCCTGAAAGCTCGGTTTGTCGGCTACACCGCGAGACCACAAGCAATTTTACGTAAATGACAGCGCAGCCGCGCCGTATATGTTTTAAATAAATCGTTACATACATATATTTTGCTTGTAATCTCGCAGTGTAAGCCGAGCGCTCGGGCCCGGATGGACACATAATTTAAATACAGCCCGGTCAATTCAGACCGCAACGCGACGCGTAGATGCATTTCTAAATTTGTACTGAACTGATAGATTTAAACTGCGTGAGACGTCTTGCAAATCTGTCAAATCCATACAAATTTAGAAATGCATATCTACGCGTCGCGTTGCGGTCTGAATTGACCCAGGGTTGATTCAGACTGCAACGCACGTAGATGCATTTCTAAATTTACAGCTCGACAAGGCTCTAAGTGAACGTGGCGAGAAAAGGAACTAACGCTGCTATCATACAAAAAAGTCATTTTTGACAGTTCTTCTTTACCAGCAGCGCCAATTGACATATTCATTTAAAGCCTTGTCGAGATATATATGGATTTGACAGATTCGCAAGACGGCTCACGCAATTGAAATCTGTCAAATCCATACAAAATGTCGCGCCGCGCCTCGCCTCGTCTTTTATTACGTCTACACGGAGTGCTTGTAGTCTGTAGAAGTAAACAAATTAAAACTATAGTAAGTTTCTGTTTCAAGCTCAAATGGCAGTTTATCTGTTCTAATCCCATTACTAAGGGTCAGTTCATACTGCAAATTAAAAACTATGAACTAATCAATAAAACAGATTAAAAACTAAACTTTAATTACGAGACTAGAACAATAGATGAAATCTATAGACAATCCGTGTTGTTGGGCTGCCTGTTTCAATTTTGAATGGCTACTTGTTTAAAACCTCATCATGTCACAATATTATGAACTGACCTGGCTGACATAAATGCTCTTTCTGCAATAGAGAATATTACGCAAAAAAAAAGATTGACGTGGGAGAACCATGCTTCGGCACGAATGGGCCGGCTCGACCGGAGAAATACCACGTCTTCACAGAAAACCGGCGTGAAACAGCGCTTGCGCTGTGTTTCGCCGAGTGAGTGAGTTTACCGGAGTGCCAATCCCCTACCCTATTCCCTTCCCTTCCCATCCCTACCCTCCCCTATTACCCTATTCCCTCTCAAAAGGCCGGCAACGCACCTGCAGCTCTTCTGATGCTGTGAGTGTCCATGTGCGACGGAAGTTGCTTTCCATCAGGTGACCCGTTTGCTAGTTTGCCTGTTTATTTCATAAAAAAAAACGTTGGAGGAAAAGGCGCTACTAGCGAATACAGTAAATAAACAATTAGACGTCAAACGTCGATCAAAACTTTATGTTTGCTGCATAATAATAATTATGCTGGTGCTGCCTCTAGCGTGAAAATATAGCAGTAATAATATTATGTCCCATTAATTAATAACATGAAGTACGCTATAACAATTTTATATTGCAAGTCACAAAATAACACTCTTTTCATAATATGCCCGTAATATCAAACCAAATACTTATTTCACATTTCAATCGCAATTCGAATTCGTCAATTGAAATCCAGCTTTGTAATGACAGATTATCCGCTTAATAATTTACCGATTAATTATTTAGCTGGAAATATTCTTTTAAATGTAAAAAAACCTTTATTCAAACAAATTGGGATCTATCATTCGCAACATGTAAATAAAAAATCATAATATTACTTTAATAATATTATGTCTATCCATAAACATATTGTAACAAAACTAAGCACAATACTTAAGGGTGTGTAAGTGCCCCTTATTTATACAACGTGAAATTTTAGTGGTTGTTTTCCCGCAGCAGAAAGATTTACCTATGGTAGTACTATCGAACCATGCATGTTATTTTTGAAAATAAAAAATATTTTGTATGACGTACTATAGAAACTTTATGCCGATAGACGCGAGTTACTATGGACCCGACCGATTTTTTTTTTATTTGAACAAAAAAAAATTTACAAATTTATTGTACTACCAAGATAGAATCATTTTACTGCGGGAAAACAACCAATAAAATTTCACACTGTATAATATAACATGGAGCTCACTGTGAAAGTATTCAGCGTTGAAAAAGCAATTTTTTGTGTTATAAAATAGTAGGAAAAGTTAAGACGAATCGTGTTTGAAGTAATGTGTGCAATTTTAGTGGTAACAGAGAGACGACTTAAGTTACGTGGTGTTGCATTTTGAAAATACCGATTCAAAATAACTTTAATTTACTTATCACAAGAATAAAGAAACTATGAAAATTTCCTTCCATTATGCAACAAATTTGTTCGTCTCCTGTATATTGATGTACTAGCTGTCCCGGTGAACTTCGTTCCCTGGACTTCCACGAATATTTTAAGATTAAAATAATTAGTCCAATCCGTTCAGGCGTTTTCGAATTTTAGCGTTGCTAACACAATTGAAAATCCGTATTTATATATTTAGATAAGTGATGCAAATTTTGAATTATATATAATGGCTAGTAATACGTCTCAGTGTAAAGTGTAAACATATCCTTAGTTTCTGTGGCAGACAGCGTGTATGATAGTGATGTCAACTTCTACCGCGACATCGTATCTCGGTGGATACTTTACAGTTTACTTCGAGAACGACTTTCAATTATTATCATTCATGTGTGCATTTGTAGACAATTTCCGTTGCCAACAAAGTTGAATCCGTTTGTTTCTTCCGAATACATTTTTTAATTTCCTGTAGCTGAATATATTGAATGTCAACTCTATCATAAATCTACGTATAGAATGGTTTATCATCCCCGCGTTCCATTTGATGTTAAAAACGATCCAAACGTTTCGAAGGATTTTCAAAGCGGAGTAACCTAGTAAAAGTAGAGTAAAAAGTAAGTGCCTGGGACAAGATTTTAATTAACCGTATAGTTGCCCAAGCGCATACGGCACTCTCGCAACAAAGTCGGCCTATTCCAGAGGAATGAATTATTAGTCAATACGTCTGGGACCAACTATGTGTGGGTTTCCTCACGATTTTTTTCCTTTACCGTAAGAGCGTCCGTATTATATTGTAGTTAAGATCTGAAAATGATTGGTACACGCCTCCACCCGGGATCGAACTTGCACCCTCTCGAGTGCGAACTATAAGTCTACCCATTAGGCCACAGACGCTTCATCCACTTACGTCTTCAACTATTATTATTAGTATTACCATAAAATGGGACCATGGGACATTAGTGTCGGCTGATCACCTGATTGTCTGTCAAGAAAGATGATGCGTTCGATGGGCATGTAAAACGTCGGTTATACGCCTGACGCCTCTCGCTAGTCGTGACAGTCATCCGCGCTACTGGGTTATGAGAGTAAGGGCCAATTTCACCAACGTCTGTTAAAGTTAGTGCTCGAATTAGTATCACGGTGTCTCTTTCGATTTTTTTATTATACTTTTTGCACACATAAAGGAACAGAGGCGGGCTTAATGCCTTGAGGCATTTTTTTCCAGCCAACCTTTGGGTGATGTTGAGACAAGATGAGGTAGATGCAAAGTTCATGACGTATAAATTTATCAACAGTAATAAATAAATAGGTACAATAATAATTACTATTACATACTATACGGATACTATATTTCAAATAAACTATAATATATTTTTCATACTAACGAAAGAGAAGACATGACATTTTAAAAAGCCAATAAAACTAACGGACGTTGGTGAAATCGTACCTAAACGAAGTCCGAGTACTACCACTCTACACACTTGGGCACTATAAAATCATTACTGGGGACTGGTTTTAAAGAAAGCAGCTACTAGCGACAGTTAACAAAACCGGTGTAGGAGGCAATATTGGATGGGTATAGCATAAAATAAAAAGTAAACAACTTAATGCGGGAGTTAAAAATATAAAATTCACATAAATTTGGCCCGCGACCGCGGCATCTACCGAGATATAAAGATTGCGGGCAGAATTTATGTATTTCACTTATTCTGAGATTCAAATGCACTTTCGAGATATGAAAGAAGGTCTAAAATGAAATATAGCTTTATCCTCTTCTCTTGTATGTCATAATGTAAAAGGCCAAGGTTTGTGTGATTGTGGATTCCGTAGTTTACGTCTAGGATATTATATATAAAACTTTTCTGTAAGCTCTAAAGCCAATTTACTACACATTTAAAAGTTAAACCAAAATCTTTTGAACTTGTAGGTCAATACTGCTAAAATATATATTAACATAGAAAATATAATAATAAAATAATAATAAATAAATCTCAAACCAATCGTAAACGCCTTTTTAGTGGTCAGAACTCAGAACTCAAAAACTAGTTTATGTCGTGAAAGTATTAAAAAGTTTTTACTTAAATTATTAGATCGTAAACTAAATATACATTGGATGTCCTAAATAAATTAATGTTAATTGAAGAAATGGAGAATCTTCCCTCACAATTTTAATATGTCAGAACGTAACGTTCGCGTATAATTTTAATCAACGTAATGATGGGTGAACTTTCCCTGAAGCATCAAAAATCACGTGCGGCTTACATAATTGAGCACCTAATCGTCCCTAAAAGGAAAACTCATCTTCCCATGTAAAAAGGTATCATTAAAGATTTTCTCGGCGAGAAAAGGTTAACTCTGCTGAAAAATCTACTGCATATTACGATGTATTCGTGGTGAGTAATATTATTTTTAACAAGAATAGATAGCGGTTTTTTCCACTCTGCTCACTACACTTGCAGCTGTCCGTTTGGAAGGGGTGTACTCCAGGCATTTGAAATGAAGAAAATCAATATAAAGGGAAAAACACATTGGGAGACCAATTGATCCGGTCAGATTTATTGATGACTGACCTGACCGACTCGTGCACACATACGGCAATGCACAAAACGAGTTTGGTCAGGACAGCCTGTGATCAATCCGATTGGCCTTGCCGTGTATTAGGCCCGTCGTTTTAACGATAAATCATGTAATGCATGCCGAAGCATACACTCACCCATTGACTCGTAGGTTGCGGTCATTTCCCTTTTATTGCTAGTTTAAAATATTATTACAATTTTCGTGCCATACAGTTTTTCGCAAAGTAATGGATTCTGGGCTGCGAATACGCCATTAGGGTTTCCGGGACATGTGAGGTCAGCTTTAGGTAAAATCGTGTCGAAGGCTTGATAGAGTAACCCCATTCATTAAACTCTTTTGCCGACTTAGTTCTCTAACAATTGTGAGACTCGATCGACGTTTTAATTAAAACTAAAACCTCTACAATGTGTTTGTGAAAAATGTTACGAGTTTTCAACAATTTCAATGCATTGTTTCCGACTCGTACCGAATTACTTTCTACTGTAATAAAACTCCGGAATGGATGTCTAAGAAGACGATTCTTCAATGTTGAATTCGTGTTTGAGATTAAACTTTCTAGAGTAAGTAATATAAGGATCGAATGAACCAAAGTACTCAATTACAAGATAATAAATCAAGACGTGAGTGAAAGAATAATGTAAGTAACATGAAAAAACTTCCCGCTTTTTTGGTTTAAGAGGCTTTAGGACCAGAAAAATTATTTGAAATAGAAAAACTATGGATTATATGTGTAGCCAGATATATTAGCTAGGTTATGAAGTAGATAAGTTACAAGTTTTATTAAAATAACTAGGGAAATATGAGTTATCGTCCGTATGTTACGAAATGTTACTTGTTCGATTCTTCCACTCACGTCTTCATAATGTTTTTATATAAGTAATATTTATTTTATGTTCTTTTTGTTGGTTCTTCACACCGGGTTAACTCTCGAACCGGTGGTAGGTCATCACATCGGATTGGATTGATGTAAGAGGCCGGTAACTCCTCGGAGGATCAAATTTCGGAGGAATTGAGGTACTTTAAATAGGATCATGGCACTGGAGTAAAATGTAATTAATTTTAGCCTGAAATTTACTCACAAAAGCTAGGTTGTAAAGTTTTGCCTGCCCTACTCTGCCGGTTTCGTATTGGCAGATTCCTAGCTACAGCATAACCAATTTAGTTAAAACGCTGGGAGTAATGCGTCCTACATACCGCCTGTCCGTCTATTACGGTATTCAGGCCTAATGCAAATGAAATATTGTTTGAATGCTATGCCCATCAAAATTTTACTTTGTTTTTGATGAATTTTTAAATCAAACTCGTAGTATGAAGCGGCTACCTCACGCCGCACGCGGCTTCGTTTGAACATTTAACATGATCTTTGAAGTAAGACTTACTTCCTCTTGTTTAACTCTATCATCATAATATATCAAGTTCATCAAAAGTTGTCGCGAAAAATCTAACGGCCGCTCTCAGAGACATATTTTAATGATAATTAAACTTCAACTTAATGAAGAGTTTGACAGATAATATATGGGGCTTATGTCATAATCTTCATGTAATTACAGTTATAGTATAATCTTAATATATAAAAATAAGTGGCATTTTTCGTTGTCACTTTATAACTCAAGAACGGGCTCACCTATCCAAACCAAATTTTCAGGGTTTGTTTGGACTATTTAGTAGATGGTTTATGTGAAGTTTGCACAAAATCGGTCGAGTGGTTTTTTCATTTATCACATTTTTTGTAACAAATGAATTCAATAAATGGTTAGATTTTTTAGACGGGCAAATTTTTGTTTTGTTGGATAGAGTATGATCGTGGATTAGACCATGTACATAAAAGTGGTGATCTGATCATGGGATCCAGGAGTAATCGAGGGAACTCCTCAAAATTTATATGGAAATATATGACGATTTTGCTTTTGTATGAAGTATTCCAGGCATATGTTACCAAAAGTAAGATTTTGCACCATGATAATACCATGGTTCGAAGGTAGTGAACAGAACTCCGAACTCCTTATAGATACAAGTTTGGAGCTTGGGGCGCTGTTTTAAGAACTGAAAGCATAATATGCTACTATGCGAATTTCATTCATCATCATCATCATCATCATCATCATCATCATCATCATCACTACCACATCAGGGTCACCAACGTCACGTGACTGTGTGCGTTACACTCTGGAGTTAAGGTTGAATTTGTTTTTGTTATGAAAAAAGGGGGCAAACGAGCAAACGGGTCACCTGATGGAAAGCAACTTCCGTCGCTCATGGACACTCGCAGCATCAGAACAGCTGCAGGTGCGTTGCCGGCCTTTTACGAGGGAATAGGGTAATGGGGTTAGGGGAGGGTAGGGAAGGAAATAAGAGAAGATAGGGAAGGGAATAGGGTAGGGGATTGGGCCTCCAGTAAGCTCACTCAATCGGCGAAACACAGCGCAAGTGCTGTTTCACGCCGGTTTTATGTGAGCTCATGGTATTTCTCCGGTCGAGCTGGCCCATTCGTGCCGAAGCATGGCTCTCCCGCGGTAATGTAGTTTTAAGTAGTTTATGCATATTTTTATGACGAGTTTCCACGCGGAATTAGTATAATAATAAAACGAAAGTGAGAGAACAGAACTCTGTAACCTAATTAGAGATAGGTGTTTGAACATGTCATTTTCAGCATTGTTTGATAAACTCTAAGCAATACAGTAGTCTATTATGCTTGGAGTTTTTAAGAAGTTCTAAAGTGGAAGTGAAGTCAGCTGATTATGAGTTTTAGTATTATGAAGGTGTATCCTGGATCCCAAAGTCACTAAGCAGAACAGATAAGTCTTTACATAAAGCCTTATATAACTATCATAAAAGAGTGAAATTATTATTTTTTCAACTGGATTGTTCCATGTTTATATCAATCTTGGCTAAGGTTCATAAACCTACCCCAACTTTTTGGTGCTCACATGGGTTGAGGAAGGATGTTTTGGATGAGAAAAAGCTCCTCATGCCACTTCCACCCCCGAAAGGGGGGTTCGGGGGCGCAGCCCCCCACCAAAACAAAAATAAACACAATCCAGAAAGTCCAAAAGTAGGTTAGGTTAGAACTTAGACCACAACACAAAAATAAAAGGGGGGATCGGGGGGCGCAGCCCCCCGCCAAAACAAAAACAATCACAACTGTGACTGTGCTGTTACAAAAGGTGACCAAAAGACTTAGATGTAGCCTCCTAGAATTCCGAAAATTTCAAAGGTGACTAGCTGCAAAACTAGGGGGTTTCTCAGTGTGAATTTGGTACGGGGGGTGTTACAGATTACAGATTCAGGGCCAGATTTATCATCAAGTTGGTTCGTTATTGTCGTAACCCGACGCTGATCATGAATTTTGGCAAATTTATTTTATTGGTGATGAAAATCGTGAATTGGATCAACGTTGTGCAATTATTTCTAATACAAGACGAGAAATTATTCGTAAGCTACAACATTGGTTTTTCCATCAGCATAACGCATTAGTTCAATTGTTTAAAATAATTGCTCTCGATCGTATGCCATATTCTGATAATCACAATTAACGTTTGTGGTGTGAATTTGGAAGAATTATGTTTTTCACATGGCCAACTTTATGTTGCCTGTTCCAGAGTCGGTACTCCCAGCCGTTTGTTAATTCACACTCAAAATTGAAATACAAAAAATATTGTTTATCCAAATGTTTTTGATGAAGTTTTAAATAGCTAGCAATTAAGTGGAATATTTTTTTAAGAAATGAATCGATGTTCTAACCGACTTTTGTATTATTTCACTTTATGCGTAGCGAAGCACGTATCGGGCCGCTAGTAATTAATAATTATTTGTCTCCGAGTACGGCAGTAATATTCACAATAAATTGGAAACATAAAATAACATGCGACAGACAGCGGAAAGCGACTTTATTTTATGTTATGCATGTAAAGTCTCACACAAGTATAATTCACACCATAGAAAACTGCATTGAGGACCACGATGTTTCTAATGTTAATAATTAACAACGTTAACATTTTTATATTTTCACGCACACATTCTTACGCAAGTCAGTCATTTGACTGTCTTCATGTTGTTTCATGTGTCTTCACAATATGTGCGTGCGGACCGTGTACATGTAGT